>JAESUZ010001521.1:0-199178 GCA_017311185.1 Proteles cristata cristata
ATGAAAACTATAGAAAACTTATGAAGGAAATTAAAGAAGACAGAAAGAAATGGAAAAACATTCCATGCTCGTGGATTGGAAGAATAAATATAGTTAAAATGTCATTACTACCCAAAGCAATCTACACATTCAATGCAATTCCAATCAAAATTGCACCAGCATACTTCTCAAAACTAGAACAAACTATTCTAAAATTTGTATGGAACCACAAAAGACCCCAAATAGCCAAAGTAAATAAGACTTTCTAATTGGTATTCACATAGAGCTGACAATCCTAAGTTGTCTGCAAGGGGAAAAGTGAGCAGTTTGGGGACATTTCAAATGAGAGGACTGTTCAAAGTTAGAGTAGAGATTTTTCTGTGGCTAGCCTTTTCTTTGAACAATTCAGTGTCAGTGGGTGCCTTTTTAAATGAAAATGGTCCTTATCAGACACCGACTACTATAGTAGGCATAAGCACATTATAAGTCCAAACTTCTACTATGATTGCAAAGTGAACAATATTTATAACAATGGCATTTCATAATGTTTCCTCACTTTTATGGCAAACAGAAAATCACAAATTCCATGACCCTGACTGAACCAACACATTCAGAGACACACATATATGTGGCACTCATGTACCAAATATACATTCATGGCCGTGTATGAGCCGCACATACATAAAAACCCCAACCTTGATCCTATTGTGAACTACCTAACAATAAACAACTATTTAAGTTGTTTACACTGATCAAAAAGATATCTTGTAATGAATTCCAGGCAACAAATCACTATATGTAATTGTTAAAAACAAATTATATAAAAGAAAATTCATTTTTAAATTTTTTTTTATGTTTATTTATTTTTAGGAGAGAGAGAGACAGCGTGAGCAGGGGAGGGTCAGAGAGAGAGAGAGTCACAGGCTGAAACAGGCTCCAGGCTCTGAGCTGGCAGTCAGCACAGAGCCCGACGCGGGGCTCGAACCCACGAACCGTGAGATCATGACCTAAGCGAAAGTTGGACGCTTAACGGACTAAGCCACCCAGGCACCCCTATAAAAAGAAAATTCTAATGCCAAATATATCACTGTAACACAGTCCAACTTCAGAATGTCTTTCATAATTTGCAATGCAGGTATATTTTATCTTGAGATGGCAGTGGTGAAAATAATATCAATAATTGGATTGGAGTTGTGGATTAGAACTTTTGTTTTATCAAAAGTGACCAAAGAATAAGTATTACTGGTTAAGTTAACTATTTCTTTTAGTATTTTAGTAGCTATACCTGAGTGGTTAGTGAGTATTGTCATCAGTAATTATTATCATTAAATTAATTAAAAAGGTGAATGTGACTTCTAGAACTTATTTACAGAGTCATGTTTGGGCCTGGCCAACACTCTGCCACTGCCACCATCTCCATTTTATTGATATTTCATGTTGAATGGAAATCCCTTATTTCCTCATATATTGTGTTAAAATATATTGGACAGGGCCTGAAGATTGTATATCATCATAGAGATTTTTTTTAATGTTTTATTTATTTCTAGGAGAGAGAGAGAGACAGCGTGAGCAGGGGAGGGTCAGAGAGAGAGGGAGTCACAGACTGAAACAGGCTCCAGGCTCTGAGCTGGCAGTCAGCACAGAGCCCGACGCGGGGCTCGAACCCAAGAACCGCGAGATCATGACCTAAGCGAAAGTCGGACGCTTAACCGACTAAGCCACCCAGGCGCCCCCCATCATAGAGATTTTTATGTTTTTAATTGGTCCCTAGGGACAATAAGACAGAGAATCATCTTCAACTGACATATAAAGAGGTGAAAAAAGGAAGGAATAAAATAAGCTGGACCATACCACATACCATACCCATCCTCAACCTCAGGACCTAAGAACACTAACCAGCTCAAACAGTAAATAATAGTTATTAACAGATTGGTTCCTAGAGCTAAAATTAACTGCATTCAAATTATGGATCTGCTACCTTAGTAGACATGTAATCTTGGATAAGTTACTTAATTATCTGCGCCTTATTGTGATAATCACTTTTAAAACAGAGTTAATATTAACAACTCTCTCTTGGGGCTGCTGAGGATTAAGATGAGTTAATATATGTTAGGTATTTGAAATCATGAGTGGCATGTAGTAATGTATAGTAATTTAACAATAGCTTTTAGGTAATCACATGCATTATGTTGATCAGATTATAGCTAACATTTATTAAACACTACTACATGCCAACTCATTCCCTGAGGGATCACTACAGGCTAGCTGGATCCCTTGCCCAAAACTTTTCTTCCTTTCCAGGTGGCCTATTCTATATGATTCTCTCCATCTAAATTCTGATAACACTTCTTCCCTAAAAATGGTGTTAGTCCTGTTGTTACTAGTTTCTTTTGGACCTATCTCATCAGGATTTTTATGCAGTATGGGCCCATCTCAAATGTTCTGAGGATTCTAGTTACATGCTTGTTGGCACACTGGACACAGGCACCTAATAATAATACATGAACTCTTCAGAGTGAAGCATTAACTGGATGAATCAAAGATGCATCTCTAGACAAGCACTAAGTTTCCATCCTGCTTGGGGTTTATTTTTTTAACCTTTTCAATCCATACCTTCTTCAAGTCTCATCAAAAGTCATCTTTTCTGTGGTATATGCATACAATGGAATATTATTCAGCTATAAAAAGAATGAAATCTTCCCATTCATGACAAACGGATAGATATAGAGAGTATTATGTTAAGTGAAATAAGAGAAAGAAAAACAACCATATAATTTAATTTATATGTAGAATTTAAAAAACAAAACAAATGAACAGACTAATAAATACAGAGACTAAACTGGTGGTTGGCAGAGGGTAAGCATATGGGGAAATGCGCAAAATAGGTGACGGGAATTAAAATGTACAAACTTTCAGTTATAAAATAAATAAGTCAGAGCACCAAGATGGCAGAACAGCATGGAGTTTTTTTGTGTCTCTCGTCCTTGAATTATAACCAGATGAACACTAAACCATCCTACACACCTAGAAAACTGATTTAAGGATTAACACAACAATCATCACAACCTGAATCATAGAAACCAGCAGGTACATGGTGCAGAGAGGTGAACTTGGGGGAAAGAGAAGCCATGGAGGGCAGGAAGCTGTTTTTGTTTGCAGAGAGAGGACCGAGTCTGGGGGAGAGTACAGGAAAGAATCCCCCACCCAAAAGCATCTGGAGAGAAAAGAAAAATTATGCAATGGACTGAAAAAAAAAGGGAGTAGGAGAAAGTAGAAGGTTCAAATTCTATTAAGACTCTATAAACAGGGGAAGCACAGAGTTTGAAACTCTACAGCTCAATACTTCATGATGTTCTGGTGGGAAGGGTGAATCCCCAGGAGCAGAAAGCGCGGTCTGAAGGGACCGATGGCCACACGGGGAGAGGTGATTCCCTTTTTGGGAGGACATTTGGCAGAGGCAATGCAGCTATCCAACAGGCAAATTTCCCAGCAGATACTGGAGAACAACCACAGTTGCTGGTGCTGGAACAAGGACACTAAGGGTGAAGTCTGGCACCAGATGTGTGTTGTGATTTACCATAATCCTTGAAATGCTGCTGCTATACAATCACGGGAAATTTTTCTAAGGTGACACCCAGCTGTAGTCACTGGGCAACTGCAGCAGTAGGATCCCATAAACATTCCTAGGCACCAGCCCCTAGCAATTGCTTGGTGAGACCCTCCCCCCAGAGGGTCAGAATGGGTCAAAGCCGCAGTCTCTCAGAATTGAGGGGTTGGGAAACACAGCCACATCTGAGATAAAACTCAGGAGGAGGTGCTGCTTGGCAACCTGACTGCTTAGTCACGGACAGTGTAAAGCAGGAAGTGGATGGAAGTTGGAGGCAAAAGACAAGTGCACAATTGCTTTTTGGGGAGAGCAGAGTTCTGATACTAAAGACTGAGAAGCTGGGTGACACCATTTTCACACACACACACACACACACACACACACACACACACACACCCGTGCATGTGCATACAAACCTACATAAGCCACAACAATGCACCTTAGTAAGCCAAGCAGCGCCATCTAGTGGAGAATGGAAGCGCCAGTACACCAAGCCACGCCCAACTGGGCCAGCCTCTTCAGAAATGCCACAAGTCTCTCCCTCTGCTTAGTTTACAGACTATAAAGTGCTTCATAGTTTGACTTCTTGGGAAAACTGATGTAATTTCAACTGTATTTCAGTCTGTTCGCTGGTCCATCTGTTCATTTTTTTTTCTTATTCTTTTCTTATTCTTGAATACAGAAAGACAAAAATTATTTTTAGTTTCCCTTTTTACTAAAAACATGTTCTTTAGTTATTTCTACTATATTTTTTACCTTTTTGTAAATTTTGTAAATTTTATTTTACTTCCATCATTTCCTTTTGTTCTACTTAATTATATTCATTTTTTCAAATTTTCAAACACTTTCTTTCTTCTTTTTTTCTTTTATCTTTTCTTATCTTTCCCCTTTTCCTCTAATCTATCAAGCTCCTTTCAACATCAAGACCAAAACACACCTAGAATCTAGCATCCTTTATTTGAGTTTTTTGTGTTGTTTTTAATTTTTTTATTTTAAATATTTTACCTTATTAATTCCTTTTCTTCCTTCAAAGTGATGAAATGAAGGAATTCAACCCAGAAGAATGAACAGGAAAAATGACACCTGGGGACTTAATCAACACGGATACAAACAAGATATCTGAACAAGAATTTAGAATCACAATAATCAGAATACTAGCTGGGGTTGAAAGTAGATTAGAATCTCTTTCTGTGAAATAAAAGAAGTAAAAGCTAGTCATAACGAAATTAAAAAATGCCATAACTAAGCTGCAATGTCAAAGGGATGTCACAGGAGCAAGGATGGTGAGGCAGAGCAGCAAATCAGAAATATAGAGGACACACTTATGGAGAATAATGAATCAGAAACAAAAAAGAGGGAGAATAAGGCAAAATAACATGATTTAAGAATTAAATCAGTGACTTGTTACAAAGGAACAACATCAGAATCATAGGGGTCCCAGATGATGAAGAGAGACAAAAAGGAGTAGAAGGGTTATGTGAGCAAACAATAGCAGAAAACTTCCCTGGGGAAAGACACGGATATCAAAATCCAAGAAGCACATAAGACTCCCATTATTTTAGAAGAAATCCAATCATCAACAAGGCATATCATAGTCAAATTCACAAAATACTCAGGCCAGGAAAGAATCATGAAAGCAACAAGGAAAAAGAAAAAAGTCCTTATGAAAGAGAAGAGAGATCAGGTTTACAGCATACCTATCCACAGAAACTTGGAAGGCCAGAAAGGAGTGGCAGGACATATTCTGCAGAATTGGAAGAACATGCAGCCAAGAATTCTTTATCAAGGAATATTGTCATTCATAATAGAAGGAGAGATGAAAAGTTTTCTAGACAAACAAAAATCAAAGGAGTTTATGACTAATAACCAGCCCTGCAAGAAATTTTAAGAGAGACTCCCTGAAGGGAGAAAAGACAGGAAAAAAAGACCAAAAGCAACAAAGAGTAGAAAGGACCAGAGAACACCACCAGAAACTCCATCTCTAGAGGCAACATAATGGCAATTATCTCATATCTATCAGTATTCACTCTAAAATTCAATGGACTAAATGCTCCAGTCCAAAGACATAGGGTAACAGAATGGATAAGAAAATGAGATCCATCTATATGCTGCTTATAAGAGACCTGCTTTAGACCTAAAGACACCTTCAGATTGAAAATAAGGGGATAGAGAACCATCTATTATTCTAATAGTTGGCAAAAGAAAGTTGGAGTGAACATGCTTATATCAGACTATATATATTTTAAAATAAAGCCTGTAACAAGAGATGAGGAAGGACATTAGATCATAATTAAGGGGTCTATCCACCAAGAAGACCTAACAATTATAAACATTTATACTCCAAATATGAAAGGACCAAAATACATAAATTAATCATAAAGAAACTCATTGATAATAACACCATAATAGTAGGAGACTTCAACACCCCACTTATAGCAATGGACAGATCATCTTTTTTTTTAATTTTTTAATGTTTTATTTATTTCTGAGAGAGAGAGAGACAGGGTGAGCAGGGGAAGGTCAGAGAGAGAGGGAAACACAGAATCTGAAGCAGGCTCCAGGCTCTGAGCTAGCTGTCAGCACAGAGCCTGACGTGGGGCTCAAACCCACAAACCATGAGATCATGACCTGAGCTGAAGTTTGACGCTTAACGAACTGAGCCACCCAGGAGCCTCTGGACAGATCATCTAAACAGAAAATCAACAAGGAAACAATGGCTTTAAGTGACACACTGGACCAGATGGATTTAACAGATATATTCAGAACATTTCATCCCAAAGCAGTGGAATACACATTCTTCTCCAATGCATATGGTACGTTCTCCAGAATAGATCACATAGTAGGACACAAATCAGCCCCTAACAAGTACAAAAAGATCGAGATCATACCATGCATATTTTCAGACCACAGTACTATGAAACTCTAAATCAACCACAAGATAAAATGTGGAAAAATAACAAATACTTCAAGGCTAAAGACCACTTACTAAAGAATGAATGGGTTAACCAAGAAGTTAAAGATGAAATTAAAAAAGTACATGGAGGGAGTCCAATGAAAATGATAACACCACAGCCCCAAACCTCTGGGACGCAGCAAAGGCAGCCAAAAGAGGGAAGTATGTAACAATTCAGGCCTTCCTCAAGAAGGAAGAAAGGTCTCAGATACACAGCTTAACCTTACACCTTAAAGACTTTGAAAAAAACAGCAAATAAAACCCAAACCCAGCAAGGGAAAGGAAATAATAAAAATTAGAGCATAAATCAATGCTATCAAAACAAAACAAAACAAAACAAAACAAAACAATTTCCTTCATAAGTTTTCTATAGTTTTCATCATACAGATCTCTTGTATCCTTGGTTAGGTTTATTCAGAGGTATTTTATGGTTTTTTGTGCAATTGTGAATGGGAGCAGTTTCTTGATTTCTCTTTCTGTTGCTTCATTGTTGGTGTATAAAAATGCAACCGATTTCTGTACATTGATTTTGTACCCTGCAACTTGGTTGAATTCTTGGATCAGTTCTAGTAGGCTTCTGGTGGAGTCTGTCGGGTTTTCGATGTAGAGTATCATGTCATCTGCGAAGAGTGAAAGCATGCTCATGGATAGGAAGAATAAATATAGTTAAGATGTCATTACTACCTAAGGCACTCTACACATTCAATGCAATTCCAATCAAAATTGCACCAGCATACTTCTCAAAACTAGAACAAACTATCCAAAAATTTGTATGGAACCACAAAAGACCCCGAATAGCCAAAGTAATCCTGAAAAATAAAACCAAAACGGGAGGGATCACCATCCCAGACTTTAGCCTCTACTACAAAGCTGTCATCATCAAGACAGTATGGTATTGGCACAAAAACAGACACATAGACCAATGGAACAGAATTGAGAACTCAGAAGTGGACCCAAAAGTATACAGCCAACTATCTTTCACAAAGCAGGAAAGAATATCCAATGGAAAAAAGACAGCCTTTTTAACAGATGGTGTTGGGAGAACTGGACAGCAACATGCAGAAGAATGAAACTAGATCATTTTCTCACACCATGCACAAAAATAAACTCAAAATGGATAAAGGACCTGAACGTGAGACAGGAAACTATCAACACCCTAGAGGAGAAAGCAGGAAACAACCTCCTTGACCTCCACCGCAGCAACTTCTTACTTGACACATCCCCAAAAGCAAGGGAATCAAGAGCAAAAATAAACCGTTGGGACCTCCTCAAGATTAAAAGCTTCTGCACAGCCAAGGAAACAACCCAGAAAATTAATAGACAACCAATGGAATGGGAAAAGATAGTTGCAAATGACATATCAGATAAAGGGTTGATATCCAGAATCTACAAGGAACTCACCAAACTACACGCCCAAAAAACCAACAACCCAGTGAAGAAATGGGCAGAAGATATGAACAGACCCTTCTCCAAAGAGGACATCCAGATGGCCAACAGACACATGAAATGATGCTCAGCATCCCTCCTCATCAGGGAAATACAAATCAAAACCACACTGAGATACCACCTCACGCCAGTCAGAGTGGCTAAAATGAGCAAATCAGAGAACTCTAGATGCTGGCGAGGATGTGGAGAAACGGGCACCCTCCTACACTGTTGGTGGGAATGTAAACTGGTACAGCCCCTCTGGAAAACAGTGTGGAGGCTCCTAAGGAAACTAACAATAGAACTCCCCTATGACCCAGCAATAGCACTGCTAGGAATTTACCCAAGGGATACAGAAATGTTGATGCATAGGAGCACATGTACCCCAATGTTCATAGCAGCACCCTCCACAATAGCTAAAACATGGAAAGAGCCTAAGTGTCCATCAACAGATGAATGGATCAAGAAGATGTGGTTTATCTATACCATGGAATACTACATGGCAATGAGAAACAATGACATCTGGCCATGTGTAGCAACATGGATGGACCTTGAGGGTGTTATGCTGAGCGAAATAAGTCAGGCAGAGAAAGACAAATATCATATGTGTGCATGTATAGGAGGATTAGGAGGAGCTTAACAGAGGACCAAGGGGGAGAAGAAGGGCCGAAATGGTGGGGGAAAGGGAGAGAGGCAAACCATGAGAGACTCTTGAATGCTGACAAAAACTGAGGACTGGTGGATGTGGGGGGGAGGAGGGGTGGGCATGGAGGAGGGCACTTGTGGGGATGAGCGCTGGGTGTTATGTGGAAACTAATTTGACAATAAACTATTTGTAATTAAAAAAAAAACAAAACAAAACAAAACAAAAAAAACCCCCAAAAACAGTAGAACATATCAATGAACCCAAGAGATGCTTCTTTGAAAGAATTAACAAAACTGAGAAACCCCTAGCCCGTTTGATCAAAAAGAAAAAAGAAAGAACCCAAATAAATAAAATCAAGAATGAAAAAGGAGTGATTACAACCAATACAACAGAAATAAAAACAATAATAAGAGAATATTACAAGCAATTATACACGAATAAAATGGGTAATCAGGAAGAAATGGACAAATTACTAGAATCATATAAACTACCAAAACTGAAACAGGAAGGAATAGAAAATTTGAACAGATCCATAACCAGTAAAAAAATAGAATTAGTAATAAAAAATCTCCCCCCAAACAAGAGTCCAGGGCCAGATGGCCTTCCAGGGGAATTCTACCAAACATTTGAAGAAGAATTAACACCTATTCTCTTGAAGTTGTTTCAAAAAAATAGAAATGGGAAGAAAACTTCCATACTCTTTCTATGAAGCCAGTATTCGCTTAATTCTAAAACCAGACAAACATCCCATTAAAAAAATAGAAATGGGAAGAAAACTTCCATACTCTTTCTATGAAGCCAGTATTCCCTTAATTCTAAAACCAGACAAACATCCCATTAAAAAGGAGAACTATAGTCCAATTTCCCTGATGAACATGGATGCAAAAATCTTCAAGAAAATACTAGTTAACCAGATCCAAGAATACATTAAAAAATTATTCACCATGACCAAGTGGGATTTATACCTGGGATGCAGGGCTGGTTCATATCCACAAAACAATCAATATGATACATCACATCAATAAAATAAAGGGCAAGAACCACATAATACTCACAATAGATGCAGAGAAAACATTTGACTCAATACAGCAGCTTTCTTAATAAAAACCTTCAAAAATGTAGGGATACAAAGATCATACTTCAAGGTCATAAAAGCCATATATGAAATACCCACTGCTGATATCATTCTTCAAAGGGGAAAAACTGAGAGCTACCAGGGTTATGAACATGACCAGGAGTCCACTCTCACCACTTATGCAACATAGTATTGGAAGTCTTAGCCTCAGCAATCAGACAATACAAAAGAATAAAAGGCATCCAAATCAGCCAGGAGGAGGTCCAACTTTCACTCTTTGCAGATAACATGGTACTCTATGTGGAAAACTCAGAATATTCCACCAAAACCCGCAAGAACTGATCCATAAATTAGCAAAGTTACAGGATATAAAATCAATGCACAGAAATCGATTGCATTCCTATACACCAATAATGAAGCAACAGAAAGAGAAATTAATGGCTCTATCCCATTTGCAATTGCAACAGAAACCATAAAATACCTACGAATAAATCTAACCAAAGAGGTGAAAAATCCATACACTGAAAACTATAGAAAACTTATAAGAGAAATAGAAGAAGACACACAAAGAAAGGAAAAATATTCCATGCTTCTGTATAGGAAGAACAAATATTGTTAAGATGTCAATACTACCCAAAGCAATATACATGTTCAATGCAATACCTATCAAAATGGCCCCAGCATTCTTCACAGAACTAGAACAAACAATCTTAAAATAGGTATGGAACCAGAAAAGACCCTGAATAGCCAGAGCAACCTTGAAAAATATAACCAAACCTAGAAGCATCACAATCCCGGACTTCAAGCTGTATTATAAAGTTGTTATCGTCATGACAATATGGTACTGGCACAAAAACTGATACTCAGATCAATGGAACAGAGTAGAGAACTCAGAAATGGACACACAAATGGATCGCCAACTAATCTTTGAAAAAACAGGAAAGAATATTCAATGGAATAAAGACAGTCTCTTCAGAAAATGGTGCTGTGAAAACTGGACAGTGACATGCAGAAAAATGAACTTGAGCCACTTTCTTACACCATCCACAAAAATAAACTCAAAATGGATGAAAGGCCTAAATGTATAAGACAGGAAGCCATCAAAATCCTCGAGAAGAAAGCAGGCAAAAACCTCTGTCGTTTGGTGCAGCAACTTCTTACTCAACAAGTCTCTGGAGACAAGGGAAACAATGGCAAAAATGAACTATTGGGACTCCATCAAAATAAAAAGCTTCTGCACAACAAAAGAAACAATCAACAAAATGAAACGGCAACTGATGGAAGGGGAGAAGATATTTGCAAATGGCATATTACATAAAGGGTCAGTATCCAAAATCTATAAAGAAATTATCAAACTCAACACTCTAAAAACAAATAACCATTGAAGAAATGGGCAAAATACATGAACAGACACTTCTCCAAAGAAGACATCCAGATGGTCAACTGACACATGAAAAAGGCTCAACATCAGTCATCATCAGGGAAATGCAAATCAAATAAAAACTATGATGAGATATCACCTCACACCTGTCAGAATGGCTAAAAATAACAACACAGGAAACAAAAGATTTTGGTAAGGATGCAGAGAAAGGGGAACCCTCTTACACTGTTGATGGGAATGCAAACTCGTGTAGCCACTCTGGAAAAAAGTAAGGATGTTCCTCAAAAACTTAAAAATAGAACTACCCTATGACCAGTAATCACACTACTAGGTATTTATCCATGAGATTCAGGTATGCTGTTTTGAAAGGGCACATGCACCCCCAATATTCATAACATCAGTATCAACAATAGCCAAATTATGGAAAGAACCCAAATATACATCGATGGATGAATGGATAAAAAACAAGGATGGAACTAGAGGTTATTAAGACAAATTAACCAGTCATAGAAAGACAAATATCATATGGCTTCACTCATTGAAGAATTTAAGATACAAAACAGATGAACACAAGGGAAGGGAAGCAAAAGTAATATAAAAACAAGGAGGGGGACAAAACTAAGAGACTCTAAATACAGAGCACAAACTGAGGGTTTCTGGGGAGTTTGTGGGTGGGTGGGTGGGCTAAACGGGTAAGGGGCAATAAGGTATTTACTGAAACATTGTTACTCTATATGCTAACTAACTCGGATGCAAATTTAAAAAATGAATAAATTATTAATAAAATGTAAAAAAAAATCCTGGAAGGAAACTAAAGCAGTAATTTATTCAACACTGGATTTAGCAACATTTTTCCAGATGTCTCCTAAAGGAAGGGAAACAAAACAAAATTAAACTATTGGAACTACATCTAAATAAAAAGCTTTTGCACAGTGAAGGAAACCATCCAAAAAACAAAAAGGCAACCTAATGAATGGGGAAAGATATTTGCAAATGATATATCCAGTAAGGAGTTAATATCATATATAAAGAACTTGTACAAGTCAACACCAAGATCCCCAAATAATCCAATTAAAGACTACGCAGAGCACCTCAATAGACATTTTCTGAAAGAAGGCATACAATGATGCTCAACATCACTAATCATCAGGAAAATACAAATCAAAACCATGAGATAGCAGCTCATGCCTGTTAAAATTGCTAATATCAAAAAGAGAAGAAATATCAAGTTTTGGCAAGGATGTGAAGGAAAAGAACCCTCATGCACTGTTGGTAGAAATGCAAACTGGTACAGCCACTGTGGAAAACAGTATGGAGGTCCTTCAAAAATTAAAAATACAATTATCCTAGGATCCTGTAATTCCACTAGTGGGTATTTACCCAAAGAAAACAAAAACACGAATTCAAAGGGATACTTTTCTCTCTGTTCCAGCATTATTTACAACAGCCAACATATGGAAGCAGCCCAAGTGTTCATCCATAGATAAATGGATAAAGAAGATGTGGTGCATATACATACAATAGAATAATAGCCAAAAGAGGGATGAGATCTTGCCATTTGCAAAAATATGGATGGACCTAGAGGGCATTATATTAAGTGAAATAAGTCAGACTTATGATATCACTTATGTGTGGAATCTCAAAAACAAAACCAACAAAAAGCAGAAAAGCTCCTAAAATATAAAGAACTGGTGGTTGCTAGAGGAAAAGGGAGTGGAGGGATGGGAAAATGGGTGAAGCAACATGGAATGAATGAGTCATGGGTATAAAAGGTACACCATACTGTAATAGCATTGTATAGTTACAGAGGATAGCTATAATTGTGGTGAATGTAGCATAACACAGAAACTTGCCAAATCACTATGTTGCACACCTGAAATAATGTAACACTGTGTGCCAACTGTACTTCAATTAAATAGAAAAAGTAAAAAATAATTAAAAAATTAAAAAATTAAATAAAATTATTGTCGATTATTAAGTACATTATAAGGAATATAGCCAATAATATTGTAATAGTTTTGTATGGTGTCATGGTGGCTATACTTAATGTGTGAGCATTGTGTAATGTGTAAAATTATCAAATTACTATGTTCTGCATCTAAAATCAATACAATATTGTATGTTAACTATACTTCAATTTTTAAGAAGGCAAACCTGGCAAACATCAGATATAAGACCCCTATTTCATGCTTAACGAGGACATGTAAATGGTGATAGAAATTGGTCTGAAATATTTAAATCATTAGTCTTCTTTATTTTGCAGAGTGTGCATTGGTGAATTTACAAAGTTTTGAAAATGTTTATTTTTTCAGAGAGCACGAGAGAGAGTGAGTGAGTGTGAGTGGGGGAGGGGCAGAGAGAGAAAGAGAGATCCCAAACAGTCTGCACTGTCAGCGCAGAGCCCAGTGTGGTTTGAACTCATGAACTGTGAGATCATGACCTGAGTTGAAATCAAGAGTCAGATGCTTAACCAACTGAGACACCCAAGTGTTCCACAAATGTTAATTAAACATAGTATGATGTAAAAACAAAACAAAACAAAACAACTCATGTTCTCTTATTAATATCCTTATTTAAAAAATGCTTGATGATTTACATTATTATAATAATTCATTAATTCAACACTTATCTGTGTCCCTACAGATACTGGCAGCTCAGACATGAATAAAATATGGATCCCTGACCTTGCAGAGTGCCAAATATGTTAAGCTGATGAGTATTCAAGCACTTTTCCACTTTTATGGCTTTCCCTTGTCTCTGCCTGGCCAAAGCCTTAGACAAAATAAAAGACTGGTACTAAAGGATGTTAAAAATCATACTAGTGGAGAATTTTAATGTTTCTAAAAGAACGCTAAGATATATGGTGGTAGAAAGAGTGAAGGAGGTAATAAACCACGTCTTCTGTTATTAAGCTGTCAGTGACTGGGCCACAACCATCTGTGGTGGAGAGAAATCCATGTTTTCTTTTATATATTATTTGTTTACTTATTTTATTTCTTGGAGCATTTTTGAGGACTAAGATTCAGAAGTCAGGAATAGTGAAAGGGATTCAAAGGAAGGGAAATAACAAAGCATTCATGTACTCGATAAAGCCTCCCAAATTTCTCTCAAATTAATACGGGGACAGAACGAGACCAACTTTTCTTTCCTATCTCCTGATATCTACATAGAAGATGTTAGGTGCATTGGGCTTTTACAATCACACTAAAGGTCAAAGAAAGGTTTTATTGAAAGGCACCTACACAGAGAACTTTAATGAAAAAAAAAAAAAAAGGCACCAACTGCAGTCTGGGGAACCTGGGAGTAAAAGCGGGATTGTATTTTACAAGTTCTTTTCATCTGTTTAAATAAGACTGTTCTGAAATTTAACAGTTGGCCTACCGGTCAAAGCTTTGTTCATACACCCATCCCAAGGTTCAGAATTTTATCCTTTTACTTTAAGAATTTTATTGTGTTATATACAGAACCCATCTTATGATTATAGACAAACTCCTCAATCAGTCACACAAAAGATGTGATACCAAGTCAATAAACCATTCTAATATTTCCTTAACTGCAAAATAGAACCAATAACATAGCCTGTGCAGAATTGCCTGAGGAGTGTGTCTGTAATGTATATAGAGAACTTACTTAGCACAAAACTTAGCACACAAAAGACACTCAGGTTGGGACATTTCTTTGCTTCTCTTCCATTCACCTAAATCCATATCTGATCCCTGAATGAAAATGCATGACTGAAAATTGACTTAGAATGTGGAAAAATACCCAGTTCATGGAGATTAAGGAACAGAAGGGAGACCTTTTAGAATTTTTCCAAGGGTCCACTCTAGGTCTAGACTGTAATTCCTTCATTACACAGCCACTCTAAGTCCCTGCACAACTGAGTTTTGTTTACTTTGTATTTTCATCCTTTTTTTTTAAATTTAAAAATATTTTAAATGTTTACTTTTGAGAGAGAGAAACATACAGATAGAATTAGTGGGGGAGGGGCAGAGACAGAGGGAGACAAAGAACTGTCAGCACAGAGCCTGACAAGGAGCTCTAACTCATGAGGCTCAAACTCATGAGGCTTGAACCCATGAACCATGAGATCATGACCATAAGTCGAATTCAGACACTTACCCAACTAAGTCACCCAGGTGCCCTGTATTTTCGTTCTCCACAGCACTTTACCTTTGTTAACAATCGTTAATTTGTTCTCATTTTGAGTTATTGAAGTTTTATTTTTAATACTGGAAGTAGAGTGTCTAAATTTCTTTCTGCCTGTTGAAACCACTCCTAGGAAAATAGACCATAGAAAAGCTTTGTTCTAGTATCTGTTCTATAACTATGAAGATTGGATTTTTAGAAAGTCAGAAAGTCTAGAAAGTCACTGTCCCCAATCAATCAACTTCTCAATCAATACAAGTTGCTTCTATGAACCTGAAGATACCAGGCCAGATTGGGTGAACTTCCTCTGGGCAGATGATGTCCAGTTCATCCTGAGAGCCCAAGAGCCTCCTTCTCCAGAGATACACAGTGCAGCTGCCTGAGGTATGATTTTAAGAAGTATATTTAATGTTAAGACGCACTTGCTATGAGGCAGTGTGCAAAGTTTCCCATTTATCTCATTTTATATAAAATCCTGACAACTCAGTGAAATTACCTGATATTACTTGTCCTGTTTTACAGAAACTAAGGTACAGATAGTTTACATAACTTGCTCAGGGTTACAGGTAATGGAGAAATTGGTAATTTGAAGCCAGATCTGCCTGATTCTAAACCCCATATTCTTAACCGTTATGCTGTACTGCCACTAGTATATTCTCTGCAGGCTATTGAAGTACAATAGGTACCCATTTTCCTTGAATTTTCACACATCTTTATATCCCTGGTAGTCATATGACATAAGTTTTATCAGTTGCTGACATCTCTCTGTGTTACAAATATTTTCTTCATTCCTTTCATCATTAACTACACAATCGCTGAGCACGTACCTGCCACCAAGAATTATATAAGTATCAAGGAAATAACAATAAAAACTAAGATGCAGAACCAGCTCTCTAGGTATTCACAGTTTACAAGTGTATTGCCAATGGACAGATTTGATTTGTTCGAGGCAAGCAGCATTATATTGATAAAAATATAATGTCTTGTTCATTTCTGTATTCCATCTTCTAGATCAGTCCCTGCCACAAAATACATACTCAAACAAGAAAACAAATAAATAGGAATGTCCAAGTCAAGAGTCACTATTCTTCTGGTTTTGCAAGGGAGAAGTCTTGGTGCCAGATGCCAAGGTAAAGATTCAATAGTTTAGGCTCCTGAACAAGTGCCAATAAAACAGCTTTCCTCATAAGTCATGAGACAAATAGCTAATTTTTTACCCTTGGAACAGCCTTATTTTGTATAGTGACAAAATAGAAAATGAAATATGAAACAAATACATCCTGTCAATCAAATATTTCTAAGATCCACACGGAGTTAAAGATACCACTCCTAAGTAAGCAGTATGGTCAGTGGTGTATTAACTGTCTCATTTCTTATACTGGCAAAGATCTTGGCCTATATGATGTAGTAGGAGATGTTATCACAATATCAACCTGAAATTGTGTTTTCCTAAGGATATGATCACTGCCTTACTTCCATTTTAATACCTAGCCCTGGCATAAACAGTGCTTGAAATTCCCACTCCTTTGATTTAAGGTAGTGATACATTTTTTTTAAAACTATGGTCATCCTATAAATGGAAGAAGATATTTACAAACGATATATCTGATACAGAGTTAGTATCCAAAATCTGTAAGTAACTTATCAAACTCAACACCAACAAAACAAACAACCCAGTTAAGAAATGACCAGAAGACATGAATAGACATTTTTTTCCAAAGAAAACATACAGATGGCTAGCAGACACTCATCATCAGGGAAACATAAATCAAAACCACGATGATATATCACCTCACACCTGTCAGAATGGCTAAAATTAACAACACAGGAAACAACAGGTGTTGGTGAGGATATGGAGAAAAGGGAACTCTCTTGCACTATTGATCAGAATGCATACTGGTGCAGCCACTTTGGTTATCAGTATAGATTTTCCTCAAATAGTTAATAAAAGAATTACCCTACAATCCAGAAATTGCATTTTTAGGTATTTGTCCAAAGGAAACAAAAATACAGACAATAAGGTGTACACTCACCCCAATGTTTACAGCAGCATTATTAACAATAGCCAAATATTTGAGAGTAATAGCCAAATAATTGAGAGAGCCTAAATGTCTATTGACTGATGAATGGATAAAGAAGACATGTATATGTATATGGAATATTACTCAGCCACAATAAAGCATGAAATTTTGCCATTTACAACGATGCGGATGGGGCTAGAATGTATTATACTGAGCAAAATAAGTCAGAGAAAAACAATTATTATTTCACTAATATGTGGAATTTAAGAAACAAAACAGATGAACCCATGAGAAGGGGGCTGTATAGAAGAGAGAGGAACAAACCAAAAGATACTCTTAATGCTAAAGAACAACTGAGAGTTGGTGGGGGGAGGTGAGTGGGAGATGGGCTCGATGGGTGATGGGTGTTAAGGAGGGCATTTGTGATGAGTACTGGGTGTTGTACATAAGTGATGAATCACCGAATTCTACTCCTGAAACTAATATTTCACTGTACAAAAATTTAAGTTAAAAAAATAAAACTATGTTCAACCGGATCTTGAAAAAATATATAAACAACTGAAAAATAACTTACCTGGAGGTATGAAGCATTTCCCAAGGATATTTTGATGGGCTGAGGGAGACAGTTAATACTGAATATATTATATATTCAATATACTGAATATACAGGCTTACATATGATATTGCAGTGAGCTGGATGAGAGCTTTGCCTAACTGGCATCAAACATCCCATCTAGCTCAAATACTCCAACACATTTTGCTTGGAACTCTCCCAACCTATTTTATCATCTTTATTTAATTTAATTTTTAAATATTTATTTACTCATTTTTGAGAAAGACAGCACATGAGCAAGCATGAGCAGGAGAGGGGCAGAGAGAAAGAGATAGAGAGAGAAAGAATGAGTCCAAGCAAGCTCTGTGCTGATAGTGCAGATCCTGACTTGGGCTTGATTCAACAAACAATGAGATTGTGACCTGAACTGAAATCAAGAGTCGGATGCCCAATCGGATGAGCTACCCAGGTACCCCTCATTTTCATTTACATCCTATCTATCTACAAAGCCTTGGACCATATACGATTCTGTTTAACATGTAGTCTTATTAGATGTTCCCAATGAACTTATGAGAATCATATGTCCAATAAATAATTATATACTTATCTTCCCAGGATAAGAATGCGTCCCAGGATTGTGTGAGTGATAGGATGGAATCTGCCATTGAATCTTGGGAACACTATAATCTTCTGGAGTGGCGCACACACACACACACACACACACACACACACACACACACTCATACACACACACCACATCATCAGGATACTTCTTTTCTACTGAAAAAGTGAATATCAAAGAAGAATATATATATTCTGTTTCATGTTGTGTGTGTATATTGTTGTATATTAAAGGCATATTATATATCTTATATTTGTTTATATCTTATATTTGTTAAATATCCATATATCCATTGAATATTATATATAGATTCTTTTGCAGAGATGACCATGACTAAGAAGGCATCAGTGGAATATGAGAAATCAGTAAATGAAACTTTCTCATCTGAGTCATAAAAGACATGCTTTCTTTCTTAAAACAAAAAAGAAGTGGTTTTATTTGTGGAAACATAAGCAGAGTCATTTAAATATAGACTTCTGCTTAACAAGCCCATTTATATTTTGGGCAAGTCAATGAACAAAAGTCATTTATGAGGGGCGCCTGGGTGGCTTAGTCGGTTAAGCGTCTGACTTTCGCTTAGGTCATGATCTCACGGTTCGTGGGTTCGAACCCCGCGTCGGGCTCTGTGCTGACTGCCAGCTCAGAGCCTGGAGCCTGTTTCAGAGTCTGTGACTCCCTCTCTCTCTGACCCCCCACTCACGCTCTCTCTCTCTCTAGAAATAAAAAATAATAAAAAAGAAGTCATTTATGAACAATATAATTGATCAAAATCGATTTGCTGAGGAGAGTTTAATCAACTGGCATCTTATCCTGAAAACCAAATGATCTGGTCATATGCATTTGTCTTCTTTCCATCTTTTTGAAGAGTTGAAAATCATCCCCCTATGAATAAAGATGCTGAGTAATATTACCTAACATTTCTACAGTACTGCATAGTTTGCTAAGAATATCGGTATGTGTTATCTCATGAAGTCATAGCAAACTCCCTTTGAAGTAGTTACTGTCCAAGAAAGTTGCAGGTAGCCCCATGCTTCATCACAACACTTGCAGCATTCACTTCCCAGGCCTCATCCTACAGGCATTTTATCATCTCACATCATCACAAGAAGGGGAAACCAGAAGCTGGATATGTTGAGTCTTGGACCAAGCCCTCCAGGTGACGGAGTGAGACAGATTCCTTGTCTTCAGACCCTGGTGACACCATTTCCATGGTGGGAGACTGTGGCCTCCTGTAGCCCTTCAGCCTTCCCCCTTGCCTCTTTTAAAAGATATACTGGGGATGAGGAGGGATGGCAGAGAAGCAGAGAGCTCCATATATTTCTCTCACCCACATCTATCAAACAGAGAAGGCCTGAAGCCATAGGACACTGAATCACAGGAGTCTGGGAGGAAATGAGACAGAATCCGCTAAGAAGAAAGCCTCATAGGTGCGTGATTGTGACCTGGGGAAGATAAAAGCGGGGCGGGACACAGAGACACAGAGGGCAGGGAGCCCCTTTAATGGAGAGCTGCCGTGAGAAGGGGGGAAGAGAAAGAGAAGCTGAAACTGCTCATAGAACTGTCCCTAGAGAAGAGAAAAACCTTGCCCCAGGAGGGAGAAAGGTACTAACATATCATTCCTAACTGCAGGGTGTTCAGAGAATGATTCTATTACTAGTTGTGTCGCTGTCTTTGGGCTGGGTGCCCCGGTCCCAGGCGGTGCCAGGAGAAACTGCTTCGCTGCTCTCTTGGGTCGATCCCAGCTTGGAAAGAGACTGGCCTGTGGTATTACATTTCTGGCAGTATCAATAAAGCACACAGACTAAGATCTGGAAATGAGGTGGGGCTTGTGACATAGAACACCGCCCACCTTAGCTAAAGCCTCGGCACAGGGAGAAGGGACCCAAAAGAATGATTTGCAGCGCTTCGTTCCAGAATGGACTGGAGCACCACAATTTTTCTCCCCACAACCACTAAGGTGGGGCCTTAGGGAACAGCCCATAGGACCTCAGTGGTGGAGAGACCTGCCTACACCAAACCATGCCCATCAGCACTAGAGAGCTGTTTTGTTTTGTTTTGTTTTGTTTGTTTTTTGTTTTTTTTTTTAAAGAGCCCAGGGGAAGACCAACATTGATGCATTGTGGTAATTAATTCTAGATCAATTCTTTCTATTCAGATATAGTTTTCCTTGTCTCATTTGTATCCCTTCCCTCTGCTGGACTAGACACTCTGGTCATTGGTTTGCTTAAACAGTCACATTTAATACATTCTCTAGATGCATATTCTACACCTCTGTCATTACCTTCCTATATCCCACTGTCTGGAGTGATCAGACTATATAGTTTCTTTGGTTAACATTATCTTTGTTTCTTTCCCCTCGACTCCTACCATATTCTCCTCTTTATCTCTCTGAATTAAGACTCTTAGTCCTTGTGCCTGGTCATTGTCCAATTTTGCTTTCTCCCTGACCTGTCATTTCTCTCTTTGTATATGATCTTTCATCAGCACTGCATACACACTTCATTTATTTGTAGCTAGGAATTCTGGTTTTATGTTTTTAGACTGTCCTTTGTCTTTTTGTTTCTTCTTTCTTTCTTTTCCATTTTTGGTTTGCCTATTTGTTGGATTTATCTGTGCGTTTGTGTGTCTTGGTTCCCTCTATGTTTGTTTGTCTTTTTCCATTTCAGGGCTACCTCAAGAAACAAGCCAAAGTACACATGGTGGAGAGCCCCAAATAAAACTGAGTAGGGTAATAAAATATCCAAAGTCTCAACAAGAGAGACCAAAAGACACCATTAAAAGAACCTTTCTGAATACACAGGCCCTAGACAGTCAATGAGCCTCCTTTAATAGAGCAGACTCACAGGTGCAGAGTGCATAACCAGCTTTTAAAACTTACAAGAGACAAAAAGCTAGCCAAAATGATGAAGCGGAAGAACTCTCTTCTAAAGAAATTCCAGAAAGAAGTGACAGCTAAAGAACTTGTCAAGAGAGATATAAGCAACATAACTGAACAAGAACTTAGAACAATAGTCACACAATTAATCACTGGGCTTGAAAAAGGCACGGAAGACATCAGAGAAGCTATTGCTACAAAGATTATGGAGCTTAAAAATAGCTGTGATGAATTAAAAAATGCTATAAGTGAGGTGCATAATGAAATGGAGGCGTCCAATGACAGACTGAAGAGGCAGAAAGGAGAATAAGTGATTTAGAAGACACAATTATAGAAAAAGAGGAAGCTGAGAAAAAGAGAGATAAATTGATCCACAAGCACAAAAGGGAAATTTGAGAACTCAGTGATACAACCAAAGGGAACAATATCCATATCATAGCAATTTCAGAAGAGGAAGAGAGAGGCATAGGTGCTGAAACAGTCTTGAACAAATTATAATAAAGACTTCCCCAAACTTGGGAAGGAAACAGACACTGAAATCCAAAAGGCACAGAAAATTCTCCCAGACATAACTTGAATTGATCTTCTGCACAATATATCATAGTGAAACTGGCAAAATATAAGAGAATATATTTATATATTTATATAAAATATAGGAGAATTCTGAAAGCAGCTAGGGATAAAAGGGCCCTAACATACAAAGGGAAGCCTATTAGAGTGGTGACAGACCTATCTAGTGAAACGTGGCAGGCCAGAAATGAATGGCAGTAAATCTGCAATGTGATGAACGGAAAAAATATGCAGCCAAGAATCCTCTATCCACCAAGCCTGTCATTCAGAATAGAAGGAGAGATAAAGGTCTTCCCAAATAAACAAAAATTGAAAGAATTAGTCACCAATAAACCAGCCCTACAAGATATCCTGAGGGGGACTCTATGAGGGAAATGTTGCAAGGAATGCAAGGTACCAGAGACACCACCAGAAGCATGAATCCTACAAAAAACACACTGACTCTAAACCCATATTTTTCAATAAAAACACTCAATGTAAATGGACTAAGTACTCCAATTAAAAAACATAGGATAGTAGTATGGAAAAACAAAACAAAACAAAACAAAATCCATCTATTTGCTGCCTACAATAGACTCATTTTAGACCTGAGAACAGCTTCAGGTTGAAAGTAAGGGGATGGAGAAGTATCTACCATGCTACTGGAAGTGAAAAGAGACCTAGAGTAGCTATATTTATAACAGACAAACTGGACTTAAAATCTTTAAAGGCAGTAACAAGGGATGAAGAAGGGCATTATAGAATAATTCAAGGGTCTATCCATCAGGAAGAGCTAACAATTATAAATGTCTACGCATTTCTCCAATTTCACGTTCTCCCCGACCTGTCATTTCTCTCTTTGTATATGCTCTTCCATCAGCACTGCATACACCCCTGTTCTTTATTTGTAGCTAGTAATTCTGGATTTATGCTTTTATACTGTCCGTTGTCTTTTGGTTATTTTTCTTTCTTTTTTTCCCTTTCTGTTTGCCTATTTGTTGGATTTGTCTGTATGAATCTCTCCCAATACAGAAGCAACCAAATACATAAAACAATTAATCACAAACAGAAACTTTTTATGGAAAAGAGTGTGCTAATAGCATTGGGCTTTAATACTCTACTTACAGCAGTGGATAGATCATCTAGACAGAAAATCACTAAAGAAAGAGTGGACTTGAATGACACATCGGACAAGATGCATTTGACAGATATATTTAGAGCTCTACATCCTGAGGCTATGGAATTCACTTTCTTTTTTTTTAATTAAAAAATTTTTTTCAATAATTTTGGAGAGACAGAGAGAAACAGAGTGCATCAGGGGAGGACCAGAGAGAGAAAGAGGCACAGAATCTGAAGCAGGCTCCAGGCTCTGATCTGTCAGCAGAGAGCCCGGTGCAGGGCTCGAAACCATGAACTTGAGATTGAGACCTGAGTTGAAGTCGGACGCTCAACCGAATGAGCCACACAGGCACCCATGGAATTCACTTTCTTCTCAAGTGCACATGGCACATTCTCCAAGATAGATTACATAATGGGACATAAAGCAGCCATCAATAAATATAAAATAATTGAGATCATACCATGCACACTTTCAGATCCAATGCTATGAAACTTGAAATCAATCCTAAAGAACTCAGGAAATCCTCTAAAAACATCGAGATTAAAGAACACCCACTAAAGAACGAATGGGCCAATCAGGCAATTAGGGTAGAAAATTTTAATTATATGGAAACAAGGGAAAATGAAAATACAACAATCCACTCTTTTTTTGGAAGTGGCAAAGGCAGTCCTAAGAGAAAGTACATTGCACTCCAAGCATTTTTCAAGAAACTACAAAAGGCGCAAATATAAAATTTAACAGTGCACCTAAAGGAACAGGAAGAACAGCAGCAAGAGCACCCAAAACCCAGCAGAGGAAAAGAAATAATAAAAATCCGAGCAGAAAGAAATAATATAGAATCCAAAGAAACAGTTGAACAGATCAATGAAACCAAGAGTTGGTTCTTTGAAAAAATAAAATTGAAAAACCTTTAGCCAGGCTTCTCAAAAAGAAAAGAGAGAGCACCCAAACAGACAAAAACATGAATGAAAACGGATTTATTACAATCAACCCCTCAGAAATACAAGCAATTATCAGGGAATACTATGAAAAATTATATGCCAACAAACTGGACAACCTAGAAGAAATGGACAAATTCTTAAACACACAATCACTACCAAAATTCACATGGGAAGAGATAGAAAATTTGAACAGACCAATAACTAGTGAAGAAAATAAATCAGTTATCAAAAATCTCCGAACAAATAAGAGTCCTCAGCTAGATGGCTTCCCTGGGGAATTCTACCAGACATTTAAATTAGAGTTAATACCCATTCTTCTCAAGCTGTTCCAAAAAATACAAATGGAAGGAAAACTTCCGGATTCATTCTATGAAACCAGCATCACTTTGACTCCCAAGACAGACGAGACCCAGCAAAAAAGAGAACTACAGGCCAATATCTTTGATGAATATGGATGCAAAAGACCTCAACAAGATACTTCCATATCTAATTCAACAGCATATAAAAAGAATTATCCACTATGATCAAGTGGGATTCATTCCTGGGTTACAGCGCTGGTTCAATATATGCAAATAAATCGATGTCATACATTATATTAACAAAAGAAAAGATAAAACTCAGATGATCCTGTAGATAGATGCAGAAAAAGAATTTGACAAAATACAGCATCCCTTCTAAATAAAGACCCTCGAGAAAGTTGGTATAGAAGGAACTTACTTAAATATCATAAAAGCCATTTATGAGAAGCCCACAGCTAATATCATCCTCAATGGGGAAAAACAGAAAGTTTCTCCTCTGAGATCAGGAACGTGACAGGGATGTCCACTCTCACCACTGTTGTTTAACATAGTGCTGGAAGTCCTAGCATTAGCCATCAGACAACAAAAAGAAATAAAAGGCATCAGAATGCACAAAAAATTCAAACTTCACTTAAGAAAACGACTTGAACCTCTACATAGAAAACCTGACAAACTCTACCAGAAGCCTACTGGAACTGATCCATGAATTCAGCAAAGTTTCAGGATACAAAATCAATGTACAGAAATCGGTTGCATTTTTCTACACTAATAATGAAGCAACAGAAAGAGATTTAAAAAAAAAAACTGATCCCATTAACAATTGCAAAAAAAAAAAAAAAAAGAAATATCTAGGGATAAACCTAACCAGTCATATAAATGATCTGTATGCTGAAAACTATAGACAACTTATGAAGGAAATTGATGACACAAATAAACTGAAAAACATTCCATGCTCATGGAACGGAATAATAAATATTGTTAAAATGTCATTACTACCCAAAGGAATCTACACATTCAATGCAATCCCGACAAAAATTGCACCAGCATACTTCTCAAAACTAGAACAAACTATCCTAAAGTTCGTGTGGAACCACAAAAGACACTGAATAGTCACAATAGTATTGGAGAAGAAATAAAAAATGGGAAGCATCACCATCCCAGACTTTAGCCTCTACTACGAAGCTGTAATCATAAAGACAGTATGCTATTGGCACAAAAACAGACACATAGACCAGTGGAATAGAATAGAGAACTCGGAATTGAACCCACAGTATATGGCCAATTCATATTTGACAAAGCGGTAAAGAGTATCCAATGGAAAAAAGACAGCCTCTTTAACAGATGGTGCTGGGAGAACTGGACAGCAACATGCAGAAGAATGAAACTAGATCATTTGCTCACACTATAAACAAAAATATACTCAAAATCGATAAGGAACCTGAATATGAGACAGGAAAGCATCAAAACCCTAGAGGAGAAAGCAGGAAACAACCTCCTTGACCTCAACCGCAGCAATTTCTTACTTGACACATCCCCAAACGCAAGGGAATCAAGAGCAAAAATGAACTTTTGAGACCTCATCAAGATAAAAAGCTTCTGCACAGCAAAGGAAACAATCTATAAAACTTATAGGCCACCAACTGAATGGGAAAAGATAGTTGCAAATGACATATTAGATAAAGGGTTGATATCCAGAATCTATAGGAACTCACCAAACTACACGCCCGGAAAACAAACAAGCCAGTGAAGAAATGGGCAGAAGATATGAACAGACACTTCTCCAAAGAGGACATCCAGATGGCCAACAGACACATGAAACGATGCTCAGCGTCCCTCCTCATCAGGGAAATACAAATCAAAACCACACTGAGATACCACCTCATACCAGTCAGAGTGGCTAAAATTAACAAATCACGAGACTGTAGACGCTGGCGAAGATGTGGAGAAATGGGCACTCTTCTACACTGTTGATGGGAATGTAAACTGGTGCAGCCCCTCTGGAAAACAGTGTGAATGTTCCCCCCAAAATTAACACTAGAACTCTCCTATGACCCAGCAATAGCACTTCTAGGAATTTGCCTCAAGGATACAGGAGTGCTGATGCATTGGGGCACATGTAGCCCAATGTTCATAGCATCACTTTCAACAATAGCCAATTCAAGGAATGAGCCTAAATGTCTATCACCTGATGAATGGATCAAGAAGATGTGGTTTATCTATACAGTGGACTACAACATATGTTGGCAGTGAGAAAGGATGAAATCTGACCATTTGTAGCAGCTGGATGGAACTTGAGGGTGTTATGCTGAGCGAAATAAGTCAGGCAGAAAAGGACAGATACCATATGTTTTCACTTTTAAGTGAATCAGGAGAAACTTAACAGAGGACCATGGGGGAGGAGAAGGGGCGAAAATAGTTGGGGAGAGAGAGGAAAGAAAGCACGAGAGACTCTTGAATGCCGAGAACAAACTGAGGGCTGATGGGGGGGGTAGATTTGGGAAGGGGGGTGATAGGCATGGAGGAGGGCACTTGTGGTGATGAGTGCTGGGTTTTAGGGAAACCAGCTCGATAATAAACTATGAAAGAAAAAAAATAAAAATATAATGTATTCTAAAAAATAAAGTCGTTTGTATCCCATTTTATAGTTGAGAAATCTGAAAATAAGTAATTAAGTTACAAGTTCTATTTCATATAACTAACAAGTATCAGGACCATACTGGAATTTGGGTCTTCTGGCTATAATCCCAAAGCATTAGTCATAACACTTTAGTTTTTTCTACGGAAACCATTTACTTCTATCCATTGGTAACAATTATCTTTCAAAGTCTGGTAAAAATCCATGGAAAAAATTGTGCCATGTAACATTTTTCTACATATCAAATTGACAAAAACTTTGCCTTCTCTAAAATATCATAAAGCACCTATACTGATTTTCCTATATAAGTGAATACTGGAATAATTTGGAGGATGGAGTCAAGGAAGAAATAGTGAGCAGTTAGTTTCGCTAACATGGTTACTAAGGTAATAGGAGCAACCTATTTTATGATTTTGAAAATGAAATGCTTTTTAAAAAAATATCACTTTAATCATATAATTTAAAAGTTTGGCTCCTATTTCAGTGCTATTACATGTGGAGTGTCTTTTCGGATACATTTGTGTTTTTTGATGGATTGAGACAACCTGTTCCTTACCAGGAGGTTAGTGGAAGGTTAACTAACTATTTTTACTGTTTCTCAGTGTTTCCAACCTTATCTTTGTGAGATACATAGGTAGTGTCCTCGCAATGGCTAGTGTCAGAGGAGGTGGTGAAAACGGAGGGACATGGCATAAAGGTGACATATTTTCTTTTTTTTTTTTTACAAATAGTTTATTGTCAAATTAGTTTCCACATAACACCCAGTGCTCATCCCCACAAGTGAAAGGTGACATATTTTCTATACAGAAACACAAACATAGAATGTCAAAGCTATGTTTGAATGAGCTGATGGGGTTAGGAGCAGAAAAGTGTTTGGCTAGACAAGTGAAAAATAAGAATATTTTTAAACATGTTTTAGACACCACTGCCCCTCTAAAAACAACTCAGCCTTTTCACATTTATTTTCCTTTATAGTCTATATTTTAATGAAGTACATGTTTTTCAGAAGCATTCCCAATATACCATATTCAGATTTTTCTTAGTAAATAATTCCTGGGGTCCATTTTTATCTATCAGTGTCTGAAGTGAGTCTGTGGGGTAGTTTTTGGTATTTATTCTGTCTCTTCTTAGTAAATGCTGGGCTGTTTGGCTAGCATTATTTAGCTATCTCAAAACAGATCATCTTTTCTTAAATGAAAAGAGCAATCTAAAATAGAGCCTTTCTGTTACCAGCATGCGCATCTTTTTGCTTGTTTTCCCCAATTTTTTAATGTTGCTGAGAAATAGCACCCTCATAGCATGGGAAGGTTTTAGACCCAAGAGCTCAAGTCCTTTTTCTTTTGTGGTTTTAATGATTCAGCCTCTGTTCTCTGGACTCCTGAATTGTCTAGTTTAGTTGATTGAGGATATTTCTTCTATACTAAGCTTAATTCCCCAGACCGTCATATTTTTTTAAAGCCCTG
Organism: Proteles cristata cristata; assembly: GCA_017311185.1. Taxonomy (NCBI): domain Eukaryota; kingdom Metazoa; phylum Chordata; class Mammalia; order Carnivora; family Hyaenidae; genus Proteles; species Proteles cristata. The sequence goes on from JAESUZ010001521.1 coordinate 28,294, forward strand.
TCTCTTCCCTTTCTTTATATATGGAGCACAGCCTCTTTCCCAGCCTTTTGTGTATCTAGAATTTATAGACTAACTAATAGCACCAGGGGAGAGAGGTCTTCTTTTGCAGTAATAACAGTAGATTTGTGTACATCCACTTGTTCCCAAACCTGAGGCCAAAGGCTGTGGTTTTCTGCATCAAATCCAGTCTGCAAAGATGAGAGTAGATCCATTTCAAACTCTTTTAAAGAGGAGGGGTGAGACATGCACCTGTGTTGAGTGCTTCCATCGTCCCAGCGAGCAGGAATTACATACAGTCATATCATTGTTCACTAAGCAGAACTCAGAAAGCGTTGAGTATGGCTCAAGGTTAAGTTCAACTTCTCCAAAATCCAGGTTGTTTTTGGTTACATGCTTTCCTACTTTCATCTTCATGGTTCTCTGATATAACAGATGATCTTTTCCCTATAGGGCATTGCCATTTAAGTTTTGGAAACTTGTACTTCAGAAGATGCTTCTTCTGCTTTTCCACTAACTTTGTCACCATTGTCCAAAATCATTTTCTTTCTGCTGGACTGTGAGAGCCAGCAAAAGGCCAAGTGGATCCATGTTCTTCCTAAAACTACCAAGCTGAGTCTTCTGCTCAGAACCTTTAGTGACCCCTCACTGCCTTCAGGCAGAGGTGGTCTGGTCAACAAAGCCTGGAATGAGCTCTCTGAATGAACTGGCGGTAAACTCTGAAAAACAAATGCTTTGAAAGAACACTAACGTTAAATAGTTGCTTAGTTGCTGCCAAAGGCTGATGTATCTGAACATAGTGTTTGTTTTAGAAGTCTTTTTTTTAAAAGAGAAAATACTTTTTACAGTCATCAAATCACTTCAGGACACAAATAACAAGGGAGATGTCAAGCTTTTTCAGGTAATCTACAGGGCCAGACACTGTGTTATAGGCTTATGGAGATCACTTTCCTGGGAAATCTCTAGTGGCATTTATCAGAAACTATTCCAGGAAATCTCAGGCCAGTCTATTCATCACTCTTGACCTCAGTTTTTCCATCTGTACAATGAATAGTGGGCTTCACTAAATAATATTTAAAGGGTTCTTCTTTCTAGACCTGATGTTGTATAGTTCTTTGAAATTCAAGCAACTGGATTACTAAAAAATTCTATGTGTATTATAAGTGTCTGGCATTTATGCCCATACTAATACAATCTGAAAATTCAGAAGAGGGAGAGGATCAGATCTCTCTTTGGTCTGGATAGAGATGCTGTTAACCTCAAGTCAGTTCTGGCACTGAAAATTAATGGGGAGTATCTGGACCATACATCAAGCCAGGTAGTCTATCCCTGACTCTTACTGATTCTAAGCAAGGCACGTTAGGCTTTGTTCTTTGATGATAATGAGCAAAAACAAATAGCGTTCATCAATAATAGGGCCATTATAAAGAGGAATGAATGAATTACTAGGAAGAGGCTGAAACTTCTCAACTGTAAAGGTGTTTCAAAAATAGTAGCCTCTTATTACAGCTAGACTTAGGTATATGTAAAATATATTTCATAATCAATAGATCTGCATTATTCTTCTGGGGGAAATAATACTTTTATTAGCTGGGTGAGATTCTTGATATTTTTGTTAAATGTGATGAGTTTCCACACAGAAGCGGGATGGATCAATATCAAAGGATGCAAGTGAGTTTAAGAGCAGATCCTTTTCTACATAGTAATGGTAAGGACACTGTTTTATTCTTTAGTTATCTCCGCAGTCTCAATCTCAATATCATTCCTAATACAATATTAGCCTCATTGTGAGTATTAAAGACCTGCCCCTTTTGAAAAAGAGATTCGACATTTACTTTAGTTAATATGGTAATTTCTGCCATATTAAATAGTTTTTATAAATGATTTATTTTTTAAAAGGTTAGACTCAGATTTTTAATTTATATTTAGCTAACATTTTCTCCATTTCTCTTTTGTAATCCATAACTAACTTTCTGGTTATTTGTAATGTTTTCATTGTCAATAGGCTTTATTGCCATGATATATGTCATATATGCTATAATGTGATAGCCCTTTGTTGATTAGACATATGCATTAAAGTAAGTGTATCATTTTAAGCATTTTATTCATTGAATAACACTAAAAATGGCTGAAGGTAATCTTGCAAGTTTATTAGAATTTTCCCCTTTATTTTACAAAAGAAAATAAAGGAAAGAAAAGAGAAAAAAAAAACAACAAAACCCTGACTCAAAGCAGATGGAGCTGTCAAGGATCACTCACACAGGTGAGCTGAATTGAGCTGATTAGTTCTTAAGTGCTTACAGCTGTTGGTTTAGGCTTTGAGGACATTGTAGAAGATTAGGGCCTCCCCTTACCGGAAAAGATTTGAAACAAGCAGTTTAAAAAAAATAGAATTGTCTTAAGAATTATGTTTCCTGGATTTGCAAAATAAAGTAAAGAGAAAAATGAGAAGCAAAAGCACAAAATGCCAAAGTTTTCTTAAATTAACAAATAAAACAGGAAATTTTGAACAGCTTCTTGTCTTAAAAGTGACTGTATAGTAAGAAGTAATTCAACCACTTTAAAGCAGACTTAATGAAATGTAAATTTCCTCTGTGAAATTGCTAACATTTTTCTCTTTCAAATTTTGGTGAAAGCCTGAAATATAAAATATTTAATTAAAAGTTGAAATATTGCATAGTCTATAATGTCAAAGACAAATAGAATTCTATATGTGACAGATAGCTGAATAAATATCCTCAGTTAATGACAGGTCCATAAAGCCTGTAGGTGAATAAATTGAAAAGTTAAAAATAAAGCTTTTGAAATTTAGAATTTTTGATCATACAGATTAGATTTGATTAAAAATAGAATCCTAGCAAAGTGAGATCTGTAGTTGCTTGTGTCCGGAAAGTGATCATTTCTTATTAAACCCATTCTACACACAACTGCCAGAAAAGATACTATTATTATAGTATTCTCTTACATGAACACTTTCAATGGCTCCCAATCAGAAGCTAGAATAAAGCTCTAAGGGTTGATCCCAAGGACAAGGTCCACCTAATACTATATATGTTACAAACAAGGATTTGTCAGGCACCATTGTTTAAGCATCTTGATTGTAAAGCCAAAATGACTGATGCCTTATAGGGAAAGGCAAATGCTATACATACGAAAAGCCTACTCCTAAACCTAAGAGATTAGCGTTAGAGAAAACAAATAACGGACAAATAAGATTGATGAGCTTTAGTCTTTGAGAGTTTATGGAACATTTGTAATCTTAGGCCATAGGCATTAATTGTAGATGGAGTGAAGAGTCTTAACTTTAAAAGAAGCAAAACACATCATCTTTCTTATCAAACTCATCCCCTTCTTTAGTCTACTTATTGATACACTCTACTGTTTTTTTTTCATTCACTTCTCAAGTCCTAGTGTATCTACCAAAGGATAGTACAGTATACTGGTTAGAACAAAGACTGCCTGTTTTTTATTCTGACACTTACTAGCTGTGTTACCTTAAGCAAGTTACTAAGACTTTCTGTGTTTACTAGTGTGTTTGTGAGTATTAAATGAACCCAGTATAACATATTCCTGAAGAAGGTGCCTGGCATGGAGTAGCTGCTATGTAAGTGTTTGCTATTGTTTTTTCTTCCTTCTTCCTTCAAGATCCAGTTTAGCTTCCATCATCTCCAAAAAGTCATGTAATATCCTTCTGTACTTTTGAACTCCAATATCACTTATAATCATTTTGACTCCTTTGGTGTTTCATTTTATGACACCATGGGCAATAGTCCACACTCTTATAATAATATTCTAAACTCTTTTTAATGTGTTCAAGTCTTGCTTCTCCAAATAGACTAGAAATTCCTTGAGAACAAGAACCATGCCTTGTACTTGTTATCTTCCATTGAACATATCATTGTATAGAAGGTTTTCAAGGTACATTTGTCAAATGAATGAATCAATAACAGGTTATGATAGGTGAAGATTTTACAGGTGTGAGTATAGAATAAAACATTTCAACCATAAGAAAAAAGTGAGTATTTCTCTTTCTTTGGAGTGTGGTTGCAATAAATGCTGGGCAGTTATGATTATTTTCTGAAAATAAAGTGAGCTTATATTCTAATTATAGGTAATATACCTGCTTTAAGGCAGATTTATTCCACTTTAGCCAAGGTAAAATATTCTTAATAGGAACATAACCATTAAATTTTCATAGCTTCACATAAGATTATAGGACTGCTTGACACATTTTATTGAATAAAAAATATAGGTGAAACAACAAAGATAAAAGTTTTGAGAAAGTTCTCTGGAATATTTCATAAGTCTATGTAAAACTCAATGTGGCTAGGGACCCACAAAACAAGTCTTTATTGACTATGACCCATTAAACTTTAGAAAAAATACTAAAGCAATTAGTGTGTACAGGACTTACCAACCACTTCACATCATGGAATATGTGGAGACTGATAATGTTTATGTGGCACACTGAAGGAAGTACAGAAGAGTTCTTAATCCAGGGGTAAGTGGCACTTGGACTTTGGTAACTTCATCCCTAGAACTTTGGCCACTTCAAGTCCTACCCTACCATTCTGATGAGTAAGAGAACACAAATCTCAGCAAACTTGTAACCTATCCACGACACACATGCATTAGTTCGAGAACTCTGCTGCTTTTGCAATACACAGTGCTTCAGAAAACAAAACAAAGCACAACAACAACAAAACAAAGTGCTTTAGTCTGTACTGTTCAATACAAAGAAGGCCTATAATAAGAACATGTAAAGCCAAATGCAGCATGCATTTTGTTGCATTCCTATGTGCAATAATCTCTGAACCTTGCTCAATTCAATAGTTATATAGCCTACTACCAAGGCCTATTCCTAGTATAAATCATATTATATATCTTTGCCTTTATTCTCATTCATTTATTAATATGTTCAATGAAGATTGATTAAGCACCAACTACATGATAGAGTTTCTGTTTGATACAGAAAAAAAAATGATACCATAGGGCGCCTGGGTGGCTTAGTCGGTTAAGCGTCCGACTTTCGCTTAGGTCATGATCTCGCGGTTTGTGGGTTCGAGCCCCGCATCAGGCTCTGTGCTGACTGCCAGCTCAGAACCTGGAGCCTGTTTCAGTCTGTGACTCCCTCTCTCTCTGACCCTCCCCTGCTCATGCTGTCTCTCTCTCTCCTAGAAATAAAAAAAAAATGATACCATTGAGTTCTCACAGATATTGCTGTAAGGGGTGGGGCATTCCTTGCACCACCTGAGCCATACTGACCACAAGCCAACTAGTAAGCTGAATTAGCTAAGCTAAATGGAGACCTTGTCATAGACAGTCCTTACTTCAGACTTTCAACAAATTAGCCTAGGACTGAAGGGAATGGTAATTCCTAACCATGGGCAAATGGCAGCTACCTCTGGCTCCTCAAGTCTGATTCTATTCTGGATTGTTTAATGGCAGGTGTGGTGGGGCAATAATGACAACTTCTGGCCACCAAGTCTGACACATCCAGGAAACTGTGATGAACAGTGTGCTATAATTGCATAAGATTCCATCCCCTCTTAGCAACAGACAAAGGCTTTAATGGGTGGAAGGTGAAAAATTAACTCTGAAGTACACAAGTGGAACAAATAGCAGCCATGAGCCATCTGGCCATTTGATTTCATTCTATGAGACCTTGATATTGTAAGAGAAAGAAATGGTAGAATAAGGTACCACAGTTGACAAACAGAAAGTATGCACTACACTTTGGAAGGATTTACTGGTTATTTATAGATTTGTACATGTAACATGAACAGAAGATTTTTCTCACCTTTTGCGGTGGTATAATAAAATTGAGTTAGAAAATCACATGTTTTGTAAAAAAGCTTTTGTAAAAATATTATAGATATGTCTTCTGGAAATGACTTTCCTTATTATTCATTTTTGAGAGAGAGCGAGAGTGCAAGTGGGGGATGTGCATAGAGAGAGGGAGACACAGAATCCAAAGCAAGCTCCAGGCTCTGAGCTGTTAGCACAGAGCCGGACGTGGGGCTCAAATCCACCAGCGGTGAGATTAAGACCCGAGCCGAAGTCGGATGCTTAACCGACTGAGCTACCCAGGCACCCCTGGAAATGACTTTTAGAAATGGATTTCTTAGACCATTTACAGAAGTTACATGCATCCATGTTTGTTCAATCTATGAGACAAAGAATAAATCTTAAAGCAAAGAGAAATATACAGAACTAAATGAAGATAAAAATTCAGTGTATTAAAATGTGCAGTTTGCAGCTAAATCAGTGTTGGAAAGTACATTTATAGCACTAAGTGCTTACATAAGGGATGAGAAAAGATTTCAACTAAATAATGTGGATGCCAACATTAAGAAACTAGAAAAAGGGGTGTCTGGGTGGCTCAGTGGGTTAAACATCTGACTCTTGATTTTGGCTCAGGTCATGATCTCACAGTTATGAGATCAAGCGCTGTCTTGGGCTCTGCACTGGGCATGGAGCCTACTTAAAATTTTTTCTTTCCTTCTCCCTCTGCCCATCCCTGGCACATTCTCTCTCTCTCTCTCGAAAGAAAGAAAGAAAGAAAGAAAGAGAAAAAGAAAAAGAAAAAGAAAGAAATAAACTAGAAAAGAAGTGCAAAACAAATCCGAAGTGTGCCCGAAGAAGGAAATAATAAAGATGCGAGATAAGAATTTTAAAAAATCAGAGAAAAAAACAGAACTAACAGTGATTCTTTGAAAGAAAAAAATGGACAAACTTCTATAAAGGCTGGCAAAGATAAAAAGAGAGAAGAAACAAATCTCCAATGTTAGAAGTAAAAATGAGGATTTCATTACATATCCTGCAGCCATTTCAAAATCACAAAATATGAAAACAAGCAAGATGAAATATATAGCTTGAACAACCATATGCTTATAATGTAAATTGGATTTATAATTTAAAAGATGACAATGAGAAGGACTTTTGTAATGGCAAAGTAAAGATCTCCGAAAATCTAATCTTCAATAAAAGCAAAAATTTGTCAAAACCAACTTTTTTAGAACTCTGTAAAATAACCAAAGGCTTGAAATAGCAGAGTATTATTCCAGAACCACAGTTAAATCTTGGTAAGAATAGTGAGATTTGAGACATTACTTACCTTACCCTATTCCCAACACTCCCTTCACCCTGAGTCAAAAGTAGCCTTAAAAACAAATGGTTTAGGGGCTCTTGGGTGGCTCAGTTGGTTAAGTGTCCAACTTTGGCTCAGCTCATGATCTTACAGTTGTGAGACAAAGCCCCACATTGGACTCTGTGCTGACAACTCAGAGCCTGGAACCTGCTTTGGATTCTGTGTTTCCCTCCTCTCCTCGGATTCTCTCTTTCTCTGTCTGTCTGTCTGTCTGTCTCTCAAAAGTAATAAATAAATATTAAAATTTTTTAAAAAATGGTTTAAATCACAAAGGGTGATGGGGATTAAGGAGGGCACTTCTGATGAGGACTGGGTATTGCATCTAAGTGTTGAATCACTAAATTGTACAACTAAAACTAATATTACACTGAGTGTTAACTAGCTGGAATTTGAATAAAAACTAACAAATCAGACTTTCAGTTATTGTTATCTATGAAAATTGACAACTTAGCAGATCACTGGAGCTCCTCAAAGGTGTGATTCCTAGCTATACATCCAAGAATCTCAGTGAACTCCAAGTAGGATCAACAGAGATGCACACCTGGACACATCATAGCCAAACTTTTGAAAGAGAAGATAAAGAAAAAGCAGTAAGAAAAGCAACTCGTCACATTACAAGGCATCCTCAACATTAAAGATAACTTGTCACCAAAAAGTATTGAAAATAAAAGACTGTGCGATGATGCATTCAAAGTGCTAAAATAATTTATTAACCAATGATTCTATATTCAACAAAATTATCTTTCACAAATAAAGGAAAAGGTAAATCTTTCCCAGATAAATAAAACCTTTGACAAATTATCCCTAGTAGATATGCTCTGGAAGAAATATGAAAGGGTGTCCTTCAATATGAAATGAAAGACCACCAGAAAATAACTTGAATCCACACCCACACAAAAAAGAGCAGGGGTACAGTTAACTACATATGTAAATATATAATATATATAAATGTACTTTTGTTTGTGATCTTTTTTCTACCTGATTTAAAAGACACTCCTTTATGGGGCGCCTGGGTGGCTTACTCAGTTAAGTGACCGACTTTCGCTTAGGTCATGATCTCGCGGTTCATGGGTTCGAGCCCCACGTCGGGCTCTGTGCTGACTGCCAGCTCAGAGCCTGGAGCCTGTTTCATTCTGTGATTCCCTCTCTCTCTGACCCTCCCTTGCTCACGCTTTCTGTCTATCTCTCTCTCTCTCCTAAAAATAAATAAAACATTTAAAAAAATTAAAAATAAAATAAAATAAGACACTCCTTTAAAGCAATTATTATTAAACTATGTTGATGGGATTATAATGCATACAAATGTAAATTACATGGTGATAGCACAAAAGACATTGAAAGGAATATAGATATGTTATTGAAATTGAATTGTTATTAATCAAATTAAATGGTTATAAAATGTTAAATTTAATCTTCAGCTTAATCACTGAGAAAAGTTTTTTCAAAAATGTAGTAAAATAAACATAACTGGAATGAACATGAGATATTAGAAAATATCTAATATAAAAGAAGGCATTAAAGAGGGGTTCCTGGGTGGCTCAGTCAATTAAGCATCCAGCTTTTGATTTTGGCTCAGGCTGTGATCACCCAGTTCGTGGGACTGAGCCCCATGTAGGGCTCCACACCGACAGCACAGAGCCTGTTTGGAATCCTCTCTCTCCCTCTCTCTCTTCCCTTCCCCTACTTGTGTTCTTTCTCTTTCTCTCAAAATAAATAAACTTAAAAAATTAAAAAAGAAGACATTAGTGGAATAATATGGAAGAAAGAAGAAGTCAGACATAAAAAAATGAAAAGCAAAATGATAGATGTAAATTATATCTTATCAATAATTAAATCAAATTTAAATGAGTATGCACTTCGAATAGAAGGCAGAAGTTTTAAAATAGGAGTACCTGGATGGCTCAGTCAGTTAAGCATCCAACTTCGGCTCAGGTCATGATCTCATTACTGGTAAGTTCAAGCCCCACCTTGGGCTCTGTGCTGACATCTCAGAGCCTGGAACCTGCTCCTGAATCTGTGTCTCCCTCTCTGCCCCTCTCCCACTCATTCTCTGTCTGTCTGTCTCTCTCAAAAATAAATAAAATTTAAATTTTTTTAAAAAATTTAAGAAAAGAAGTTGCAAAACAAACTAAAAACAAGATCTATATTCTGTACAAGAGAGACATACTTTAAAATAAAGAACACAAATAGATTGAAGGAGAAAGATGGAAAAAATATATACCATGCAACCAGTGATTAAAAGAGAGTTGGAGTGGTTACACTAGTATCAGACAAAATGTACTTTGAGAAAAATATTGTTACTAGAGACAAAGAAGGCCATTGTATGGTAACAGTCATTCCATCAAAAAGATATAACGCTAATAAAAATAAATGCACATAACAAGAGTCCCAAAATACAAGAAGCCAATTCTGATAAAATTGAAGGGAGAAATAGACAATTCAACAATAAAGTCCAATACTTCAATATCTTGCTTTCAAGAATGGATAGAAAAGCTAGGTTGAAGAATAAGAAGGAAATGGAGAACATTAAAAATACTATAAACCAACTAGGCCTAAGACACCTCTATGGGACACTCTACTCAACAACAGCTTAATATAACCTTTCACATATTTTCTCAAGTGCACATGGAACATGCTCCAAAATAGATCATATAATAAGTCATCAATCAAAGCTTCAATAAATTTAAAAGAAATCATATTATACCATGGAATGTATTTAGATATCCATAACAGAAGGAAATTTGGGAAAAACACATTATGTAAAAATTAAATAACACATCACTAAAAAACAAACAAAAATCAATAGGTCAAAAAAGAAATCGCAATGGAAATTTGAAAATATTTTGAAATGAATGAAAACTAAAGAACAACATATTAAATTTTATGCATCTAAAGCAGCACTTAGAGGAAAATCCATAATCATAAACATCTGAATTAAAATTAAAAAAAATCTCAAATCAATAATCTAATCCTTCACCTTAAGAAACTGGAAAAATAATAGTAAGTTAAACCTAAAGCATGCAGGAAAAAAAGAAATACTGAAAGATACAGCAGAAATAAATAAACTGGGGACTAGAAAAACAATAGTAAAAAATCAATGAACCAAAGATGCTTTTTGGAAAAGAGCAACAAAATTGACAAGCCTTTAACTAGGCTGAACAGAAGAGAGACAGAGAGAGAAGGAATACATTTTTAAATTTTCTTTAATGTTTATTTAGAGAGAGAGAGACAGAGCAAGAGCATGTGAGGGGCAGAGAGAGAGGGAGACACAGAATAAAAAACAGGCTCCAGGCTCTGAGCTGTCAGCACAGAGCCAGATGTGGGGCTTGAACTCACAAACCATGAGATCATGACCTGAGCTGAAGTCAGCCAGCTGAAGTTAACCGACTGAGCCACCCAGGCACCCCAGGAATACATTTTTAAAATCTGAAATAAAAGCAGGGATAATCACTACCGACATTACAAAAATAAAAACCATTATGAAAGAACACTATAAACAATTTTATAACAACCTAAATGAGCCAGAGCCTGACTCAGGGATCATGACAATGAGATCATGACCTGAGCAGAAATCAAGAGTGGGATGCTTAACTGAATGAGCCACCCAGGTGCCCTGCAGCTTTATTTATAATAACTCCAAACTGGAAACTATTCATATGTCTATCCACTGGTCAGTAGTCAAACAAACTATTCATAGCACGGAATATAATTCAATGAAAATATAATCCCTTCTCACTAGTATATATCCTATATGACTTATTGTACTCTATTGCTATAGTTATAATTTTTAAGTCGCCATTAGGGGAATGCAATATTTTAATACCAACATCTTTATCCAGAGTCTTGTCATTTTTGTATTTTAAGAAAAATTGGCCCTGTGAAAACAGGATTTTATTTTATCCTGTTAATTTAGTTTACTATATTCTTGGTTATCAAACTATTTATGGCTTTGGAACCTTTAACTGGTAAATATCCGTGTTGTATCAAAAATCAAAAAAATAATCAAAGGCCATAAACGCATCAGTGTGCATATACATATACAATGACTAGAACTCAAATTATACATTGCTTGTGATTATGGATATTTTTGTGTTATTTGCTTCTTGGGTTTTTTAAAATTTTGATAATGTAATTATTAACTCTTAAAAGTTGGAAAATAAATAACGGTTATTTTAAAACTGCCATTCTTTTCTTCACTCAGAGTCTAGAAGGAGAAACATGCATATGAATGACTCAGCTCAAATATGGCATAATATGTGTGTGTGAAACTTCACTCCTTTGTTAGTAGCAGCTGCACCTTCATCTCCACTACCCACTGGAAGTCTCTGTGTCTTGACTAGCCAAGAACTCAGGGCAAGTGCCGTGATTTAGCATGCCAAAGGGACTGTTGAATTAGGCTGCAATAATTGAGGGTAAAAATTGAATTAGTTTATCCTGATTCCCTATGTGTGGTGCTAAAGCCCACAGAACCTTTTTGAAACGGGACACACCATCTTCATCCCCACCTTATGAAATGTTACAACTATAGAAAAGAATTATGGTGGGGCACCTGGGTGGCTCAGTCGGTTAAGCGTCTGACTTTGGCTCAGATCATGATCTCACAGTTCATGTGTTTGAGCCCCGCGTTGGGCTCTGTGCTGACAGCCAGCTCAGAGCCTGGATCCTGCTTCAGATTCTGTGTCTTCCTCTCTCTTTGACCCTACCCTGCTCAGCTGTTTCTCACTCTCAGAAATAAAGAAAAGAAAAGAAAAGAAAAGAAAAGAAAAGAAAAGAAAAGAAAAGGAAAGGAAAAAATTATGGTGACAAGTGATAGTATATTTGCCAAATAGGTCTTCCTGACATAATGGTTTGAAGATAATACAATCTGAGTTTTACAAAATATAGTATTTGGCCTGTGCATGAATTCCCTTTAAGAAAGCCAAATATGGGCGTGCCTGGGTGGCTTATTCAGTTAAGTGTCCGACTTCGGCTCTGGTCATTATCTCACAGTTCCTGGGTTCGAGGTCTGCGACGGGCTCTGTGCTGACAGCTCAGAGCTGGAAGCCTGTTTCTGATTCTGTATCTCCCCCTTTCTCTGACCTTTCCCTGTTCACGCTGTCTCTCTCTCTCTCAGAAAAAAATAAAACATAAAAAAAATTAAAAAGAAAGCCAAATATAATACCTATGGAAGTTCAGAAGTATGTAAATTTGCCACTAGTATTCACATCACAAAAAAATATAAAAACTCAACTTCAGGCAAAATTTAAAGAAGGTAAAATACTAACACATCAATATTTTCCAAAAAAATGACCATAAGAATGGAATATAAACTGAATATTCAATAAAAATATTTAATTTGAAGTCATTAATTTTTATCCAGTATGAAAGCGTGATTTTATTCCCTTCTTTGTCTAGTAAAATTTTGAATTATTTATACCATTTTCTATAGCTAAAATACTACATTATACTTTAATTTTCATGTACAAAGTATGTGATCAAATCCAAAATAAAATTCTGTCATGTTTAATAATAACAGATATATAATTTGATTAAAGAGTTTAATGATACAACTTGTGCTATGATTTCAAGGTTTTTATATTTAAGTTTAATTTTTTAATTCTTTCAAGTACTTAAAAATAAATCTAGCATTGGGGCGCCTGGGTGGCTTAGTCGGTTAAGCGTCCGACTTTCGCTTAGGTCATGATCTCGCGGTTCGTGGGTTCGAGCCCCGCATTGGGCCCTGTGCTGACTGCCAGCTCAGAGCCTGAGCCTGTTTCAGTCTGTGACTCCCTCTCTCTCTGACCCTCCCCTGCTCATGCTGTCTCTCTCTCTCTCTCCTATAAATAAAATTAAAAAAAAACATAAATAAATAAATAAATAAATAAATAAATAAATAAATAAATAAATCTAGCATGCTTGTATACATTTCAACAAACTAGAAACTCCTGTAACTATGTTCTGTACATCTGCTCACTATAATGTACGTTTACATACCTATGTGAAGTACAAATTTGTAAACATGAACATTTGAAGCTTTGAAAGGAAATACGAGTCTTTTTCTTCTCAATATTTTATTGAAACAGCATGTCAAAATTTGGCCAGCACCACACATGTAAATAGTTTTAATACTGAATATGTTTCAAATATTATCTCTATATATTTGTCCCGCTTTATGTTGTAACCTAAACTATGTTTATTTGTACAGTTTTAATACAAATTATCATTTAATTGCAAGCCAAACCTAAGAAGATTACATTTATAGGAAGGCACTTATATCAAAGCAAGTGCCACCAATGTCTAAGCTATGCATTTGGTTTGTTTTAAACTGCTCCAATAAACATGCTAAATTCCAATGAAATCAACTGGCAAATTGTTGCTGTATATAAGAATATTTTTATTTTGGGCTAATTGAAGATTTTTCAGCGCAAAGACAACTTATCTCTAAGTTGGAGTAAAAACACTGTACTTCCACCCTGTCAATTCAATTCACAAAATACAGTTCACGCAATTAGATATTTCTAAGAATGTTAAAATCTGCTTTTCCACATAAGTATATATAATTAATAGTATAAGTATGCAATGAGTTGGTGTTCTTTGTGGCATCTCTTTTTGAAGAGAGGAAGAAGAAAAACAGTATAAGTTATTTTAAACAAAACTAAACTAAAACTCCACTGATTTTATAAATTACAATGTGACATCTGGAATTTATCAAATTGCATGTTCAGATAAGGAAAATATTTCTTATTGAGATTTAGTAAGGAGAAAACAACTATATATAACCCTACAGTATACATGGACATATACTTCCATTGTCTGAAAGCATCTAAATTTTTCATCAGCATGTTTATAAATTTTTGTAAAGTGTATTTTAAGTATTTGTACAAAATATTTATTTCAATAATGTTCTGACTTAGCATTACACTAGTGACACTTAAAAGATACATATTATCTGCCTTATGTATACCATGATTTTCCCTAAAATGCATAATATAAGTGATTAGAAAAGTGAAAGAGAAACCCTCCAAAATGTCAAATACACATCCTTATTGTTCTTCATCATTGGCACCTTGTCAAGTTGTCAGCATATAGGACTCTGATCATTCAAAGACTGATTCACTCACTCATAACTTGCTAATTCCAGTTGTGCATTTCTTTTCATGCCATAGATATTCTTCAACCTTCTAAAAGAAAAATAAAGTCATGTCTCTGTTCACTTCCAGACCACATGTAGAATCCATGCCTAACAGCAATGAAATACCATAAATATTTACCTTCATAGCTTAGGGAAATATAACTTTTCATTTTTGTAGTACAGTGAAGAGGAACAATGATATTAATGTTTGAAGACTCTAATATTATGTAATCTGAAGTTACAATTACATTCAAAATGTAATTTCCAGAGGGCTTATCTCACTATTTAATGAAAAGAAATAATAATTTTGATGTTTTAAGTGACATTACTGAAAGTTATATATTGGTTGTTAAAATGTAATTAATAGAGAATTTATCCACTTAGACATGTGTTCTGTAACAAGGCTCAAAATTGAAATAAAAGTCCTTGACTTTTATTTAACTTTTATTTAACAGTTTAACTGACTATTCCATAAAAGAGAACCTTCCTGACAAGGGAATTTCACTAAAGGTCTAGGCTTGACTGAGAGTTGTGCAAAGATAAAGAAACACTTATTTCCTGATTCAATGTACAGATTTTACTAAGCTGATGAAAAGTTTTTCTCTAGATTTACTTGGGGTAAGTTATACTACCAGGCTGAATCAAGAATCAGATTTTATACATCTAATCAGTTAAATTAAGATGCTTTCTTTTAAAATAGGTGAAAGGGTAAATATAAATGTATGATGAAGCAAAATGTAAATAGCATTTTTAATTATTGGATTTGGGTGTCTATTAAGTAACATTTGGCTACTTTCATAGATAACTATTCACACCTTGTATAAACAGACTTGTCTTTGATTTTTGTATATTTTTATTTTTTTTAATTTTAAGGTTTTTTTAACTTAATTTATTTGAAATTAATAGAATTCCATAGCATTTTGTTTTTTATTCTATATCCATAGCTTTGATTTACCAAATTACTCAAGTTCTGCACTATACATCCTATCAAGGAGTAAGAATTTATTCATTATAAAATTGTAAGGACACTAAATATTAATTATGCATCAGTTGAAATTGTTAGCTGCTTCCTACAGATAAGTAACTTATTTAGAAAGTAGGGGACAGCTTACTGAACTTCTTGAGGTCTCTTCCAAATCTAATTTTCCATGAAGGCTTTCCCTTGGTTACTTATTCAATTAAAAGTATGAAATGAAAATTTATAAACATATATTAAAAACAGCTTCTAATATTTAAACTTTTACCCCTTTATTTAATCACCTTTACCAATATAGTTCTGTATTATCAATTTTAATATCTGAAATATAAATCATGGGTTACTATACTTGAGCAGATACAAAATTAGTGCCTACTCTTTATTAAGTGTGATTGCTGCTTTAATCCCTGATTTGTTAAACCTGGTTAGTACAGATCTCCTGCCCCAAAGACGTTTATATCAGGTATCTAATTAGTTTGTGCCACAAATAATATTTCATCTTGACTAGACTAGTAAGTTTAAATGTAACCATGTGTTGTTCTATCCCTATAACTAAAAGTGAAGGACAATATAATTTTAATGTATATATGTGAAGGCACATTTATAAAGTACATTTAAGAGGAAATAACCATTTTGAGAAAAATAAATGATTAATGTGTTTTTCCTAATATGTGTTAGAAAAGTTAAAGAAAGTAGTTTAGAAGTTTAGTTAGTTTGTCAATAGTCAAGCCATGCCATTGTGATGTGAAGCACCTTGGCTTCATAAATTATAGACTAGTGGCATAAACATTTTAATATGATTTATTTTTAAGCGGTTGTATGTAGGTTATACTTTACAAGTTTTTTCATAAAATTTAGGGTCTGTTGAAAGGAAACATTCAAATTCATAAACTAAAATAAAATCTCATTTATGCTAGTTTTTGTCTAGTTAGTCCAATTTACCATGACTGACTCACAGGGGTGGAATTAAATTATACCAATATAATGAAATTTTCATATTTATGGACTCAAATATAGTATCTCTTTTCAAAGAGTATTTATTAGTCATTTTAGAGAACTGAGTATAAAACACCAGGTTTGTTAAGGGAATAAGCAAATAAGCTTCACCTGAGAATGACCAAAAAATTAAAGGAAAGATCAAAATTATTTAGAATATTTTGCTTTTCATTTGATCTTTGTGTTCTTTCAGGATTAAATGATGCTTAGGCTGCAATGATTAATATTTGAAAATTTGTGTCCTTGTTTGTACCTTAGAATTGAGATTAGTAGCTTCTTGAGCATCAAAGTTTAAAAGTGTAAGGCAAATAAAAAATGAATTTTTTCTACAATGCTAGAGAATTACAATGAATATAATATTCATAGATAAAACTAAAATTGTTTCACTGCTTTCACAAGAATTAAATTCATCCTCTTTTGGTCATTGTCAATATGTAAGAGGCAATTGACATGGTAAATTGACATCGCAAAAAGTAGAGGCTTCACCTGGAGTCAATTTTCACCTGTAGTCTATGTCATCAAATAATATCGACTATCTTACTTTGAGGTCCAAGACTACTGTAAGCAGAGATTGTTACAGGTCATATTTGACCTATAACAACTTCTTGTGAACATCTGATAAGGCACTTTAAATGCATAACATTGAAATACCCTCTGATAATAAAGCTTTCAAAGACCAAAGCTCTTGACCTTTCTTTGGATACAAAATATCTGCCTATGTGTAACTGTTTCAGGAATATGGCTATCCCATTAAAGGCAATGATTAATTGATGGATACCAATAATCATGATTGCATTTAGCTTCTCCAAAAGAAACGTAACTATTGTCATTCACTTTGAGATGACTGGCAACATTTACCAGTCTAGATGGCACTGAATTGTACCTATAAAAACCATAGGAAAAATGGAGAGAGCAACCCATTGCTTCCTGGGCAATGGAGTTTGGTGATAAAATATTTCCAGGTGACTGTAATACATTCAACATTTGATTGGAAGAATTAGGTGCCTGTAGACACTGCAGATTGAAGTCTTCAAATGGACCATTTTTTGAGTTAGCAAATCCCAGAGAAGATAATGTGGAAAGTTCCATCATGGGTGGGGCTAAACACTGAGAACTGTTTCTGCTTGCCAGTCTTTCAGGAGGTGGCAAGACAAAATGCTGCTGTTGCCAAAAGTTATTTGGGCAAATCTTGTAGCAAAGGGGCAGGTTGATATTGTGCAGATACACCTCTGGACAGGGCCTTCCAAAGGAGCTTGTAGATAAGTGAAACTTAGGCAGAGAGTAGGGCAGAAAAAGCAAGGAGTTCAAAGGAGGAGTTCCTCCACCAGAGGTAACTGGAGATGAGCCACTGCTTCCACCTGTGAATGACAATCCAGTCAATGAACAATGAACTTGATTTTCCTATTGAATGAGTACTAATGACCATAAACATCTCTGTTTCATTCTTCAATTAGCTATTCTGCCAGTTCACAGTTCTTTTTACTTATTTGGGAAAGAATATGATCATTCTCCCGAGCAAAGTTTATACAGTATCTTTACGACTCCCATTATTACTTTTAGCACTACCATTACGTACCATGTATTGAGCATTCATCAGTATGCTCGAGAACTGTGCTATGTACTTGGACATTTATCCAATGTCCAAAGATGACCAATTAAACAGTACTCAGAGCTAATTATGTCTTACCAATTAAAAAAAAGGTGTCCTGGGGCGCCTGGGTGGCTCAATTGGTTAAGCGTCCGACTTCGGCTCAGGTCATCATCTCACAGTTCCTGGGTTTGGGCCCCGCGTCAGGCTCTGTGCTGACAGCTCATTCAGAGCCTGAAGCCTGTTTCAGATTCTGTGTCTCCCTCTTTCTCTGACCCTGCCCTGTTCATGCTCACAGTCTCTCTCTCTCTCTCTCTCTCTCTCTCTCTCTCTCTCTCTCTCTCTCTCCCTCTCTCTCAGAAATAAATAAAACAAACAAACAAAAAAAGTTTTCTAAACCTTAAAAACTTTACAAAAATAGATATTTGATTAAATGGAAAAAATTGGTTAGGATTCCATAGAAAGCTTCAGTCTTGATTTTAAAAAATTGGAAAACATGAAAATATCTTTTTTTAATTTTTTAATGTTTATTTAATTTTGACAGAGACAGTGAGCTGTGGAGTGGCAGAGAGAGAGAGAGAGAGAAAGAGAGAATCTGAAGCAGGCTCCAGGCTCTGAGCTGTCAGTGCAGAGCCCAAAGTAGGGCTTGAGCCCATTAACTGTGAGATCATGACCTGAGCTGAAGTCGGATGCTTAACTGGCTGAGTCACCCAGATGCCCTGAAAATAATCTTTATAAATAAAAATAACATATTTAAGTGCATTTTTCTCATATGAAAGTCATGGATTGGAAGACTTATATGGTACACTATGTCAAAATCAAAGACAAATTTTTAGGTTAAAAATATCAAAATAAAAATGAAAGTGTTATATTAATGTTGTCATGTGATCTTTTTGTTTGCTTAGCATCTACTAAAGCTAGGAATAATTATAAAGTCCAGGAAAATCTAGACTTTCCACATTATTTTCATGCTTGAATTTTTGGTTGATTGACTGAACTTAATCAGTTATTTTTGTGTTTTTCTTTTTTTTGGTGTTGCTGTTGTTTTTCTTAACTATTTTGTGTATGTACTCATAGCCTATGTCTTTATTAACAGGGTGGCAAGTATATTTTATAATTAAACATTAAAAAGCTATTTTAAAATGGTAAGCCTTATTCTTGGCAAACTGAAAACAATCTGGACATTTAAATAATTAATAAAACTGTATATTTTAAATTATCAATTAATGATCATCTTTAGCTTTTTCTCTTTACTAGTGCACTTTGTGTTGACATGGATATTTTAAAAGCATCCTGCCTAGATGCTATTCAAGTGATACCACCAAATAAAATGTTCGCACTTTTCCACACAACTCTGTAAACCAAATTATACAATCAATCCAGGAACTGATTAAAAGTGGTCTGTTTTCAATGTTATGGTATTATGTAAAATTCAACCTAACTATAATGATAATTTTCTCCATGATTATAACCTTGAATTAATGTTCAACGACAAACAATGTTAATGGAGTAAAGACAAAAGCAATAATATTCTATGTTGTTTGCAAATACTCCTTTATTTATTATTAAACACCAGAGAAATGATGGTATACATTCTTCCACCAGAAAGCCTGCATTGTCTAATTATTATTATTATTTATGTAATGCTGTACATGAGAACAAATAAATACCTTGTAAATCATTTTAATGTTGTGGTAATTAAGGTAATTGTGATAGCTTTAGCATTGTTTTCAACATTCATTTTCCCTATTTAAGATGATAGCAACATTAGAACTATGTGATGATAAAACTTAATGGATGTCATTTTAACATGTGCTGAAAGTTTATGAGAAACATATTTATTTCAATATCAGATATAATTGCAAACAATCCCACAAATGCACCACAGGTGATTCTAAAGAATATGAGATATTGAGAAGTTGAAGAATCTAGGTGAGATATGGAGATCTCAGGATGTATATCTCCAGAGGGCTGAAGTCAAGAAATCCATTACCATGGCTCTGCTCTTTTCCTTCATGCCTATTCCCCACTTTTTGTCTTTTACCTCCTCATCAAGACAAATATAAACCTACTTCCCTGTAAACACACATTTTCTGATATGTACTTCCCCCTTTGTGTAGTATTTACTACAGAAGTTCTGATTGTTGTTACTTCATTAACGTTTAAAAGTAAATATTAGTAAAACTTTCCTTACTTAGTGTATCTGCACCAAAAGTTTTAAAATCCAGAGTGAGAGAAGGCCTCCATGGGTAGGTCTCTAAAAACCCATCCAATACACCCCTAAAGAATAAATATAACTATCAGAAAGTCCCAAATTCAATTTTTGATAAAAATGATTTATGTAAAATTTTCAGTTATTTTATTATAATTTTTAGGACTCAATATCTGAAATGTATTTTTTATAGCTAGACTACCGAATAAAATTCACGGTAATTATTCCCTGAATAATAATCCCAAGAATCTAGAATAAGCAATATCTTAAAAGTGGGTTGGGGAGGGAAAAGGAGGAGCAAGATTTTACAGAAAAAACACTAGGTTCTTTTCCTACCACCTACTAGTTACAAAGCTTTGGGCTTCTGAGTCTCTGAGCCACAGTCTCTTTATCTGTAATTCTTGTGAAAACAGCTATATAAACATTAGATATGATTGTTATGTTGCTTACCTGTTTCTTCCAGGATCTCTAAATCCTTTAGCAAAAGGATTCCTGTCTATTTTCAGTTTGGTAATCTATGGATTCAAGGAAGGAAGGAAGGAAGGAAGGAAGGAAGGAAGGAAGGAAGGAAGGAAGGAAGGAAGGAAGAAAAAAGATAGTGTCAATGCTTTTAGTTACAACACTTTCACCTTTGCTTTTAATGGTTACAACAATCACAAAACACTTCAATGTGTAATATAGTATATTCAATTAGTATAAACACATTTGTTAGTTGAATTTAAAATGGTTACCTCCCTTCTCCCCTGGCACTCTTTGCTCTGCTCTCCTTTATAATACAAGATGCACGCAATTTGCAATGAAGCTTGCCTAAATGACAATGCAATAAGACTACGAATTTTTTAAATTGTGGAAAATTTCATCCATATAGCACAGCTTGCCTCTTTCCAGAAAGTCCCTCTGGAGCCATCCCTGCTTTCCTGGGACCTAGCTGTCCTTACCTGCTGGTTTTGGTAAGCAGTCACTGTGGTGAACTCAGTTTCTTTAAAGAAGAACGTTTTAACCCCTTCAATGGGCAGGGACTGAATCCGGGACAAGTCAACTTTGCTGTCCTGTTCCATCACATGCACACGGGGCTTGTACTTGTGCATGGACTGCAGAATGATCTGGAGGAGAAATTATCAAACGTTGCCTAGAAATCAGCTTTCCTTCTGCAACATGGGTTTCCTCTCATTGGCGCCCCCAACATACCCACATGCAAAAGTGAGGCTAAACCAGAAAGGTTAGGTTAACCACACATAAAGACTTTTCTGTGCCATTTGGTACTGGACAGACACACTCAGGCCTAAGAGGTTTCCAGATTGAAGCACCACAGCAGCATCTGGAAGCTGTAATTCCATTTCCAGATGAGGTCTTTTCTTGCTTCCAAATGCAGGTGACCATGTGATATCTCCAAGTGTCACTAGGATCTGACTGCCTGCTATACATTCCCTGGACTTATGGTAACTGAAGGGCAGACCCTGATATACCCCACTTCCTAATTTTGTGGCTGCCACAGGGCAGGACAGGCAGGGCAGGGGCAGGATGCATGTGGAAAAAAGGCTCAAGATCCAGGTAACCAGAAAATAACTTCTTTCATAAGGGCAAACTGTGGAGGAGATTCCTGTCACACCATGCCATACAGAAGGTGTGTCCATCTAGGAGAAAGCAATCAGAGCTCACAATGATTGCTCTAGAAGCTGTAATGCTAGACAGCTTCACAAAGTGCATTCCCTTCCACACTCCCTGACCAGACATTGTCACTTAAAAAAATGTCATTTGGTCTTCAAATTTCCCTTGCTCACTGTTTCCAACACCCAGCACTCTCAGATGCTAAACAAAGGTCACAGGAGTTACTCTGGTAACAATACCAGAACTTAAACAATTCCTAAGACCACCTGGTAGAAGTCTCCTAGGCCTCTCTAGAGCGACCTGAAGGTTGACGCGTCGGCACCTCCCTCCCCTCCTCACAAAAAGGATTGCGAACACTTACATGGCCTTTGTCATCCATCTCATTGTTGGTGAGTTTCAATCTATCAAAGCTGACGATCTGCTGCATCCAGGTCTCTCCAGAGCAGGGGGAGTCCGGGTGAACATAGAACCTGGGAGTGATGCAGGAGTGATCTGTATTCCCAGCTACCATCCACTGCGAGCTGTGGTACACATACCTGAAAAGGCAGAGAGCATGTGGGTTTAGGCTCAGTGGGCCAAAGCCAGCTGTGTGGGAGGAAGGGTGCTGGATCCAGTCCTACAGGCATTAACCAAGGTTTGCTTGCTAATCCCAAAGGCTACTAGTAGGAGATCCAACTTGTTTTCCAAAAGGCATTCAGGGACAAAAAGCAAACAGCATATAAGTATATGTCAATATGGCAATGAGAAAGAATGAAATCTGGCCATGTGTAGCAACATGGATGGAACTTGAGGGTGTTATGCTGAGTGAAAAGGACAGCTACCATGTTTGCATGTATAGAAGGATTAGAAGGAAATTAACGGAGGACCGTGGGGAAGAAGAATAGTTGGGGAGAGGAAGGGAGTCAAACCATGAGAGACTCTCGAATACTGAGAACAAACTGAGGACTGATGGGGGTAGGGGAAGGGGAAGGAAGTGATGGGCATGGAGGAGGACACTTGTGGGGATGAGCACGGGGTGTTATATGGAAGCCAACTTGACAATAAACTATATAAAAAATTATATGTCAATAGAATGCAATGAAGTTCCAGGGCAAATATAATGTCATGGGATTTCAGAGTCTGGTTTGTATTTCCTCACAGAAACAGCAACAGAAATTGATCTAATCAATTTCACTGCACAGATACAGCTGAAAAATCCTGATACTTCCAGAAGTATAGAGAAAAAGCAAAAAGGTGAGGAGAGTGCCTGTCCAACCTACCTCCACCAGTCACCCCCAAAGCCCTTTCACCAACAAGGCTTCACATCAAAATACTCCCTGGAACTCTAGCCCATGAGCCTCAGGACTGATTTTCACCCTGTTTCCAATATCAGCCATTCAACTGTGCACTGCATTCCAAAGTCAGCTCAAACATGAGAAGCAATCAACTTGTTCTATTTATAAGCTGCAGCTCCAGTAGGCTCTTGAACTGCACTTTCTCGTTGCCCCTCAAATACAGAACTGGGCATGATGTGGGCTTTCTCTTAGAAAGGTTAGACATCCAATTCAGTGGAACACTCACAGCCCAAGTAAGGGTGCTCCTGTACAACCCCCATAGCCTCTAAGTCAAAGCTCTGGTGCAACTGTGCCTCTGGGATGCTAGCACTGAAGGACCTCTTGGTTTTAGTTTGTAATTTCTAGGACATGACCATCACTTGAGGAAAGAGGCTAAGGAAGGAAAAATAGACCTAAATATAACTGCTAGATTAGGCTTAGATGGCCAATCAGAGCATTGCTCCAAGACCCTGATGCCAAAGTAGCACAGCCCAGAGCCCAGTGCAGCTTCTGAAGCACAGGCATTTCTTCTTAAATTCTGTCCAACAACTTCCTTCCTACCTGCCTGAGTCCACACCCTCTGCAGTTGGCACAGACAAAGCCAGAGCAGTGGATAAGCAAAGGATTTGGAGTACTGAAGCACCAAATGGCACCTGCTCTAGGAATAAGAAGAAAGAGAGTCAAGACAGTTTTTCTCAGTTTGAACCTCCATTTGAGTGAGAATATTCAACCCCCAAATCCCTCAGGAGAGCAGTCCCACCCCCCATGGTAGAGCTTTCAAAATAGCATTCTTAGGTTCCATAGATCTGAATTACCATTCCAACCTGAACTTAGGGTAAGCTCTCTTTGGGCCTAGTTACCTATAACGTTTGGAATCTACTGGCACCACGTCAATGGCCACATAGTACTGCTTCCCTGGGTCCAGCCCTTTCACTTTGACTCGAACAGAGGGGAACATCCGCCTGTGGGAAAGAAAATAGCCACTCACCTAGTGCTTTTAGAGAAGTTTGGAGGGGATGGGGTTGGGAACAAATGAAAAGTGAAGAAATTCACAATACCTTCCCCATTCTAAGATGGATTCAAAGAATGATATTTGCTACAGGAGAAAAATTGTTGATTGTTTGCTTGATTTAACAGGTTCTGGATTTCTGAGTGGAGTAGAATATTCTTACCACAAAGCTTTGTCCACCCCACTCCCCACCACTGCCGTTAATAAAAAGCTATATAAAAGAAAGTTGAGAAAAACTGTACCTGGCCCCTGAGTTCTCAGCAGTACTTTCTGTGAGGCATATTTGGGAAAGACTGAAATTAGGAAGGTTCACACACAAAAAAATTACCCAGCTGATGTGAAGGTGTCCCAAAGCAAGAGGTGAAAGAAAAAAAAAAAAAAAGCCCACCTCAAATTGCCCCAGGCTAGCAGGGATGGCAACTGGGGATCTGCTAGATGAGATATTGTCCATCAATAGCTGTGAGGCTTTAAGGAAAATTTCTTGAAGTCACTGTACACGGGAAAGAAAAGCTGAGCCACTAACATGGTCAGGCAGTCCTAGGGCGATTTATTGAGAGGCGGGGACTTTCTAATTCCTGTCGGGGTAAGGTTGGATATAGAGCTAAAAACTGGAGGCATCAAATCTTATGAGAGTGATAAATTAAGCGCCTACTGTGTGCATCCCTTGAACAGTTTGGGCAGAGCCGAACCTGCCAGCCTTGGTAATGATCATCTCAGTCCCAATGTCATGAAATCTCTTCCACAGTTCGGATCCTTGAAGCTCTATTTGGATAGGACCTTTCTCTTCTAGATTATTGCCTCTGTTCTGGTCATGGCCATCACTGTCGCTGCCGCTACAAGCTGAGAAAGCAGTTGCTGAAGGCTCTGCCTTGGGTCGCTTTCCTGCTGGACACAGAGACGCCAGAGTTTGAGAGAGGTTCGGAGTTCCCGCGTCCCCTTCTCGCTGATGCCGGTCTTGGGACAGACCGACATAGTCTCTTTTCCCTGGGAACCTTGAAGGCAGATCCTTAAATTCCCCACAATACCCACTGTGGCCCCTTTGACGGGGAGGAAAGGACCCAGATCTAGTCCTGGAAAAGGGACTATCCTTCTTCAAATTTGCCCGTTTTCTCTCTCTCTCTCTCTCTCTCTCTCTCTCTCTCTCTCTCTCTCTCTCTCTCTCTCTCCCCCTCGGGACTTTTGGACCCCGAGGCTGAATCCCCTCCTAATCAGGGTGCGTACCTGCTTCCTACCAGGAGAAACAGCTATGTTCTGGCTCTCAGGGCTTTGGGGAGGTTGAAGAGTTTAACTTCTCCACAAACATATAGGAACGCTCCCCTTCACCGCAAATGAACCACAGCAATATGTATGGACTGAACTTGGAGGCTCTGAAGCTTCCCCTGTAGCCAAATGACCAACGTGTCTCCTCGGCCCCAAACGTGGCAATCCAGCTGGGCCAAAGCATCCTAGTGTGGGACTAGCAACCCTCTCTCAGCTTCATGGGTCGCGCTGAGACTTGCGGATCCTGCGTGCTCCGGTAGGTAGCGGGCTCAGGGCTTTGGGGATGCGTTAGGAATACTCACCGGGCTGCTGCCTCTTCTTCCCTGCGGGACTGTTCCTTCTCTCCTCCTCCTCTCCGCCCTCTTTCTTCAGCAGTTCAGGCTGCGTCTCCTCTTTTTGATTTTTCAGTTTTCTTTTCCTGGGTCTCCCCACCAAGGCTTCCACCGAGAAGGCAAGATCCCTAGGGCTCAGAGCCATCCCCGGAGGGGGGAAGGGAATGTGCAATGCAAAGTTTCAACCTAAGCTAGGTTAGGGAGGGAGAGGGAAGGAGGGTGCAGAGGATAAGGCAAAGAGAGAAAGCAGGAAAACTCTCAAATTAGAAAAACAATATCTGGATCTATATTTAGAGGGAAAAAAGTGTGTGTGTAATTTTTATATATACGTATTTTTTTTTCTTTGAATAGACAGAATCAAAGAAGAGGAAAATCGAACTGGAGCGGAAGACTTCTGGAGTCTAGTCCCTCTTCCCTTTGTGGTTTCCTCCCTCCCAGTGGACATGTGCAGACCATCAGTCCTCAAATCGCTGATTTCAAGACTTGGCAGAGCACAGAGATTGGCAAACATAGGCCTTTTAGGGAGCAGACTTGCCTCCAATAGCTGCTCAGGCAGCTTGGATTGGGAGATACTGTTGCATCCTACTGAGTGAAAACCAGGCCAGTCACAGCGTCCACTGTTTGTTTTGGAAACTGTTGGGAGCATAAAAAAAATTTAAAAATAAAAACAAAACAACAACAAAACAAAAACCACCATGAGTGACACTTCAGAGTCTGATAGGAGTAGAGATGTAAGAATGGGGTGCAGGGAGAGTGGGGAGAGGGTTGAGGGCTGGCTGGAAAGGGGCTCCAGAAGAGGGATACACAAACTTACTGTTTTACATTGAATTGTGACACTCAAAACTATGCAAAATAATTGCTCACGGAGAGTCCACTATTCCAACAAAAGTGCAAATATTATTTAACCAGAATTAGAGTAATGTATTTGGGTCTTTTGCTTTGCAGTGAGTGCACTGGGGAAAAGTAGAGGAGTGAAAGATTTCTGGACAAGTTTGTTCTAGAGTCTAGGTCTCAAAATCAGTGGATCATGCACTAGTGTATCCTATCTATCCAGGTGGGGAGGCAAGTGCCAGCATCATCAAGAGACTCTTAGAAGCCCCCTGTTAATGATCAGAGTAAACCAGGGCCTACAAGCCCTGCTTTTGATGGAGCCCAATATCCCTATACACAGCTTTTTCTTAACTCCCATGACTTATTCATCAAACACAGTCTAAGGACTCCAGGGCCACCAGCAGAGCACCAACCTGAACATTGCTCCCAAAATGCCACACTTCAACATATTGGGCTCAAATAATTAATTTGTGTCTCCTGGACTATATTCCTGAGCTGGGTTTTACTTTTCCTTAAAATGAGCAAAGACACATTTTTTTTGTCTGTCAGGAAGGGAGTTGCCTACCACTTCCAAGAAGCATGTTTATACATACAGATATGAGATGTCTGCCTGTATGCATCTACTTTTCATCAGAAGTAAGAAATTAGGCACTCCTGGACTCTTTCGCAGACTGCATTTTAACTAATAATATTTGCATTTTTTATTCAGAAAATGTCTACCATTCTCCTCTGATACGTTTGTTGAAAGAACATTTAAAGTCAATCCAACTCCGTTAAAAATAGGATGGAACTTGAATGAAATGATGGTATCTCAGTACTGGAGTTTGACAGTAAAAGATTTTTTGTGGTCTGTTAATTTCACCTCCTTCCATACATATGTGAGATGATAATTGTGGTGGTGGTTGAACAGGTGGAGGGGCACATCCAGCTAATCCATGGCAAGGCAGTTTTCAGGACTTCAGGCAATTGGGTATAACTTTAAGAATCTGATCATCTCAGATTGTATGACAAAGGGTTAGTTACAGCCTGAATAATGCTGAAGGGCTTGGTTTAATAACCAATTATACCCTACTTACCAGGCAAGGCCGGAAAAGACCTTAACCTGAAGGGGCAGAATGAAGTGCAAAGTGCAAGGAGCACTTGGCTGAAAAACAGCCAGGTCTGGATATGATCTTCGCCACATCTTCATGAACATTTGTTTTTGTTTTTGTTTTTTTACCTGTGCCATTAAAGGGGATGATATTAATGCATTTACCCATCCCTTCTTATTTGGAAGATGTATTTTTTTAATCCATTGTATGTTCTTAGCTAAAAGACACAGCTCAGAAACAGAAAAATCAAGAGTTCATTTGTTAAATTTAGAGTGTTAATCACAATGTACCACTTGTATCAGTGTCTCCTAATATGGGCATTTTCTTGCTTTTGAATGATTGTTCATTTTATTACTGAAAGATGGGAAATCGCCTTCTGTACTAACGGGAGGTTTTGCTTGGTAATTTTTTTTAACCCAGTTTCTGGAAAACTAAAGGAAAAGATGGTTGTTGCAATGTCCATTTTAGTATTTCAGACTATCTACTATATGATGTGATATTTTAAGTCAAATAAATAGCACATCTTGGATATAAGTTCCTTTCCTGGATAAACTTATTCCTTAATATTTATTACACACACACACACACACACACACACACACACACACACACACAACTTAGTCATCCAGGACTTTTTATTTTGTAATCTAAACTTTTTCCATCCCCTTATCAGTATCTATTTGATGAAATCACTGGGAGAAATGGAAGTCAGCTCTCCCTGAGAGTACTGGACTAGGATGTAGTTAATTCCTGTTAACTTTTATCTGAGAGAAAAATTATTGGAGGCACAGAACCAGGTTTGCAAATTGTTCAGCTGCTGAAGCACTAGGCCGTCAGGTACTGGGTGCATGAAGGAGATACATTTATGGTCAGTAATTCATTTCCCATAGCTGGAAAGAGTAGTCTCTTTGTTTTAGCCTGGAACACTCATTAACATTTATAAGAGGTTTTTCAAACCATGTGGAACATCCAGAAGAGACCCTAGGACTCACAGGGGCTCATATTAGAAAGAAGAATGATTTTTAAAGAAGTTTGACGATTGGGGGCACCTAAGTGGCTCAGTCTGTTAAGTGTCCAACTCTCAGTTTCAACTCAGGTAATTATCTCACAGTTCCAGAGATAGAGCCCCACGTTGGGCTATTGCTCTGCACTGACAGAAAGAAGCCTTCTTGGGATTCTCTCTCTCTCTCTCTCTCTCAAAATAAATACATAGGATATTTAAAGATAATTTTAAGAGACACCTGGGTGGCTCAGTCGGTTAAGCGTCCGACTTTGGCTCAGGTCATGATTTCACGGTTCTTGGGTTTGAACCCCATGTCAGACTCTATGCTGAATGCTTGCTCAGAGTCTGGAGCCTGCTTTGGATTCTGTTTCTCCTTCCCTCTCTGCCCCCTCCCTCACTCACACTCTGTCTCTAAATATTTATATTTACATAAACAAATGTAAAAAAAAGTAAAAAATAATTTTAAAAAATTTAAAATTTGACAACTGAAAAATACAGTAAAATGTTGATTTTGAATTATCAAAGCTGCAACTGGAAACACAGAAAATTTATCATTTGAAGGAAAAATGAATTTGCGGTAGGCACAAATCAAATCTGTGATATATGATGATAGATACAGAGGATAAAGATGTGCCTTAAGGGATATATGGTTTATTAGAACTCTTATTCAGTATGAAATCTGAACCTGATTTAAGGAAATAGAAATAAATGTGTAATTATTTAATAAAAATTCCAATATTTTCAAAATTAGTATAAATAGGCATGTGAATTAAGACATGCACAAAATATGGTCAGCCCTCAAATCATTGCTTTTGGTAAACTGTACGTACATTAAAATAAACGTTCAAAATTTAATTAATGTATCTGAAAATATTAAGTTTCTCAGAAATATTAAGGGCAAAGATTCATGGCCTCTCTAGCTTTCTATATAGGCAATATGAGTTATTTGAAGACAAACTTATGTATAAAAGGAACTAAGTCAGCTTGGGGGAAAAAAAAATCCCCCTGTGTTTTACAGCACTTACTAAGGGGATGATGTCAAACTCATATGGAAGAATTCCAAAAGCTACTTTTAATTTATAAGGGAAAGAATAACATAAATGAAATATTTCAGCTATATATTTATATTAATTATGAATAAAATAAGATGCTTTGAGATTGATTGGATACCTAGTGCATACTGTGGCAGAAGCAACTTCATGATATAAATTGTTTCCTCTAATTAGGGGGACCTGGGAGGCTTAGTCAGTTAAGCCTCCGACCCTTGATTTTGGGTCAGGTCATGATCTGATGGTTTATAGTACTGAGCACTGCGTCAGGCTCCATGCTGGCAGTGTGAAGCCCGCTTGAGTTTCTCTCTCTGTCCTTCCCCCGCTCGCACTCGCTCGCTCTCTCTCTCTCAAAATAAATAAATAATATTCAAAAAGAAAAAGAAAAAGAACTTGTTTCCTCCAGTTGTTATTCTTCCTTGTCTCCCTTGATTATCATTCCCCATGGTTAAGATATTTTGCCATAGTGCCAAGCTTGTAGAATGTCAGTTTGAAATAAATTGCCTGTGAGCATTTTTTCCCCTCAGTTTCCTCACAACATTGTTTGAGTAGTTGAATTCAGCTTTGCCTGAACTACCTAATTGCTTCAGCAAAGAAATCACCATTGTTTCCTTAAGTACCATTTTAGCTAAGTTTCTAACACTTGTAACCTTTTTGACTTTATATTGTGGTGTGTGAAGTTTAATGCTGGGCCATTCTAACTTGGGTTTAATGGCTTATAAATTACCTTAACTTCCCTCATCCTCAATCCCTCCTTTGCTAGACTTTTTTTTTTTAATGTTTTATTTAGAGACAGCGTGAGCATGGGAGGGTCAGAGAGAGAGCGGGAGGCACAGACTGAAACAGGCTCCAGGCTCTGAGCTGGCAGTCAGCACAGAGCCCGACGCGGGGCTCGAACCCACGAACCGCGAGATCATGACCTAAGCGAAAGTCGGACGCCTAACCGACTAAGCCACCCAGGCGCCCCTAGACTTTTCTTTTATAAGGTGTTTCCATTTCCAAGGGTAAGAATTAGAATTACCATCAGATATGCGTTATGCAGCAACCCCAAAGAAACTGGACTAGGATTTGAGAAATGGCAACAGTTGCTGGTTTGGTAGTTAAAAAAATTAGTTTAATGTCTATTTTTGAGAGAGAGACAGAGCACTAGAGGCGGAGGTGCAGAGAGAGAGAGGGAGACACCAAATTCAAAGCAGGCTCCAGGCTCTGAGCTGTCAGTACAGAGCTCAACTGGGAGATCATGACCTGAGCCAAACTAGTCCCCTTAACTGACTTAGCCACCCAGGCGCCCCGGTTTTCAATTTTTGTTTTGTTTTGTTTTTAATCTCACATTAGGAAATACTTATTTTCATTTTTAAAATAGTTTATTGTCAAATTGGTTTCCATTTAACACCCAGTGCTCATCCCCACAAGTGCCCCCCTCCATGCCCATCACCCCCCCTTTCCCCTCCTCCCATGCTCATCTGCCCTCAGTTTGTTCTCAGCACTCAAGAGTCTCCCGTGGTTTGCTTCCCATCCTCTCCCCCACTATTTTTCCCCTTCTTCTCTCCCATGGTCCTCTGTTAAGTTCCTCCTAATCCACCTATACGTGCAAACATATGGTATCTGTCCTTCTCTGCCTGACTTATTTCGCTTAGCATAACACTCTCAAGGTCCATCCATGTTGCTACACATGGCCAGATTTCATTCTTTCTCATTGCCATGTAGTATTCCATGGTATAGATAAACCACATGTTCTTGATCCATTCATCTGTTGATGGACACTTAGGCTCTTTCCATGTTTTAGCTATTGTGGAGAGTGCTGCTATGAACATTGGGGTACATGTGCTCCTATGCCTCAGCATTTCTGTATCCTTGGGTAAATTCCTAGCAGTGCTATTGCTGGGTCATAGGGGAGTTCTAGTGTTAATATTTTGAGGAACCTGCACACTGTTTTCCAGAGGGGCTGCACCAGTTTACATTCCCACCAACAGTGTAGGAGGGGGCCCGTTTCTCCACATCCTCGCCAGCATCTAGAGTTCTCTCTCCAAGCCTCTCACCTTCCCCCTGGGTACCGAGCCAAGCTGCTGCTCCACGTCTCCCTCCAGGTCAGGCTGGTGAGCGAAGACTTCTCCTCTTTGGAGAAGTGTCTGTTCATATCTTCTGCCCATTTCTTCACTGTATTGTTTGTTTTTCAAGTGTGGAGTTTGGTGAGTTCCTTATAAATTTTGGATACTAGTCCTTTATCTGATATGTCATTTGCAACTATCTTTTCCCATTCCATCGTTTGCCTATTAGTTTTATGGATTGTTTCCTTTGCCGTGCATAATCTTTTAATCTGAGGAGATCCCAGTAATTCATTTTGCTCTTGATTCCGTTGCTTTCAGGATGTGTCAAGTAAGAAGCTGCTGCAGTGGAGGTCAAGGAGGTTGTTTCCTGCTCTCTCCTCTAGGGTTTGGATGGAAATTTAGCTATATCTTCCAGGTTGTCTAATATGTTAGAGAAGATAGTTTTGCATAATTTTCTATTATTATATATATATATATATATATATATATATATATATATATATATATTTTGGTTCTTCAGTGTTATTTTATTTCTCTATCATGTGTGATTTTATTTATTTGTTTTCTTTCTCCTTTCATTTTGATAAGTCTAGCTATGGGTTTATCAATTTTAGTAATATTTCCAAGTAACCAGCTTCTGATGTCATTGATATGTTCTATTGTTTTTTCTTTTAATTTTCTAGATCTTTCTCTTTTTTGTCTGTAATCTATTATTTCCTTATTTCTGCTTGCTTTTAGTTTCATTTATTATTCTTTTTTATTTTAGCTCTTTTAGATATAAGGTTAGGTACTTATTTGAGATTTTTCTTGATTTTGAAGCAGATCTTCATTGGTATATACTTCCCATTTATGATCACTTCTTCTTCATCCCAAATTTGGGGGATTATTGTGTTTTCATTTTATTTTGTTTTCATGTATATTTTTCTTTGATTTCCCTTTTGACCTATTCATTGTTTAGTAGTATGTTGTATAACTTCCAATTATTGTGGCTTTTCTAGATATTTTCTTTTGGTTGATTTCTTTTTTTTTAAATAAAATTTTAAATGTTTTATTTAGTTTTGAGAGAGAGAGACAGTCTGAGCAGGGGAGGGTCAGAGAGATAGGGAGACACAGAATCCGAAGACAAGCTCCAGGCTCTGAGCTGTCAGCGCAGAGCCCGACACGGGACCTGAACCCATGAATCACGAGATCATGACATGAGACGAAGTCAGATGCTTAACCGACGGAGCCAACCAGGTTGATTTCTAATTCCATAACACTGTGGTCAGAAAACATGTATGAATTCCATAACATTGTTGTCAGAAAACGTGTGTGGTATGACTTCATTTTTTTTTTATTTGTTGAGGCTTGTTTTGTGAGTTAATATGAGATCTATTCTAGAGAATAGATATGCATTTGAAAAGACTGTGTATTTTGTTGTTTTAGGATGGAATGTTCTAAATGTATCTATTAAGTCCATCTGGTCCAGTGTGACATTCAAAGCCCTTTTTCCTTGTTGATTGTTGCTTAGATGATCTATCCATTGATTTAAATGGAGTGTTAAAATCTCTTACTATTATTTCATTATTATTAATGAGTTTGTTATTGTTTAATAAGTTTGGGTGCCTCCAGGTTGAAGCATAATGTTTACAATTGTTAGCTCTTCTTCTTGGATAGATCTTTTTATTATGATACAGAGCCTTTCTTAATCTTTTGCAGTTTTTGGTTTAAAATCTAGATTGCCTGATGTAAGTATTGCTACTCCAGCTTTCTTTTCGCATCCATTATCATGAAGGTTCTCCATGCCCTCATTTTCAAATTCAGTTGTATTTAGTCTAAAACAAGTCTCTTGTAGGCAGCATATTCATGAGTCTTGTTTTTTATCCATTCTAACACACTATGTCTTTTTGTGGCATTTTTGTCCATTTGCATTCAAAATGAGTATTTATATATGTGTATTTAATGTCATTTTCTTGATTTTTGTTGTTTTTCTGGAAATTTTTTCTGTCCTTTCTCGTCTTTGTCACTTTAGGTTTCTCCTTTCCAGTCAAAGAGTCCCATTTAATATGTCTTGCAAGGCTGGATCAGTGGTCATGAACTTCTTTAGTTTTTCTGGGAAAGTCTTTATCTCTCCTTCTATTCTGAATGATAGCCTTGCAGGATAAAGTATTCTTTGCTGAAAATTTCCCCATTCATTATTTTGAATATATCATGCAACTCCCTTCTGGCTTGTCCAGTTTTGTTGAGAAATCTGCAGCTAGCCTTCTGGGTTATCCCTTGTAAGTTAAAGACTTCTTTTGTCTTGCTGTTTTTAAGATTCTTCTTTGTCACTATATTTTGCATATTTAATTACAATATGTCTTGATGTTAGCCTGTTGTTGCTGATTTTAATGGGATTTATCTGTGCCTCCTGGATTTGGATGACTATTTCCTTCCCCAGATTACGGAAGTTATCAGCCATTATTTTTTCAAGTTAATTTCCTGTCCCCATTCTGTCTTCTTCTTCTGGGATTCCTATAATATGAATATTACTACATTTTACAGAGGTACTGAGTTCTCTAAACCTATTCTCACGTGGCATGATTCTTCCTCTCTTTTGTTTAGCTTCATTACTTTTCATTACCATGTTTTCTAGGTCACTAATTTATTCCTCTTCTTTCTTTGATGCTCATCATTGCAGCAAACATGTTTCTAATCTCATGTATTACACTCTTTATCTTTGATTGGTTTTCCAAGCTCTTATATCTCTGTGGCAAGGATCTCACTGATATCTTCTATTTTTTTTTCTCAAGCCCAGTGAATATCTTTATTATTGTTTCTTTAAATTCTCTATCAGGAGTGTAACTTATACCTGTTTTCTCAGATATCTGGCCATGACATTATCTTGTTCTTTTATTGGGATGAATTATTTTGTCTTCAAATTTTTTGTAAGTCTATGCGCTGTTTTCTTTGTTTTTTTTTTTCTTTTTTTTTCTTTTTTTTTTAATATTTTTTATTTTTATTTATTTCTAGGAGAGAGAGAGACAGCGTGAGTAGGGGAGGGTCAGAGAGAGAGGGAGTCACAGACTGAAACGGCTCCAGGCTCCGAGCTGGCAGTCAGCACAGAGCCCGACGCGGGGCTCGAACCCACTAACTGCGAGATCATGACCCAAGCGAAAGTCGGACGCTTAACCGACTAAGCCACCCAGGCGCCCCGACGCTGTTTTCTTTGTTAAAAAAAAGTCAGCTCTTAAAAGAGATGGCTTTACGGAAAAGAGTTCATGTAATTCCCAGGGCCTGTCACTTCAGAGATTGTCTCTGGTGTGTCACACATGTGCTCTGCTGGTGTTTTTTTGGCTGCTGTATCCTACAAGTGAGTTGTCTACAGAGGCCCTTATTGTCTGCTGTGGGTAGTTTTTCTTTCCTGTTCTTAATGTGGCAAGTTTTAACTAAGTGTGCTCTGCTCTGCTTGTGAAATGTGACTTGTCACCTCCATTGGAATGAGGCCTCGCATAACTCTGGTTAGGACACTTGGTGTGGGCCAAGGTTTGTGTTGGTCTTATGGATGAGGGTCCTTCTGTGCTAGGACTGAGGCAAGGGTGACTGAGAAGGAAATTCCCGCCAGAGCTTATGGGAGTGGGTCTTGGTGTATGCAAGTTATGCAGCCAGTGTGGGGACTGCATTGTTTACTGCAGATAGCTCTGTGTTTGTGCTGAGGAATAGGGGAGGTAAATGGCTCTGGCCAGGTTCTTTGTATCCAAAGAGGTATCTCTGTGAATGCTGCTTCTCAGGGATGTGCTCAGAGAAGGGCATATAATCTCCCCACTGTGCCTCACACACTTTTCAAATAATTGTTTCTATGTTTTCCCCCATGTTTTGGCCTGCTTTCTCTCAGGAGTAGTGCAGTGCCTTCCAGGCTCTGTTCCAGGTACACCCGCTGTCCATTAAGCCTAGCCTTTATGCCTTGCTGGTTACAAGAACTCATGAATTTCAGCCCCTCTCATTTTTCAGACCAATAGTTTTGGGGAAATGTTCTCCTTGTGCATTACCCTCTGTGGTCCTCTGTCTCTCACTCTTCTATGCAATCAAGATCCCTCCCTCACTCATAACACCTGTGATTAGTTTCTTTCCAAACTACACCTCCGCACTTCTACATTCTTCAATGTGGCCTCTTCTCTCTGTTTATTTGTGGAGTTTCTTCTGTCACTCTTCAGGTCTATTTCTGGGGGTATTTAAGATGAATTGATAGTCATCTAGTTGTGTTCATGGGATGAGGTGAGCCTAGAGTTCTCTTACTCTGCCATTATCTTCTTTCTCAGGAATGTTTCTTAATTTCTATTTCACTATTTGTGTATGGAAACACAGTTGGTTTTTGTAGATTTATGTTGTGTCCTATAAATGTATTGAATATATTTGTTACTTTTAGGTTTTTTTTCATAGAGTCTTTAGGGCTTACATTATATAATATATCATTTGCAAGTAGTGATAATTTTACTTATTCCTTTCTTATTTGGATGACTTTATTTATTTTTTCTTACTTAATTGCTCTGGCTAGGACTTCCAACAATGTGTTGAATAAAAGCAGTGAGGGTGAGGGGCACCTGGGTGGCTCAGTCGGTTGGGCATCCGACTTCGGATCGTTCGTGGGTTCGTGGTTCTCCTGGTTCGTGGGTTCGAGACCGGCCTCGGGCTCTGTGCTGACAGCTGGCTCAGAGTCTGGAGACTGTTTCAGATTCTGTGTCTCCCTCTCTCTCTGATCCTTCCCTGCTCATGCTCTCTTTCTCTCAGAAATAAAAAACAAAAATTAAAAAAAGTGGTGAGGGTGAATCCTTGTCTTCTTCCTGATATTACATTCATTCTATACATACTTTTTTGAGAGATTTTATTACACATGAATGTTGAATTTTGTCAAATGCTTTTCTGCATCTGTTGAGATAACTATAGTATTTTAATTATTAATTTTGTTCATGTGATATATCACAATGATTCATTTGTGGATGCTGAACTATCCTTTCATCCATGGAAAAAATCCAACTTGACCACAGTATATGATCCTTTTTTTTTTTAATTTTTTTTAATGTTTTATTTATTTCTAGGAGAGAGAGAGAGAGACAGCATGAGCAGGGGAGGGTCAGAGAGAGAGGGAGTCACAGACTGAAACAGGCTCCAGGCTCTGAGCTGGCAGTCAGCACAGAGCCCGACGCGGGGCTCGAACCCACGAACCGCGAGATCATGACCTAAGCGAAAGTCGGACGCTTAACCGACTAAGCCACCCAGGCGCCCCCACAGTATATGATCCTTTAATGCATGTTTGAAGTTTCATTTGCTTGTATTTTGTTGAGGTTTTCTGCATATAGATATTGAACTGTAATTTTCTTGTAGTGTGCTTGTCTGGTTTCGGTGTCAGAGTAATGGTGGCCTTTTAAGATAATTTTGGAGTGTCATTCCTCTTTTGCTTTTTTGAAGTAGTTTGAGACAGAATGGTAGTAATTGTTACTTATTTCTTATTTATTTATTTATTATTTAAATATAATACAAATGTATGTTAGTTTCAGATATATGGCATATTGATTCAACAATTCCATACAATACTCAGTGTTCATCATGATAAATGCAGTCATCATCTGTCACAAAATTGTATTTCTAGAATAACTGACTATATTCCTCATGTGGTACTTTTTATCTCTATGACTTACTTGCTTTACAGTTGTTCTTTATATTTTATATAATTCAACAGTTAACTGTTCTGGTCTTGAAATTTTCTATCATGGGTTTTTAAAATTAAGTCTCCTTATTGTTAATTGATCTATTGAGATTTTCTTTTTCTTCATGATTATACCTTACAGTACATATGTTTCTAAGAATTTACCTATTTTTTCTAGACTTTTCCAACTTATTGTTGTAGAATTGCTTATAATAGTCTTTTATGATCCTTTGTAGTTCTGAAGTATCAGATGTAAGGTCTTCTCTTTCATTTTTGATTCTATTTATTTGAGTCCTGTCTTCTTTTTTTTTTATTTGAGTCCAGCTAAAGTATTTTTCTATTTTGTTTACCTTCTCATAAATCCAGTGGTCAGTTTCATTGGTCTTTTCAAATGTATTTTTAGTCTCTTATTTATATCTGCTCTGATATTTGTTATTTCCATACTTCTATTAACTTTAAGCTTTGTTTCTCTTTTCTGGTTCACTGAAGCATGGATTTTTAGTTTATTAACTTTTTGTTTTCTACTGTGCACATTTATCACTATAAACCTCTTAGAGCTGCTTTTTCTGCATCCCACAAGTTTTGGTATGTTTTATTCCATTTTCATTTGTCTCAAGGTATTTGTTTTATTTCTTTCCTGTTTTTCCTATTTGACCCATTGATTTTCAGCAGCATGTTGTTTAATCTCCATGTATTTTTAAATTTTTATTTTCCTCTTCTAATTGATTTTTAATTTCATATCATTGCAGTGAGTGAGATGTTTGATATGACTTTAATCTTCTTAAATGTATTAAGACTTGCTTTGTGGTGTAACATATGCTTTATTCTGGAGAAAGTTTCATGTGCATTTGAGAAAAACATGTGATCTCTTGGTCTTGAATGGGATGTTCAGAAAATGTTAAGTTTTTCTAGTTTAATGTGTCATTTAAGGCCAAAACTTCCTATTAGTTCTCTCTATGGATGATGTGTCATTAGATGAAACTGGGGTATTAATGTCTAATGTTATTATTATTTTATTATCTATTTCCTCCTTTAGGTCTGTTATTATTTACTTTATATATTTACAAGTTCCTATAATTAGTGCATAAATAGTTATCAGTGTTACATCCTTATACTGAATTTTATCATTGTAAAATGACCTTATTCATCTTTCATTACAGGCTTGGTCTTAAAGTCTATGTTTTGGGTTTTTTTAATCAAGTTTTTATTTAAATTGTAGTTAGTTAACATTAATCCAATATTTGTTTCAGGAGTAGAATGTAGTGATTCATCACTTAACACATAACACCAAGTGCTCATCACAACAGTGCCTCCTTAATACTCATCAACAATTTAGCACATCTCCCACCCAATGTTATGAATGTATAGAAATGCAACTAATTTCTGCACATTGATTGCATATCCTGCAACTTTGCTGAATTCATGTATTAGTTCTAGTGGGTTGTTGGTGGAGTCTTTCAGGTTTTCTACAGAGTATCATGTCATCTGCAAATAGTGAAAGTTTGACTTCTTTCTTTCCAATTTGGATGCCTTTTGTGCTCCCTTCAGCAGCACATATACTAAAAAAAATTGGATGCCTTTTTTTGTTTGTTTGTTTGTTTGCTCTCTGATTGCTGAGGCTAGGACATAAAGTACTATGTTAAGTAAAACTGGGTAGAGTGGACATCCCTGTTGTGTTCTTGACTATAGAAGAAAGGCTCTCAGGTTTTCACTACTGAGGATGATAAATTTAGTATATGACCTTTATGGTGTTGAAGTATATTCCCTCTATTCCTACTTTTTTGAGGGTTTTTATCAAGTCTGGATGCTGTAGTTTATCAAATGCTTTTTCTGCATTTATTGACAAGATCCTATGGTTCTTGCCCATACTTTTGTTAATATGGTATACCATGTTGACTGATTTGTAGATATTGAGCCACTCTTGTGGCCTAGGAATAAATCCCACTTGATTGTGGTGAATAATTCTTTTGTTTTAAAGTTTATTTATTTATCCTGAGAGAGAGAGAGGGAGAGAGATAGAGAATGAAGAAAATGAGTGGGTGAGGGGCAGAGAGAGAGAGAGAAAATGATAAGCAGGCTCCTCATTGTCAGTGTGGAGCCCAACGCAGGTTTTGATCCCACAAAAACTGAGATCATGATCTGAACTGAAATCCAAAGTCAGATGCTTAACTGACTGAGCTACCAAACACCCCAGAATAATTATTTTAATATATGCTTGGATTCGATTAGTTAGTATCCTGTTAAGAATTTTTGTATAATATTCATGAGGATATTTACCTGTAATTCTCCTTTTTGTTGTGGTCTTTGTTTGGTTTTGGAATCAACATCATGCTGGCTTCATAGAATGAGTTTGGAAGTTTTCCTTCTCTTTCTTTCTTTCTTTCTTTCTTTCTTTCTTTCTTTCTTTCTTTCTTTCTTTCTTTCTTTCTTTCTTAACAGTTGAGAAGAATAAGCATTAATGTCTTTAAATGTGTGGTAGAATTCCCCTGGGAAGCCATCTGGCCCTTGACTTTGATTTTTAGGAGATTTTTGTTTACTAATTTGGTTTCTTTGCTGGTTATAGATCTGTTTAAATTTTTCTATTTCTTCATGTTTCAGTTTTGGTAGTTTATATGTTTCTAAGAATTTTTCTATTTCTTCCAGCTTGCACAATTTGTTGGCATGTGATTTTTCATAATATTCTCTTAAATTTGAATTTCTGATATGGTGGTGATCACTCATCTCTAATTCATGATTTTATTAATATGGGTCTTTTCTTTTTTTCCTCTTGATAATTCTGGCTAGGGAATTATCAATCGCATTAATTCTTTCAAAGAAGCTGTTCCTAGTTTCAATCATATTTTCCACTGTTGTTGTTGTTGTTGTTTTCTGTATCATTATTTCTGCTATAATCTTAATGTTTCATTTCGGTTAGCATTAGGCTTTATATGTTGTTACTTTTCTAGTTCTTTGGGTGTAAAGTTAAGGTGTGTATTTGAGATATTTCTTGTTTCTTGAGGAAGGCCTGCATTGCCATACACTTAGGTGTTAATACCGCTTTTGCTATATCCCAAATGTTTTGGATAGTCATGTTTTCATTTTCATTTGGTTCCATGTATTTTTTTAAATTTCTTCTTTAATTTTCCGGTTAACCCATTCATACTTTAGTAGGATGTTCTTTAACCTCCATGTATTTGTGTTCTTTCCAGTTTTTCCCCCCTGTGGTTAGCTTCAAGTTATATATTGTTGTCGTCTGAAAATATGCATGGTATTATATCAATATTTTTGTACTTGTTGAGGCCTGGTTTTTGACTCAATATGTGATTTATTCAGGAGAATGTCCCATGTGCACTCAAAAAGAATGTCTATTCTGCTGCCTTAGGAAGAAATGTTCTGAATATATCTGTTAGTCCATTTTGCCCATTGTGTCATTCAAAGCCATTGTTTCCTTGTTCATTTTATGCTTAGATCATCTGTCCATTGCTGTAACTGGGAAGTTAATGTCTCCTACTATTATTGTAATATTATCAATCAATTTCTTTGTGATTGTTATTAATAGATTTATATATTTGAGTGTTACCAAGTTGGGGACACAAATATTTATAATTGTTAGATATTTCTGTTGGATAGACCCCTTCATTATGATACAGTCCTTTTTCATATCTTGTTATTCTTTGGTTTAAAATCTAGTTTCTCTGAGATAAGTATTGCTAGTCTGGCTTACACTTGACATGCATTAACATGGTAATGGTTCTGAATCCCCTCACTTTCAATCTGTATTTGTCTTTAGATCTAATGTGAGTCTCTTGTAGGCAGAATGTGAATGATTTTTGTTGTTTTTATCCATTCTGATATTTCATGTCTTTTTATTAGAGCATTTAGTCCATTTACATTCAGTATGATTATTGAAGGATTTGAATTTAGTGCCATTGTATTACTTGTTAAATCCCTGTTTCTGGGTACTTTTTCCATTTCTTTCTTATATTTGTTGCGTTTGCTCTTCATTTCACACTCAAAATATATCTTTCAATATTTTTGGCAGGGCTGGTTTAGTTTTCACAAAATTCTTAACTCTTGTGTGTCTAGGAAACTCTTTATCTATCCTATTCTGAATGTTGTCTCTGTCCCTATGCTAATGAACAGGACAGCACAATGGTGGCCACTGGCTCTCTTGTCCCTTGAGAGGCAGTGACATCTCTTCCAAATGCATTCCAAGAAGGAGAACCGACCTTTCCAGTGTAGCCCAGGGGATCCCTGGACAACACTGTCCACTCCAAAGCCTCTGCCCTCCTCCACAGGAGCACAATTATGTCCACCAGTCTTTTCACTAGCCATTGAATGGATTTTTAAGCTTTAGTCTTTGAACTCTACTTGTTATAAAATCTCATGATAATAAGCCACTCTCATTTTCTCAGTGAATGGTTTTGGGGAAGTGTTTTTCCTGTGCAACCCCCTATGTGCTGTTCTCTCCCTCTCACCCTCTTTCTTCCTTCCTCTTTTTCATTCTTTTGTTCCTCCCTCTGTGATCAAAGCTTCCTCCCCTCTGTAACATCTACAATTCTTTTTTTACCCCAAATAATATCCCTGCACCTCCTACTTTCCATAATGTGACCTCTTTCTTATCTCTAATTGTGCAGCTTGTTCTTTCAGTCTTTAGATCAATTTCTTAGGTGTTCAGAATTATTTAATATTTATGTAGCTGTGTTTGAGGGAAGAGGCAAGCATATGGTCTCCCTACAACTTGGCCATCTTCACTCTTTCCCCATATTTTGTTTTGAAATAAGTATAACTACCCTGGCTTTCTTTTGGTTTTACTTGCATGCAATATCCTTTTACTTTCCATTTGTGTGCTTATGTATCTGAAATGAGTCTCTCATAGACAGGATAGTGATGAATCTTGTTTTTTAATCCATTCAGCCGTTCAATGTCCTTTGTATAATTTAGTCCATTTATGTTAAAAATATTACTACATATATACTTATTGCCATTTTGTTACTTGTTTTTTGGATGTTTTGTAATTCTTTGTTTCTTTTTTTATATTTTGCTCTCTTGATTTGTGATTTGATCACTTTCTGTAGTGGCATGCTTATATTCCTATCTCTCTATTTTTTGTATACCTACAATAGAATTTTGTTTTTTGTTACAAGGTGTGCATAAAACAACCTCTATTTATTTCTATTTTCCCTTGATAACAACTTAAGTTTGAATGCATTCTAAGGTATCTACAGTGCCCACTAAAATTTTATGTTTTTGGTGTCACGATTTATATCTTTTTTCTTGTGTATTCATTAACAAGTTATTGCATAGTGATTTTTATAATTTTTTCTTCTAACTTTTACACTAGCTTTGTAAGTCATAATCTACAATTTTTACAAGATTAGATAAATTGTTCTGGGTTTTACTATTCATTTCCCTTTACATTAGATTTATATTTCCATGTTTTCCTGTTACTAATTACCAACCTTTCACTTCATCTTAAACAATTCTTTCATTTGCAAGGCAAGTATAATGTTGAGAATCTCCTTTATCTTTTGCTTGTCTGGAAAACTCTGTCTCTCCTAAAATTTTGAGGGACAAGAAATTACCACTTTGAGCATATTTTCATGTGCTTACTAGCTATTTATGAATCTCATATTTTGATATGTCTGTTTAAATTTTTTACTTATTTTTGGGGTCTCCTGGGTGGCTCAGTCAGTTAAGCAGCCAACTCTTGATTTCGACTTACGTAATGATCTCATAGTTCATGAGATCAAGCTCCATGTTGGGGTCTGTATTGACAGCACAAAGCCTGCTTGGGATTCTTTCTGTCCCTCTCTCCTTCTGCCCCTGCCCTATTTTTTCTTCCTCTCTTCTTTCTCTCACTCTTTCTCTCACACAAAAACACACATAAAAAAACAACAATAAACAAACTTTAAAAAATAATAACAAATCCAACTTGACAATAAACTATTTGTAAAAAAAATAATAATAAATCAAATTTTGACCTATTTTTATTGGATTCTTAGTTTTCTTATTGTTTATTTCAGAAATCTCTCCATATGTACTGGATACAATTCCTTAATTGGGTATATGATTTTCCAATATTTTCTCCCAGACATTGGCTTATCTTTTCATTTTCTTAACAGCTTCTAGGAGAAAAGAAGATTGAATCTCAATCTGCAATTTATTTTTTTGTGGATTTGATGTTTTGTTCTCATATCAAAGAAGTTGTCTGACCTAGCGTCTCATAGATTTTGCTCCACGCTTTGGTCTAGAAATTTCAGTTTTATGGTTTGCGTTTGGGTCTATGTTGCATTTTGAATTAAATTTTATATATGATGTGAGATATAATTTCAAATTATTTATTTTTCTTTTTTCTTTTTTCTTTTCCTTTTTTTCTTTTTTCTTTTTGCGCTTGGTTATCCAATTGTTACAGCACCATTTATGGAAAAGATCATTCTATCACTGCAGTATTATCTTTGTGTATTTGTTAAAAATTGGTTGTCCAGAAATGTATGGGTGTATTTATAGTCTGTATTTTCTTCCATTGAACTATTCATCAATTGTTTTGTCAATTCCATGCTGTAATATATTGCTTAATATAGTTTTATAACAAGCCTTACTATCAGACAAAAAAAATACAATGTCTTGCTGTGAGTCTCCTTAGGTTCATCTCGTTTAGAATTCTGTACGCTTCTTGGATCTGATGTCTCTTTCTTTCCCTGGTTTGCGTAGTTTACAGCCATTATTTCTTCAAATACTTTTTCTTCCTTTTTATCTCTCTCCTCTTCTTCTGGGACACATATAATGTGAATGTTATTTGGCTTATTGTCCAAAAAGCCCCTTAAGCTATCTTCGCTCCATTCTCCTTCTACTTCTCCATCTCCTCTCCTTCTGTTTCTTTCTCCTCTTTCTTCTCTGATTGGATGAGTTTGACTGCTCTGTGTGCGTTTGAATTCATTGATTCTTTATTCTATTTCATCCAGTCTGCTGTTGAACCCTCTGTTTTATTTTCAATTCAGTTACTGTAACTTTCAGCTCTGTGATTTCTATTTGGTAAGTCTTTATATTTTCTATAGTTTTGGAAATTCTTACATTTTCTTTCATTGATATGACATTGATGAGAATATTTATTACCATTATTTGGAACTTTTTATCAAGTAAGTCACTTCTCTCCATTTAGGTAATTTTTTTTCAGAGTATCTTGTCCTTTCATTGAGAACATTTTCCTCTATTTTTTCACTTTCCTTGACTCTTTGTGCAGTTTCTATTTATTAGACCATGTAGCATTCTCTTCCAGTCTTGAAAGTGTGCCTCTTGTAAGAAATGAACCCTTTCATTCACCCTGCCCTAACTCTTGGTTCTCTCTTAAATCTTATGATTGTCAACAGACTTATTTTATTCTTAATGGTTTACAAAATTGGTAAGCCCTCTCAGTGTCTCCAGAGGGAAGATTTCCCCCCCCCCAGAGGGAAGTTCTTAGACATAACTTAGATCAAGGCTGATTTGAAGGCCCTACCCTACAGCAGTAAATGTAAAAATATGCAAATATGTCTCTGTCTAGGGAAGATGGGTGTTTCTGTCTTACTTCCTCTTTGCAGAGCCATGGAGGTAATAGCCAGT
The DNA here is from genome assembly GCA_017311185.1 of Proteles cristata cristata. Lineage (NCBI taxonomy): Eukaryota > Metazoa > Chordata > Mammalia > Carnivora > Hyaenidae > Proteles > Proteles cristata. The sequence goes on from JAESUZ010001521.1 coordinate 73,111, forward strand.
TAAAAATTCTCTCTTTGTTGGGACACCTGGGTGGCTCAGTCGGTTAAGCATCCAACATTCGGCTCAGGTCATGATCTTACAGTTTGTGGGCTCGAGCCCTGCACCGGGCTCTGTGCTGACAGCTAGTTCAGGGCTTGGAGCCTGTTTCAGATTCTGTACCTCCCTCTTTCTCTGACCTTCCCCTACTAAAGCTGTCTCTCTCTCAGAAATAAATAAATCATTAAAAATTAATTAAAAAAAACCTCTCTCTTTGTTGACTTTATATTGAACCTATGAACAACACAAGCCATTCTGGCCACCAGAACCATACTGTCAAGGGATGTGTTCCCTGGGTGGCAGTCATAAGAACCAGATACAATCTCTTTTCTTGGTAGCTATTAACCTTGGACTAACATGAGGCAGAGGGAGAGTACAAAGTTTATGCCTAAAAATCTCTCCAGTTTCTGGAAAGAATTGTAGTCTGCCACTAGATGTGCATTTAATTAGAAGTTGGTTGCCACTTAAAAAGACAGATACCATATGTTTGCACATATAGGTGGGTTAAGAGGAAGTTAATAGAGGATGATGGGAGAAAAGAAGAGAGAAAATAGTTGGGGAGAGGAAGAGAGGCAAACCATGAGAGACACTTGAATGCTGAGAAGAAACTGAGGGTTGATGGGTGTAGGGTAGAGTGGAAGGGGGGTGATGGGCATAGAGGAGGGCACTTGTTGGGATAAGCACTGGGTGTTATATAGAAACCAACTTGACAATAAACTATTTAAGAAAAAAAGGAAAAAAAAGTTGGCTGCCACTACACTAGGCTCTGTGGTATATGAAAGGTAAGTCCCCACAAATCCCTTAAGAACTGTTTCTTGGTGGAGGAGAGGCAAGATGGTGAAGAAGTAGGGAGCTCCGTACATTTCACTTGCCCCTATATCTCACATGGAGAAGGCCTGAAGCCATAGGAACCCTTACAGAATCCAGGAGTTTGGGAGGAAAAGGAGACAGAGTCCGCTGAGAAAAGCTTATAGCCTGAGTGTGAACTGGGGAAGATAAAATCAGGCCAGGACCGGAGACACAGAGGGAGGGGGGATCCCCCTCTGCGGGGAGCCACAGTGAGTCTAGGGGGAAAATGTGTAGCCAAAACTGCTCAAGACACTGTCCCTGTCGCTGGAAAAGAGAAAAACCTCATCTCAGGACACAGAGGGATCCGGTTTCCTGCTCTCCAGCTGACCCTAGGTGAGACACACTCGTCTGAGGCGACCCTGGAGGAAACTGCTCCCCACTCTCCAACTCAACCTGGAGGGGATGCGCCACGGCCTCGCCTTTGTGCTTCAGGGTTGGCTGGATCACCAGGGATGAGGGGAGAGGCTTGAAACTGCTCAGAAGGATTTGCCCATGAGTTTATATTTCAGGCGATGGGAAACGGAGGAACCCGGTTTCCTACTGTCCAGCTGAACCTAGGCAGGACGCACTACTCCCAGGTGACCCCTGGTGAAACTGTTCCTCCCGCGGACTGAGATCTGGCTTGAGATATAGAGCATGGCCCACTTCGGCTACACCCGTGGAACAGGGAGATTGCACACCCAAAATGTGAGTTGCAACGCTTGGTTCAAGAAGGGACTGGGGAGCTGCCACTCTTCTCCCCACAACCGCCAAAGCAGGACTCCCCGGACACACTGGACCAAACCACGCCCATTTTTTTTTTTTTATCAGAGATGGGGCAATACCAACCTGGATGCACTGCCCTGATTAATTCTGGTCACTGGCTTCTTTAAACAGTCACATTTAATCCATTATCTAGATGTGAATTCTACACCTACCTACCGTTTATTCTCTTTCTCTCTTGAGTAATCAGACTATATAGTTTCTCTGGAGAGCATCATAGTCATTTCTTTCACCTCTTCTCCAACCATATTCCACTCTTTTGCTCTTTCAAAAAAGCTTCTTATTCCTTCTGCCTGCTCATTTCATTTCCAATTTCGCTTCATTCCAGACCTGTCACTTCTCTTTTTCTCTATGCTCTTCCACCAACACTGCATACACCCGGGTAATTATTTGCAGCTGGAAAATCTAGTTACATGTTTTACACTGTTCTTTGTATATTGATTTCTTCTTTTTTCCTTTTCTTCATTTTTTTCTTTTTTATGTATTTTTATTTCTTATTATTTGCCTTCCTTCCTTCCTCTTTTCTCTTTTCTTTTTTGTTTTCCCTTTTGGTTTGCCTTTTTGTTGGATTTGTCATTGCATTCGTATGCCTTTTTTCCCCTGTGTGTTTATCTGTTTTCTCTTCCAGGGCTAACTCAAGAAACAGGCCAAAGTACACATGGTGGAGAGTCCAAAATACCACTAAGAGTAGGGAAATAAAATAACCAAGGTCTAAACAAGGAGACCAAGAGATACCATTCAAAGAAAACTTACTGAACGGACAAGCCCTGGACAGTCAAGGAGCCTTCTTGGGTATAGGAGCACTCACAAATGCATAGTGCATAACAAGCTTTTAAAACTAACAAGAGATAGAAAGCTAAACAGAATGATGAAATGAAAAAGCTCTCCTCCAAAGAAATTAAAGGAAGAATTGACAGTAAAAGAACTGCTCAAAACACATATAAGCAAAATAAGGGAACAAAATTAAGAACAATACTCATAAAATTAATCACTGGGTTTGAAAAAGGCATGGAAGACATCAGAGAAACTATTGCTACAAGACTATGGAGCTTAAAAATAGTTGTGATGACTTCAAAAATCCTATAAATGAGATGCAAAATAAAATGGAGGCCTCCAATGCACGGATTGAGTCTGCAGAAATCAGAATAAGTCATGTAGAAGACACAATTATAGAAAAAGAAGAAGCCAAGAAAAAGAGATAAACTGATCCAGGAACACGAAAGGAGAGTTCGAGAGCTCAGTGATGCAATCAAATGGAATAATATTTGTGTCATAGGAATTCCAGAAAAGAAGAGAGAGGGAAAGGTGCTGAAGGAGTCCTGAAACAAACTATAGCAGAGAACTTCCCAAACTTGGGGAGGGAAGCGGACATTAAACTTCAAGAAGCAAAGAGAACTCCCCTGAGACGTAACTTGAATCGATATTCTGCATGACGTATGATAGTGAAACTGGCTAAATAGAAGGACAAAGAGAGAATTCTGAAAGCAGCTAAGGATAAAATGGCCCTGACATACAAAGGGAAATCTATCCGAGTGGTAACAGACCTATCTACTGAAACTTGGCAGGCCAGAAAGGAATGAAGGGAATCTTCAATGTGATGAACAGAAATATATGCAGCCAAGAGTCTTCTATCCAGCAAGTCTGTCATTTGGAATAGAAGGAGATATAAAAGTCTTTCCAAATAAACAAAAATTGAAAGAATTCATCACCACTAAACCAGCCCTACAAGAAATCCTTGAGAGGGACTCTATGAGGGAAATGTTGCAAAGAATGCAAGATACCAAAGTCAACACCGGAAGCATGAATCCCACAAAGGACACGATGACTCTATACCCATATTTTTCAATAATAACACTGAATGTAAACAGACTAAATGCTCCAATCAAAACACATAGGGTAGCAGAAGGATAAAAAACAAAATCCATCTATTTGCTGTCTACAAGAAACTAATTTTAGACAGGAGGACACCACCAGATTGAAAGTAAGGGGATGGAGAAATATCTATCATGCTACTGGAAGTCAAAAAAGCTGGAGTAGCTATACTTATATCAGACAAACTGGACTTTAAAGTGAATACAGTAACAAGGGATGAAGAAGGGCATTATATAATAATTAAAGGATATATGGATCACAAAGAGCTAACAATTATAAATGTCTACGCATCAAATATGGGAGCACCTAAATACATAAAACAATAAATCACAAACAAAAATACTCTTATCGACAAGAATGTGCTAATAGCAGGGGACTTTAATACTCCACTTACAGCAATGGACAGATCAACTAGACAAAAAATCAATAAAGACACAATGGACTTAAATGACACATTGGACCAGATGGAGTTGACAGATATTTTAGGCCTCTACATCCTGAGACTATGGAATTCACTTTCTTCTCAAGTGCGCATGGCATATTCTCCAAGATAAATCACATACTGGGACATAAAGCAGCCCTTAATAAAGATAAAAGAATTGATATAATACCATGCACACTTTCAGAACACAATGCTCTGAAACTCGACATCAATCACAGGAAGAAGTCTGGAAAACCCCAAAAACATGGAGGCTAAAGGACACCTTACTAAAGAACGAATGGGCCAATCAGGCAATTAGAGAAGAAATGAAAAAAATATATGGAAACAAATGAAAATGAGAATACAACCATCCACACTCTATGGGATGCAGCGAAAGCAGTCCTAAGAGGAAAGTACATTGCACTCCAGGCCTATGTCAAGAAATTAGAAAAAGCGCAAGTGCAAAATCTAACAGCTTGCCTAAAGGAACTAGAGGCAGAGCAACAAGAGCACCCCAAACCCAGTAGAAGAAGAGAAATAATAAAAATCATGGCAGAAATAAACAATATAGAAACCAAAAAACAGTTAAACAGATCAATGAAACCAAGAGTTGGTTTTTTGAAAAAATAAACAACATTGACAAACCTCTAGCCAGGCTTCTCAAAAAGAAAAAAAAGAGAGCACCCAAAATAGACAAAATCATGAATAAAAACTGACTTGTTACAACCAACCCCCAGAAATACAAGCAATTATAAGGGATTACTATGAAAAAATATATACCTACAAACTAGACAACTTAGAAGAAATTGAGTGAAATAAGTAGACACAGATAGTATATACTTCCAATTATGTGAAGATTAGGAGGGACTTAACGGAGGACCATGGGGGAGAAGAAGGGGAAAAATAGTTGGGGAGAGGGAGGGAAGCCAACCATGAGAGACTCTTGAATACTGAGAACAAATTGAGGGCTAATGAGTGGGGGGAGATGGAAAAGGGGTGATGGGCATGGAGGAGGGCACTTGGGATGTGCATTGGGCGTTATATGGAATCCAACCTGACAATAAACTATGAAAGAAAAATAAAATAAAATATAATAAATGTTCCAATGATAAGACTGACCTTAGCAGAATGGATTAAAAAAAAAATCTGAGATCTGTATGTATGATGCCCATAAGAGACTCATTTTAGACCTAACGACACTTGAAGATTGAAAATGAGGTCATGGAGAACCATCTATCATGCTAATGGACAGCAAACGAAAGCAAAAGTAACCATACTTATATGTGACAAACTAGATTTTATTTTTTAAATGTATATTTTGTTTATGTTTTTTTTTTTTTACAAATAGTTTATTGTCAAGTTGGTTTCCATATAACACCCAGTGCTCATCCCCACAAGTGCCATCCTCCATGCCCATCTCTCCCCTTCCCCCCACACCCATCTAGCCTCAGTTTGTTCTCAGCATTCAAGAGTCTCTCATGGTTTGCCTCTCTCCCTCTTTCCCACTATTTCCCCCCTTCTTCTCCCCCATGGTCCTCCATTAAGTTCCTCCTAATCCTCCTATACGTGCAAACATAGTATTTGACAAACTAGGTTTTAATACAAACTCTCACGAGTGATAAAGAAGGGCATCGTATCCTAATGAAACAGTCTACCCATAAAAAAGATCTAACAATTATAAATATGTTTGCCCTGAAATCAGAAGGACTCAAATTATATATCAGTTAATAACAAACACAAAGTAACTCATTGATAATAATAAAATAATAGTCAGGGACTTTAACACCCTCTTACAGCAATGCACATATCATGTAAGCAGAAAATCTACAAGAATACAATGGCTTTGAGTAAAATACTGGACCAAATGGACATAAAAGATATATTCATAGAATTTGACCCTAACGCGCCTAATCCACATTCTTTTAGAGTGCACATAGGACATGCTCCAAAATAGATCACATACTGGGTCACAAATCACCCTCAAGAAGTACAAAAAAATCAAAATTATTGATTATATATATTATGGATATTGACGGATCACATCGCCATGAATATGAAATCAACCACAAGAAAAAATTTGGAAAGTCCTCAAATACATGGAGGATAAAGAACATCCTGCTAAAGAATTAATGGGTTAAAAAGGAAATAAAAAAACTACTTGGAAGCAAATGAAAATAAAAGCACAACAGTCCAAACACTTTAAGATGAAGCAAAAGCAATCCTAAGAGGAAAGTATATTGCAATTCAAGCCCTTCTCAAGAAGCAAGAAAGTTCCTAAATACAACCTAACTTTACACCTAAAGGAGCTAGACAAAGAACAGGAAATAAACCCTAAAGACAATAGAAGAAGGGCAACAATAAAGTTTAGAGAAGAAATAAACAGTATAGAAAAAAAAACAATAAAACAGTAGTACAGATCAATGAAATTAAGGGCTGGTTGTTTGAAATAGTAAACAAAATTGATTACTCCCTAGCCAACTTATCAAAAAGGAAATAGAAATGGCTCAAATAGATAAAAATCACACACAAAAAAGAGGGGAGACCACAGCCAACACTACAGAAATACAATTATGAGGCAATATTATGAAAAATCATATGCCAACAAACTGCACAGTATGGAAGAAATGGAGAAATTCCCAGAAATTCAAAAACTGCCAATACTGGGAAGTAAGAAATAGTAAATCTAAACAGACCAATAACCACCAATAAAATTAATCAGTAATCCACAGTCTCCCAACAAATAATAGTCCAGGGCCAGATGGCATCCTAAGTCAATTCTACAAGACATTTAAGGATGAATTAATACTTATTCTTCTCATAAAATTCTATCAAAAATAGAAATGGAAGGAAAACTTCCAAACCCATTCAACAAATCTAGCATTACTTGATTCCAAAACTAAAAAAGAGAATTACGGGCCAATATCCCTGATGAGCATAGATGCAAAAATTTTCAACAACATACCAAGATATAAAATTCAACAGGACGTTAAAATAATTATTCACCATGATAAAGAGGTAATTATTCCTTGGCTATAAGCCTGGTTCAATATTCACGAATCAATCGATGTGATACACCACATTAATATAAGAAAAGATAAGAACCATATTATCCTATCAGTAGATGAAGAAAAAGCATTTGACAAAACACAGAATCCATTCTTCATAAAAATCCTCAACAAAGTATGGATAGACTCAACATACCTAAATATCACAAAAGCCATATATGATAGACTCACAGCTAATATCATCCTCCATGGGGAAAGACTGAGAGGATTTTCCTATTGTCAGAAACAAGACAAGGATGTCCTTCTCCCCATTACTATTTACCATAGAAATGGAGATCTTAGTGTCAGCAATCAGACAACAAAAAGAAAGGCATGCAAATAGTCAAGAAAGAAGTCACTTCCACTATATGCAGATGACATTATACTGTATGAGGAAACCTTAAAGAATCCACCAAAAAAAATTGCTAAAACTAATACATGAATTCTCAGGATATAAAATCAACATACAGAAATTTGTTGCATTTCTCTGTATCAATAGAGAACTGATTTCTTACCATTTTCAACTGTACTAAAAACAAGATCCATAGGAGTAAACATAATTGAAGATGCAAAGAATGTATACTATGAAAACTATAAAATATTGATGAAAGAAATTGAAGAGGACACAAAGAAATGGAAAAGCATTCCAGGCTCATGGATTGGAAAAAGAAATGTTGTTACTGTGTCTGTACTTCTCAAAGCGGTCTACATATTTATTGCAAACTTTATCAAAATACCACCTGCAGTTTTCACGGAGATAGAACAAAGAATACTAAAATTTCTATGGAACCACAAAAAAACCTGAATAGCCAAAGCAATCTTGAAATAGATAAAACGAGGCATAATGATCCGGGATTTCAAGATATATTACAAAGCTGTAGTCATCAAGACAGTATGGTGCTGGCACAAACATATACACATAGATCAATGGAAAATAGTGGAAAACCCAGAAATGGACCCACAACTTTATGACTAACTAACTTTCAACAAAGCAAGAAGGAATATCTAAAGGAAAAAAGACAGTCTCTTCAACAAATGGTGTTGGGAAAACTACATGGTGACATGCAGAAAAATGAAACTGGAAAACTTTCTTAACCATGCACAATAATAAATTCACAATGAATGGCAGACCTAAATGTGACACAGGAGACCACCACAATCCTAGAGGAGTACACAGGCAGCAACTTCTTTGATCTCAGCTGGAGGATCTTCTCCCAAGACATGTCACTCAAGGCAACAGAAACAAGAGAAAACATTAACTATGGGGACTTCATGAAGATAAAAAACTTCTGGACTGTGAAGGAAACAATCAATAAAACTAAAATGCAATATATGGAATATGAGAAGATTTTTGCAAATGACATATTTAATAAAACGTTAGTACTCAAAATCTATAAAGACTGAGTCAAAGTCAACAACAACAAAAATAATCCAGTTAAGAAATGGGGAAAAGGCATTAACAGAAATTTTCCCCCCCAAAAATATGCAGATGGTTAGCAGACACATGAAAAGATGCTCAATAACACTCATCATCAGGGAAATAAATATCAAAATCAAAATGAGATACCACTCATACCGGTCATAATGGCTAAAGTTAACAACTCAGGAAACTCCAAAAGTTGGTGAGGATGTGGAGTATAGGGAACTCTCTTGCATTGTTGGTGGAAATGCAAACTGGTGCAACCACTCTGAAAAATAGTATGGAAGTTCCTCAAAAATTAAAGATAGAACAACAGTATGACCCAGCAATTGCAGTACAAGGTATATACAAAATGATATAAAAACACAGATTTGAAGGGGAACATGCACCTAGATGTTTATAGCAGAATTATCAACATTAACCAAACTATGGAAAAAGTCCAAATGTCCTTCTACTGATAAATGAATAATGAACACACACACACTGGAATATTCCTCAGCCATCAAGAAGAATTAAATCTTGCTATTTGCAACAATATATATGAAACAAGAGTGTATTTTGGTAAGTGAAATAAATTAGTCAGAGGGGGACAAATACCGTATGATTTCACTCATATGTAGAACTTACGAAACAAAACAGATCAACATATGGAAACAAAAAAATATAGAGAGGGAACAAACCATAAATGACACTTATCTATGGAGAACAAACAGAGTTGATGGAGGGAGGTGGGCGGGGTGATGGGGTAAATGGCTGATGGGCATTAAGGAGGGCACTTGTGATGAACACTAGTGTTATCTGTAAGTGATGAATCACTAAATTCTATATCTGAAACCAATTTTACCATATATGTTAACTAACTAGAATTTAAATAAAAACTTTAAAAAATAATACAATAATATTAGGGTTGTTAACACCCACTTACATCATTAGAGAGAACTTCCAAACAGAAAATCAATAAGAAAATAGTGGCTTTGTTTTTTGGGTTTTTTTTTTTTGGTTTGTTTTTTAATTCTTTAATGTTTTATTTATTTCTGAGAGAGAGAGAGAGAGTGAGAGAGAGGCAGCATGAGCAAGGGAAGGTCAGAGAGAGAGAGGGAGATACAGAATCCGAAGCAGTCTCCAGACTCTGAGCTGGCTGTCAGCACAGAGCCCGACGCGGGACTGGAACTCACGAACCGTGAGATCATGACCTAAGATGAAGTTGGACGCTTAACTGACTGATTCACCCAGGCGCCCCAGAAAATAGTGGCTTTGAATTACACACCGGACCAGATGGATTTAAGAGACATATTCAGAAATTACATTCTAAATTACCAGAATATACATTATTTTCAAATGCATTTGCAACATTCTCTGTAATAGATCACATATTATGCCACAGAACAGGTGTCAAAAGTTTTTTTAAAAATTGGAGTCATTTGATGCATCTTTTCATACCACAACACTATGAAACTAGAATTCAACACAGTGGAGGTTAACATAGTATTGAAAAATGAATGGGTCAACAAGGAAATCAATGAAGAAATCAAAAAGTATATAGAAAAAAATGGCAATGAAGAAAAAATGGTCCAAACTCTAACATGCAACAAAAGTGGTTTAAGAGTGAAGTTTATATACAGGCCAACCTGTATTCAATTTAAAAAATGGTCTAAAGAGATAAAAACGGATTATTCACTAAAGAAAACATCCAGATGGTCAAGAGAAAATGTACTGAATATCATCAATCATCAGGGAATTTCAAATCAAAACCACAATGAAATATCACCTTACACTTGTCAGAATGGCTAAAATCAAAACTTATAGAAACAAAAAGCGTCGAGGAAAATATCATGAAAATGGAACCCTGATGTACTGTTGGTCGAATGAAAACTGGTGCAGACATTGTGGAAGATGGTATGGTGGTTCCTCAAAATTTTTAAATAAAATTTCCCTACAATCCAGGAATTGAACTACTTGATATTTATTCAAATAATACAAAACCAGTAATTCAAAGGGATGTATTCAACCCTATATTTATTGCAGCATTGTTTACAATAGGAAAACTATGGAACATATGTCAGTTGGCCATCTCTCTGTCTTCTTTGGGAAATGTCTATTCATATTCTCTGCCCATTTTAAAAAATATTTCAAATATTATTTAAATTCTAGTTAGTGAAAATATATTTTAAAAAGTTAAAAATAGAACTACCCTATAAGCCAGCAATTGCACACTACTTGCTATTTATCCAAAGAATACAAAAATACTGATTAGAAGGGGCACATGCACCCTGATGTTTATAGCAACGTTATAAACTATAACCACTCTATGGAAAGAACCCAAATGTCCATTGTCTGTTTTTAACTGGATTATTTATTTTATGGGTGTTGAGTTGTAAAAGTTCTTTATATATTTTGGATACTAACCATTTTTCACATGTAACTCGCAAATATCATTTCCAATTTTGTAGGTTGCCTTTTAAATTTTTTAATGTTTATTCTTTTTTTTATTTTAAGGTTTATTTATTTTTGAGAGACAGAGAGAGACAGAGCATGAGCTGGGGAGGGGCAGAGAGAGAGGAAGACACAGAATCTGAATCAGGCTCCAGGCTCCAAACTGTTAGCACAGAGCCTGATGCGGGGCTCAAACTCATGGGCCATGAGATCGTGACCTGAGCTGAAGTCGGACACTTAACCGACTGAGCCACCCAGGAGCCCCATTAATGTTTATTTATTCTTTTTAAAAAAATTTAGTGTTTATTTATTTTTTTCTGAGAGAGAGATAGAGTGTGAGTGGGGGAGTTACAGAGTGGGGTACACACAGAATCTGAAGTAGGTTCCAGGCTCCAAGCTGACAGCATTGAGATCGACTTGGGGCTCGAATCCACACGCTATGAGATCATGACCTGAGTCGAAGTCAGTCGCTTAACTGACTGAGTCACTCAGGAGCTCCAAATGTTTATTTATTCTTGAGGGGCCGGGTGGGGGAGAAAGAGAGAGGGAGACACAGAATCCAAAGCAGGCTCAAGACTCTGAGCTGTCAGCACAAAACCTGACGCGGGGCTCAAACCCATGAACCATGAGGTCGTGACCTGAGTTGAAGTTGGACACTTAATGGACTGAGCCACCCAGGCACCCCTCTAGGTTGTCTTTTAGTTTTGTTGATTTTTTCCTTCCTTGTTCAGAAGCTTTTTATTTTGATGAAGCACAAAGACTTCATTTTTGCTTTGATTACCCTTGCTTCAATAGACATATCTTGTAAGAAGCTGCTAATGCTGATTTCAAAGAGGTTATGGCCTGTGTTCTCGCCTAGGATTTTCATGGTTTCCTGCCTGATAGTAAGTCCTTAATCCCTTTGAGTTTATTTTTGTGTGTGGTGTAAGAAAGTGGTCCAATTGCATTCTTTTGCATGTTGCTGTCCAGTTTTTCTAACAACATTTGTTGAAGAGAGTGTCTTTTTCCATTGGCTATCCCCTCCTGTTTTGTAAAAAAATATTTGGCCATGTAGTTGTGGGCTTGTTTCTTGGGTTTCCTTTTTTTCCCCATTGATTTCATATACCTATTTTTGTGCCAGTAGCATACTGCTGTGTGACTACAGCTTTGTAATAGTCTCTGAAGTCCAGAATTGTGATGCCTCCAGCTTTGCATTTCTTTCTCAAGATTGCTTTGGCTATTCAGGGCCTTTTGTGGTTCCATACAAATTTTAGGATGGTTTGTTCTAACTTTGTGAAAAATGCTGCTGGAAAAAAAAATGCTGCTGGTACTTTGTTACATATTGCACTAAATGTGTATCTTGCTTTAGGTAGCACAGACATTATATCAATATTTGTTCTTCCAATCCAGAAAAATAGAAATGTTTTCATTTCTTTGTGTCATCTTTAATTTCTTTCATCGGTGTTTTGTAGTTTTTAGAATACAGATCCTTCACTTCTTTGATTAGGATTATTCCTAAGCCTTATTTTCGTGCAATTGTAAATGGGATTGGTTCATTAACTTCCCTTCCCGCTACTTCATTATTGGTGTACAGAAATACTACAGATTTCTGTAGGTGTATTTTATATACTGTGACTTTACTAAATTCATGTGTTGGCTCTAGCAATTTTTTTGGTAGAATCTTTTGGATTTCCATGTCTTCTGCAATCAGTGAAACTTTTACTTCTTCCTTACAGATTGTATGCTTTTTGTTATTGTTGTTATTGTGTTTGCCGTGGGTAGTACTTATGTTAATTACCATGTTAAATAACAGTGGTGAGAGTGGACATCTCTGCCTTCTTCCTGACTATAGAAAAAAAAGCTCTCAGTTTTTCCCCATTGTGTATGATATTAGCTGTGGGTTTTAATCTATGGACTTTACTTTGAGGTATGTTCCCTCTAAACCTGCTTTAGAGGGTTTTTATCACGAATGTGTGTTATACTTTGTCAAATACAAAAATACCAACTCAAAGGATACAAGCACCTAGATGTTTATAGCAGCATTATCCACAATATCCAAATTATGGAAACAGACCACATGCCAATTATCAATGGATAAAGAAAATGTGGTATATATATAATTACTCAACTATAAAAAAAGAATGAAATCTTGCCATTTGCAAGGACATGGATGGACCTAGAGAGCATTATGCTAAGGGAAAAAAGTCAAAGAAAAACAAATACCATTTAATTGCACTCATATGCTGTATTTAAGATATAAAACAAATGAGCAAAGGGGGAAATGTGAAGAGACAGAGACAGAGACAGAGAGAGACAGAGAGAGGCAAATTGAGAAACAGACCATTAACTATAGAGAACAAACTGATGATTACCAGAGGGGAGGCAGGTGGAGGATGGATAAAATAGGTAATGAGGAGTAAAAAGTGCACTTCTGATGAGCAGAGTGTGTTGTATGGAAGTGTTGAATCACTATATTGTACACCTGAAACTAATATTACACTGTATTTTAACTAGATGGAATTTAAACAAAAACTTAAAAAATAAAAAAATCTATGGAAGCAACCCACATGTCCATCAATAGATGAATGGTTAAAAATTATATATTATATATAAATGAAGTTTTATTCATCTGCAAAGTGAAATCTTGCCATTTGTGACATCATGGATTGATCTAGAGAATATAATACTAAACAAAATAATTGTCAAAAAAAGCCAGATACCTTATGATTTCACTCATATGTGGAATTTAAGAAGCAAAACAAATGAAAGAAAAAAGAAAACAGACCCTTAACTAGAGAGAACAGATGGTTGCAAGAAAGGACGTGGATGGGGGATGAGTGAAATCAGTGACAGAGATTATCTTGAGCTTATCCTGATGAGCACTGGAAAATATCTGTAATTGTTCAATAACTATACTGCACAGCTGAAACTAATATAACAGTGTCTATTAAGTACACAGGAATTAAAATTTAAAAAATAGGGGCGCCTGGATGGCTCAGTCTGTTAAGCATCCAACTTTTGATCAGGTCATTTTCTCATAGTTCATGAGTTCCAGCCCAAACTCAGGTTTTGTGCTGACAGCTCAGAGCCTGGATCCTGCTTCAGATTCTGTGTCTCCCTCTCTCTCTCTGCCTCTCCTTCATTCATGCTCTGTCTCTCAAAAATCAATGAAAATGAAAAATAAAAACATTAAAAATTAAATGGATAAAGAAGCAAAAAGGTAAATTTATAATTATGTGATGTGATATAGGTGCTAATTGTTGCCACAAAGGCAAACTTATTATAATACGAAAATATTAAATCAATATGCTGTACACCATAGATTTACACAATGTTGTATTTCAAATGTATTTCAATTTTAAAATAAGTTAATGATGCTTAATGCAAAAAAACACGATTTTCTTCTTTCTTTAACTCATTGATATGGTGCCTTGTAGTGACTAATTTGCAAGTAATAAGTCATCCTTGCATGTCAGGAATAAATTCTACCTGATTGTAGTGCCTAATTCTTTTATATTTTCCTCGATTTTTTTATCTCAAAATTTTCTCAAGCATATTTATGTTTAATTTCATTAAATATAGTTGTATATCTTTTTTTTTTGTACTGTCTTTATTTTGGTTTGAAGCTAATACCAGGCTCACAAAATTAGTTGAAAAGTGATTTCTGTTTTTATATTTTCTTGAAGAAATTTGTTAAATTTGTATTTTTTTCTTCTGTATTTTGTAGGACGATTCAGTGAAATCATTGGGGATTGGATATTTTGGGGAGAGAATTTTTTAAATTACAAATCTAATTTTTAGATGCTTATAGAAGTATTCAGGTCATTGGGTTTATCTTGGATGAGCTTTGGTCCATTTCTTCTAAGTTTTCAAACTTATGAATACAAAGCTACCGATATTATGTCATTTAAGTGGCTGTAGAATTTATAGTAATAAACCTGTTTTATTCTTGATGATATTTATTTCTTTCTCCTTGCATCAACACTATAAATTTACCTCTCGCCACTGCTTTAGCTATGTTACGCAGGATTTGATACATAGAATTTTATTTTCATTCAGTTCTATGTATTAATTTAGATTCTCTTGATACCTATTCTTTGAAGCATGAATTATAAAGAAGAGTACTGTGTAGTTTTAAAGTGTTTAAGGGTTTTTTTGTATGTATCTTTTTATAATTTTATTTTATTATGATAAGAAAACATACTCTGTATTATTAACTTATTTTAAACTTATCAAGGTTGTTTTTGTGGTTCAGGATATATGATTTACCTTTTTGAACGTTCCATAGATGTTTAGAAAAAAACCTGTATATTTTGAGGGATTTTTGGAGTGTTCTATACATGTTAATGTGATCCTGCTGGTTGATTATTTTGTTCAGTTCTATCTCTTTGCTGACTGCCTATTTAATAAATGTATCAATTGCTGAGAGTGGATTGAAGTACTCAACTATAATTAAGGCTTATTCTATTCAGCTCTATTAGTTTTTGCTTGATGTATTTTGAGGTTCTGTTGTTTGATCCATACATATTTAGGATTGCTTTGTCTTAGTGAATTGCTTATTGATGATGATGATGATGATGATGATGGTGATGATGATTTAATTTTCTTCTGTCAGTATTTTCATCTGCTCTGCTTTATACTTTACCTAATATTCATATAACCATGTTTGTTTTCTTTTTAAATTGAGGAATACATGATATGTATTTTAATTATTTTAATTTATACCTATGTTTTTATATCTAAACTGGATTTCTTAAACATAGAATACTGTTGGGTCATACTTTTATCCATTCTATTAATTTTTCTTTAATTGATATATTTATGCCATTTGTTTAAGGTATTTACACATATACTAGTGCTTAAGTGTGCCAGCTTAGTATTTAGTTTTTGGTCGTGTCTCTTGATTCTCTTCTCCTCTTTCTCTCTTTCTTTTCTTACCTTCGTGTACATTATTTGAAGATTACTTTGAATTCTATTTTGATTCAATTACCATACTTTAAACTTCTTTTGCATCATTTTCTTAGTGGTTATTTATCTTCAAATACATATACATAACTTATCACAGTTTATTTCTATCAACATTTTACCACTTCAAGAGTAGAAATATTATTTGCATTTAAGTTTCATACCTTTCCTACTTTGTAAATGCAATTGTGTCAAGTGTTCACTCTACCTACACCTAGTACCAGAGCAGATGGTAGTATACTCTTTGCTCCAATCACCAAGAATTAAGAAATTTATAAAAAAGTAAGGTCGTCTATTTATTTATTCTTATTTTATGCATTCTTACATGCTTTATTTTCTGAAATTCTAAGCCTTTATCTGTTATAATTTTATCTCCTTTTAGATACATTTATTGAACATTCTTAAAGAATGGCTTTGCTAGTAGCAAGTTATCTCGATTTTCTTTTGTCTGAGAAACATTTGTATTCCCCTTCGTTATTTAAGAAAACTTCCTTCTGGCCTCATTAGTTTCAGATGAGAAATCCTCTGTCATTCTAACATTTTTAACCCTAAAGCCATGTGCTTTCTCTTTGGATACTTCCAAAATTTTTCTCCCCTTTTAGTTTTTAAAATTTTAATTAATATGTTCCTTGTAATAGATTTATTTGGGTTTATTGTACTTGGAATTTGTTTCTCAATTTGTAGTTTATATCTTTTGCCATATTTGGAAAGATTTCATTATTATTCCTTCACTTTTTTTTCAGTCACACTTTCCCTTTACTGTCCATCTAGGATTCTGAGGAAATGAAAATTGGATTGTTTCTTACTATTCCACTGGCCCATAAGATTTTGTTCTTTTTTATATTCAATTGTATTTCTGTTGCTCGGATTACTATATTTATCTGCTTTCAAATTCAATAAGTCTATCTTCTGTCATATCCATTATAGTGTTGAGCCTATTGATTTTTTTATTTTATTTTTTTAGTGTTTAGTTATTTGAGAGAGAGAGAGGCAGAAAGAGCGAGTAAGCTTGGGCTGGGGAGGGACAGAGAGAGAGGGACAGAGAGAATCCCAAAGATGCTCTGTGCTGTTATCACAGAACCCGGTGCAGGGCTTTATCCCACAAACCCTAAGATCATGCTGTGAGCTAAAATTTAGTCCAACGTTTAACCAATTGAGCCACCCAGGTGTCCCTGAGCCCATTGAAATTTGTTAATTTCAATCATTAATTTCATTCATTGTTAAATTCACTCATTAATGGACACTTAGGCTCTTTCAATGTTTTGGTTATTGTTGAGAGTGCTGCTATGAACATTGAGGTATATATACCCCTATGCATCAGCACTCCTGTATCCCATGGGTAAATTCCTACCAGTGCTATTGCTGGGTCATAGGGGAGTACTATTTTTAACTTTTTTAGGAACCTCCACACTGTTTTCGAAAGGGGCTGTGCCACTTTACATTCCCACCAACAGTGTAGGAGGGTGCCCTTGTCTCCACATCCTCACCAGCATCTAGAGTCCTCTGATTGGTTCATTTTAGCCACTCTGACTGGCATGAGGTTGTGTCTCAGTGTGGTTTTGATTTGTAGTTCTCTGATGAGGAGGGATGCTGAGCATCGTTTCATGGGTCTGTTGACCATCAGGACGTCCTCTTTGGAGAAGTATCTGTTCATATCTGGTGCCCATTTCTTCACTTGATTGTTTGTTTTTCCGGTGTGGAGTTTGGTAAGTTCTTATAGATTTTGGATACTAGCCCTTTATCAGATCTCATTTGCAACTATCTTTTCCCATTCCGTCGGTTGCCTATTAGTTTTATGGATTGTTTCCTTTGCCATGTAGAAGCTTTTACTCTTGATGAGGTCCCAAGAGTTCATTTTTGCTCTTGATTCCTTGCCTTTGGGCATGTGTCAAGTAAGAAATTGCTGCGATTGAGGTCAAAGAGATTTTTTCCTGCTTTCTCCTCTACGGTTTTGATGGTTTCCTTTCTCACATTCAGGTCCTTTATACATGTTGAGTTTATTTTTGTGTATGGTGTGAGAAAATGATCTCCTTTTTTTTTTTTTTTTTTTTTTTTTTTTACAAATAGTTTATTGTCTTATTAGTTTCCATACAACACCCGGTGCTCATCCCCATGAGTGCCCTCCTCCATGCCCATCCCCCCTTCCCCCTACATCCATCAGTTCTCAGTTTTGGTCAGCATTCAAGCGTCTCTCATGGTTTGCCTCTCTCCCTTTCCCCCACCACTTCCCCCCTTCTTCTCCCCCTTGTTCCTCAGTTAAGTTCCTCCTAATTGTCCTATACGTGCAAATATATGATATTTGTCCTTCTCTGCCTGACTTATTTCACTCAGCATAACACCCTCAAAGTCCATCAAAAATGATCTACTTTTATTCTTCTGCATGTTACTGTCCATTCTCCCAGCACTATCTGTTAAAGAGACTGTCTTTTTTCCATTGGATACTCTTTCCTGCTTTGTTAAAGATTAGTTGGCTGTATACTTTTGGGTCCAGTTCTGAGTTCTCAACTCTATTCCATTGGTCTATGTGTCTGTTTTTGAGCCAATACCATCCTGTCTTGATGGTTACAGCTTTGTAGTAGTGGCTAAAGTCTGGGATGGTGATGCCTCCCATTTTGGTTTTCTTCTTCAATATTACTTACGCTCTTTGGAGTCTTTTGTGGTTCCATACAAATTTTAGGATTGTTTGTTCTAGTTTTGAGAAGTATGCTGGTGCAATTTTGATTGGAATTGCATTGTACGTGTAGATTACTTTGGGTAGTAATGACATTATACTATGTTTATTCTTCCAATCCATAAGCATGGAATATTTTTGCATTTCTTTGTGTCTTCTTCAATTTCCTTCATCAGTTTTCTATAGTTTTCATCATACAGATCTCTTATATCTTTGGTTAGGTTTATTCCTACGTATTATATGGAATTTTGTGCAATTGTGAATGGGATCAGTTTCTTGATTTCTCTTTCTGTTACTTCATTTTTGGTGTATAAAAATGCAACCGATTTCTGTACGTTGATTTTGTATCGTGCAACTTTGCTGAATTCATGGATCAGTTCTATTGGGCTTCTAGTGGAGTTTGTCGGGTTTTCTATGTAGAGTATCATGTCATCTGTGAAAAGTGAAAGTTTGACTTCTTCTTTGCGATTCTGATGCTTTCATTTCCTTTTGTTTTCTGACGGCTGATGTTAGGACTTCCAGCACTATGTTAAACAACAGTGATGAGAGTGGACATCCCTGTTGTGTTCCTGATCTCAGGAGGAAATCTGTTTTCCCCGTTGAGGGTGATGTTAGATGAGAACTTCTTATAGATGGCTTTTATGATGTTTAAGTAGGTTCCTTCTATCCCGACTTTCTCTAGAGTCTTTATTAAGAAAAGATGCTGGATTTTGTCAAATGTTTTTTTGCATCTATCGAGAGAATCATATGGTTTTTATCTTTTCTTTTGTTGTTGTGATGTATCACATTGATTGATTTGTGAATATTGAGTCAGCCCTGTAACCCAGGAATGAATCCCACTTGATCTTGGTGGATCATTCTTTTTATGTGCTGCTGGATTCGATTTGCAAGTATCTTGTTGAGGATTTTTGCATCCGTATTCATCAAGGATATTGGCCGGTAGTTCTTTTTTGCTGGGTCTCTGTCTGGCTTGGGAATCAGAGTGATACTCGCTTCATAAAAGGAGTCCGGAAGTTTCCTTCGATATTTACTTTTTGGAATAGTTTGAGAAGAATGGGTATTAATGTTATGTTAAATGTCTGGCAGGATTCCCCAGGGAAGCCATCTTACCCAGGACTCTTATTTGTTGGGAGATTTTTGATAACTGATTCGATTTCCTCACTAGTTATGGGTCTGTTCAGATTTTCTATCTCTTCCCGTGTGAATTATGGTAGTGAGTGTGTGTTTAGGAATTTGTCCATTTCTTCTAAGTTGTCCAATTTGTTTGGCTTATAATTTTTCATAGTATTCCCTGATAATTGCTTTTATTTCTGAGGGGTTGGTTGTAATAAGTCCATTTTCATTCATGATTTTGTCTATTTGAGTGCTCTCTCTTTTCTTTTTCTGAAGACTCTAGACGTTTTTCAATTTTGTTTATTTTTTCAAAAAACCAACTCTTGGTTTCATTGATCTGTTCAACTGTTTCTCTGGTTTCTATATTGTTTTATTTCTGCCCTAATTTTTATTACTCCTCTTCCTCTACTGGGTTTGAGGTCCCCTTGTTGCTATCCCTCTAGTTGCTTTAGGTGCGCTGTTAGATTTTGGAATTGCGCTTCTTCTAATTTCTTGAAATAGGCCTGGAGAGCAATGTACTTTCCTCTATGGACTGCCTTCGCCGCATCCCATAGAGTTTGGATTGGTGTATTTTCATTTTCATTTGTTTCCATATATTTTTAAATTTCTTCTCCAATTGCCTGATTGTCCCATTCATTCTTTAGTAGGGTGTTCTTTAACCTCAATGTTTTTGGAGGTTTTGCAGACTACTTCCTTTAACTGATTTCGAGTTTCGGAGCATTCTGTTCTGAAAGCGTACATGGTATGATCTCAATTCTTTTATATTTATTGAGGGCCGCTTTATGCCCCAGTATGTGATCTATCTTGGAGAATCTGCCATTCGCACTTGAGAATAAGGTGAATTCCATAGCCTCAGAATGTAGAGTTTTTAATATATCTGTCAAATTCATCTGGTCCAATGTGTCATTTAAGTCCATTGTGTCTTTATTGATTTTCTCTATAGTTGATCTGTCCATTGCTGTAAGTGGAGTATTAAAACCCTCTGCTATTAGCATGATCGTATTGATAAGAGTGCTTCTGTTTGTGATTAATTGTTTTATGTAATTTGGTGCTCTCATATTCGGATCAGAGACATGTATAATTGTTAGCAATTCCTGATGGCTAGACCCTGTAATTATTATATAATCCCTTCCTTCATCTCTCATTACTGCCTTAACTTTAAATTCCAGTTGGTTTGATATAAGTATAGCTACTCCAGCTTTCTTTAGACTTCCTGTAGTGTGATAGATATTTCTTCATCCCCTTACTTTCAATCTTAAGGTGTCCTCCAGTCTAAAATGAGTTCCTTGTAGAAAGAAAATAGATGGATTTTGTTTTTTTATCCAGTCTGATACGCTATGTCTTTTGATTGGGGCATTTATTCTGTTTACATTCAGTGTTATTATTGAAACATATGGGTTTAACTGAATGTAAATGGGCTGAATGCTCCAATCAAAAGACATAGGGTAGCAGAATGGATTAAAAAACAAAATCCATCTATATGCTGTCTACAAGAAACTCATTTTAGACGGGAAGATACCACCAGATAAAAAGTAAGGGGATGGAGATATATCTATCATGCTACAAGAAATCAAAAGAAAGCCGGAGTAACGACACTTATATCAGACAAACTGGACTTTAAATTAAAGACAATAACAAGAGATGAAGAAGGGCACTACATAATAATTTCAGGGTCCATCCATCAGGAAGAACTAACAATCATAAATGTCTACGCACCAAATATGGGAGCACCTAAATATCAACAACAATTAATCACAAAGAGAAACAAGCTTATAAATGAGAATGTGCTAATAGCAGGGGACTTTAATACTCTGCTTACAGCAATGGATAGGTCAACCAGACAGAAAATCACTAAGGAAATAACGGACTTGAAAGACACATTGGACCAGATGGATCTGACGGATATATTTCGAACTTTACATCCTGAGGCCAGGGAATTTACTTTCTTCTCAAGTGCGCATGGCACATTCTCCGAGATAGATCACATACTGGGACATAAAGCAGCCCTCAATAAATACAAAAGAATAGAGATCATACCATCCACACTGTCAGATCAAAATGCTTTAAAACATGAAATCAATTAAGGAAGAAGTCTGGAAAACCTCCAAAAACGTGGAGGTTAAAGAACACCCTTCTAAAGAATGAATGGGCCAATCAGGCAATTAGAGATGAAGTTAAAAAATAAATGGAAACAAATGAAAATGAAAACCCAACAATTCAAAATCTATGGGATGCGGCAAAGGCAGTCCTAAGAGGAAAGTACATTGCTCTCCAGGCCTATTTCAAGAGATTAGAAAAAGCGCAAGTGCAAAATCTAATAGCTCACCTAAAGGAACTAGAGGCAGAGCAACAAGAATGCCCTAAACCCAGTAGAAGAAGAGAAATAGTAAAAATTAGAGCAGAAATAAACAACAAAGAGACCAAAGAAACAATTGAACAGATCCATGAAACCAAGAGTTGGTTTTTTGAAAAGGTAAACAAAATTGACAAATCTCTAGCCAGGCTTCTCAAAATGAAAAGAGAGAGCACCCAAATAGACAAAATTATGAATGAAAATGGACTTATTACAACCAACCCCTCAGAAATACAAGCAATTATCAGGGAATGCTATGAAAAATTATATGCCAACAAATTGGACAACTTAGAAGAAATGGACAAATTCCTAAACACATACTCACTACCAAAATTCACACGGGAAGAAATAGAAAACCTGAACAGACCCATAACGAGTGAAGAAATTGAATCAGTGATCAAAAATCTCCCAACAAATAAGAGCATGGACCTGATGGCTTCCCTGGGGAATTCGACCAGACATTTAAAACAGAATTAACCCCAATTCTTCTCAAACTATTCCAAAAAATCGAAATCGAAGAAAAACTCCCGGACTCATTTTATGAAGCCAGCATCACTCTGTTCCCAAGCCAGACAGAGATCCTCCAAAAAAGAGAACTACAGGCCAAAATCCTTGATGAATACGGATGCAAAAATTCTCAACAAGATCCTTGCAAATCGAATCCAGCACCATATAAAAAGAATCATCCACCAAGATCAAGTGGGATTCATTCCTGGAATACAGGGTTGGTTCAACATTCGCGAATCAATCAATGTGATACATCATATCAATAAAAGAGAAGATAAAAACCATATGATCCTGTCAACAGATGCAGAAAAAGCATTTGACAAACTACAGCATGTCTTCTTAATAAAGACTCTAGAGAAAGTTGGGATAGAAGGAATCTACTTAAATATCAGCAAAGCCATCTATGAGAAGCTTTCAGCTAACATTATCCTCAACGGGGAAAAACTGAGAGCTTTCCCCCTGAAATCAGGAACACGACAGGGATGTCCACTCTCATCACTGTTGTTTACCATAGTATTGGAAGTCCTAGCATCAGCCATCAGTCAACAAAAGGAAATCAAAGGCATCAGAATTGGCAAAGAGGAAGTCAAACTTTCACTCTTCACAGATGACATGATACTCTACATAGAAAACCCGACAGACTCCACCAGAAGCCTACTAGAACTGATCCAAGAATTCAGCCAAGTTACAGGGTACAAAATCAACGTACAGAAATCGGTTGCATTTCTATACACCAACAATGAAGCAACAGAAAGAGAAATGAAGAAACTGATCCCATTCACAATTGCACAAAAAACCAGAAAATACCTCGTAATAAACCTAACCAAGGATACAAGAGATCTGTATGATAAAAACTATAGAAAACTTTTGAAGGAAATTGAAGAAGACACAAAGAAATGGAAAAACATTCCATGCTCATGGATAGGAAGAATAAATATAGTTAAGATGTCATTACTACCCAAAGCACTCTACACATTGAATGCAATTCCAATCAAAATTGCACCAGCGTACTTCTCAAAACTAGAACAAACTATCCAAAAATTTGTATAGAACCATAAAAGACCCCGAATAGCCAAAGTAATCCTGAAAAATAAAACCAAAACGGGAGGGATCACCATCCCAGACTTTAGCCTCTACTACAAAGCTGTCATCATCAAGACAGTATGGTATTGGCACAAAAACAGACACATAGACAATGGAACAGAATTGAGAACTCAGAAGTGGACCCAAAAGTATACAGCCAACTAATCTTTGACAAAGCAGGAAAGAATATCCGATGGAAAAATGACAGCCTTTTTAACAGATGGTGTTGGGAGAACTGGACAGCAACATGCAGAAGAATGAAACCAGATCATTTTCTCACACCATGCACAAAAATAAACTCAAAATGGATAAAGGACCTGAACGTGAGACAGGAAACTATCAACACCCTAGAGGAGAAAGCAGGAAACAACCTCCTTGACCTCCACCGCAGCAACTTCTTAGTTGACACATCCCCAAAGCAAGGGAATCAAGAGCAAAAATAAACTGTTGGGACCTCATCAAGATTAAAAGCTTCTGCACAACCAAGGAAACAACCCAGAAAATTAATAGGCAACCAATGGAATGGGAAAAGATAGTTGCAAATGACATATCAGATAAAGGGTTAATATCCAGAATATATAAGGAACTCACCAAACTACATGCCCGAAAAACAAACAACCCAGTGAAGAAATGGGCAGAAGATATGAACAGACACTTCTCCAAAGAGGACATCCAGATGGCCAACAGACACATGAAACGATGCTCAGCATCCCTCCTCATCAGGGAAATACAAATCAAAACCACACTGAGATACCACCTCATGCCCGTCAGAGTGGCTAAAATGAGCAAATCAGAGAACTCTAGATGCTGGCGAGGATGTGGAGAAACGGGCACCCTCCTACACTGTTGGTGGGAATGTAAACTGGTACAGCCCCTCTGGAAAACAGTGTGGAGGTTCCTCAAGGAAACTAACAATAGAACTCCCCTATGACCCAGCAATAGCACTGCTAGGAATTTACCCAAGGGATATAGAAATGCTGAGCATAGGAGCACATGTACCCCAATGTTCATAGCAGCACTCTCCACAATAGCTAAAACCTGGAAAGAGCCTAAGTGTCCATCAACAGATGAATGGATCAAGAAGATGTGGTTTATCTATACCATGGAATACTACATGACAATGAGAAAGAATGAAATCTGGCCATGTGTAGCAACATGGATGGACCTTGAGGGTGTTATGCTGAGCGAAATAAGTCAGGCAGAGAAGGACAAATATCATATGTTTGCACGTATAGGAGGATTAGGAGGAACTTGACGGAGGAACAAGGGGAAGAAGAAGGGCAGAAATGGTGGGGGAAAGGAAGAGAGGCAAACCATGAGAGACTCTTGAATGCTGACAAAACCTGAGGACTGATGGATGTGGGAGGGAGAGGAGGATGGGCATAGAGGAGGACACTTATGGGGATCAACACTGAGTTTTATGTGGAAACTAATTTGACAATAAACTATTTGTAAAAAAAAAATAAAATAAAGACATGTCTATTTTAAACCAAAATATATATATATATATAAACAATATAGAATCCAAAGAAACAGTAGAACAGATCAATGAAATGAAGAATTGTTTTTTTTTGAAAAATAAACAAAATTGACATACCTCTATCAAGGCTTCTCAAAAAGAAAAGGAAGAGACAAAAATAGAAAAAATCATGAATGAAAAAAGACTTATTACAACCAGTCCCTCAGAAATGAATGAATTATCAGGTAATATGATGGAAAATTATATGCCGAAAAACTGGACAACTTAGATGACATGGAGAAATTCCTAAACACACACTCACTACCAAAATTCACACAGGAAGAGATAGAAAATCTGAACACACCCAAACGAGTAAAGAAATTGAATCAGTTATCCAAAATCTCCCAATGAATAAGATCCCTGAGCCAGATGCCTTCCCTGGGGAATTCTACCGGACATTTAAAACGGAATTAATACCCATCCTTTTCAAGCTATTCCAAAAGACGGAAATAGAAGGAAAATTTCTGGACTCATTCTACGAAGTCAGCATCACTTTGATTCCCAAGTCAGAAAGAGAAACAGCAAAAAAAGAGAAATACAGGCCAATATCCTTGATGAATATGGCTGCAAAAATCCTCAACAAGATACTTGCAAATCGAATTACACAGCACTAAAGAATTATCCACCAAGACCAAGTGGCATTCATTCCTGGATTACAGGGCTGGTTCAATATTCGCAAATCAATCAATGTGATACAACACATTAACAAAAGAAAAGATAAAAACCATATGATCCTGTCCATAGATGCAGAAAAAAGCATTTGACAAAATATAGCATCCCTTTTTACTAAAGACCCTTGAGAAAGTCGGGATATAAATAACTTACTTAAACATCTTAAAAGCCATCTATGAGAGTCCTCAGCTAACATCACCCTCAACGGGGAAAAATTGAGAGCTTTCCCCCTGAGATCAGGAACAGGACAGAGATGCCCACTCTCACCACTGCTGTTTAACATAGTGCTAGAAGTCCTAGAATCAACCAACAGACAACAAAAGGCATCAAAATTGGCAAAGAAGTTAAACTTTCACTTTTCACAGACGACATGATACTCTACATACACAACCTGACAGACTCCAACAGAAGCCTACTGGAACTGATCCAAGAATTCAACAAAGTTGCAGGATACAAAATCAACGTACAGAAATTAGGTTGGATTTTTATACACCAATAATGATGCAACATAAAGAGAAATCAAGAAACGGATTCCATTCACAATTGTACCAAAAAACATAAAATACCTAGGAATAAATCTAGCCAAAAATATAAGAGATCTGTATGATGAAAACTATACAAAACTGATGAAGGAAACTGAAAAAGACACAAAGAAGTGGAAAAACATTCCATGCTCATGGATCAGAAAAATAAAAATTGTTAAAATGTCATTACTACCCAAAGTTATCTACACATTCAAATCAATCCCAATCAAAACTGCACCAGCATACTTCTCAAAGCTAGAACAAACGATCCTAAAATTTGTATGGAAGCACAAAAGACACCAAATAGCCAAAGTAATATTGAAGAAGAAAACCAAAATGGGAGGCATCACCGTCCCAGACTTTAGCCTCTACTACAAAGCTGTCATCATCAAGACAGTACGGTATTGGTACAACAACAGAGACATGGACCAATGGAATAGAATTGAGAACTCAGAATCGGACCCACAAGTGTATGACCAACTAATCTTTGAAAAAGCAGAAAAGAGGATCCAATGGAAAGATGACAGCCTCTTTTTTGTTTAATGTTTATTTATTACTGAGACAAAGAGAAACACAGCATGAGTGGGGAAGGAGCAGAGAGAGAGGGAGACACAGAATATGAAACAGGCTCCAGGCTCTGAGCTGTCAGCACAGAGCCCAACATGGGGCTCAAACCCACGAACTGTGAGATCATGAACTGAGCCGAAGTCAGTTGCTCAACCAACAGAGCCATCCAGGCGCCCCAAGACAGCCTCTTTAACAGATGCTGCTGCTAGAACTGGGCAGCAACATGCAGAAGAATGAAACTAGATCATTTTCTCACACCATACACAAAAGTAAACTCAAAAATGGATAAAGGATCTGAATGTGAGACAGGAAACCATCAAAACCCTAGAGGAGAAAGCAGGAAACAACCTCTTTGACATCAATCGCAGCAATTTCTTACTTGTCACATCCCCAAAGGCAAGGGAATCAAGAACAAACATGCACTATTGGGACCTCATCAAGATTAAAAGCCTGTGCAAGACAAAGAAAGCAATCAGGAAAACTAATAGGCAACTGACAGAATGGGAAAAGATAGTTGCAAATGACATATCTGATAAAGGGCTACTATCCAAAATCTATAAGGAACTCACCAAACTCCACACCGGAAAAACGAACAATCCAGTGAAGAAATGAACAGAAGACATGAATAGACACTTCTCCAAAGAGGACATCCAGATTGCCAACAGACACATGAAATGATGCTCAGCGTCCCTCATCATCAGGGAAATGTAAATCAAAACCACACTGAGATACTACCTCACGCCGGTAAGAGTGGCTAAAATGAACAAATCAGGAGACCTTAGATGCTCATGAGGATGTGGAGAAACAGGCACCCTCATACACTTTTAGTTGGAATGTAAACAGGTCCAACACCTTCTGGAAAACAGTGTGGAGGTTCTTCAAAAAATTAACACGAGAGCTCCAGTATGAACTCACAATAGCACTGTTAGGAATTTATCTGAATGATACAGGAGTGTTGATGCATAGGGGCACATGTACCCCAAGGTTCATAGCAGCACTGTCAACATTAGCTAAAACATGGAAAGAGCCTAAGTGTCCATCAGTGGACAAATGGTTCAAGAAGATATGGTTTATCACGATGGAATACTACATGGCAATGAGAAAGAATGAAATCTGGCCATGTGTAGCAACATGGATGGAACTTGAGGGTGTTATGTTGAGCGGAATAAGTGAGGCAGAGAAGGATAGATAACATATGTTTGCATGTATAGGTGGATTAGGAGGAACTAAACTGAGGACCATGTGGGAGAAGAAGGGGATAAATATTTGGAGAGAGGGAGGGAGGCAAACCATGAAAGACTCTTGAATGCTGAGAACAAACTGTGGGTTGATGTCGCTGGAGGATAGTGGAAGAGGTGTGATGGGCATGGAGGAGGGCACTTGTTGGGATGAGCACTGGTTGTTATATAGAAAGTAACTTGACTATAAACTATTTAAGAATAAATAAATAAATAAATAAATAAATAAATAAATAAATATGCTTATTGAGTGCCTGCCATACCTCCAAGTTCTAGAGTTCAGTATTAGCAGTGAATAAAGCAGACAAAAATATTTACCATTGTAGAGTTTTATTTCATTTGACTTGATAAACAACAAGCAATGTATATACATATATACAGATTTTGTAATACTTTAGAAGGACTTACTAGGTCTGAAGATAACAAGATAAAACAAGGAAAAGGGATATGGAGTTTGGGGGTAGAAGTAAACAAATAAAGAGAATGGTCAGAAAAATTCTCATTGAGAAGGTCAATTTTAAGTAAAGACTAAAAAGATATTAGGGAGTGAACCATGTCAATATCTTAAAGAAAGGTAATCCAGGAAGACAGACTACAAAGAGCAATGGCTATAAATAAAGATGTGCTTGGACATATTCTAGGAATAGGGAAGAGTCTTTTGTGACTAAAACAGAGTGAAGTAGGGAGAAATTACTGATGATCAGGTAAGAAGGCTATTGGGTTGAGGAAGTTAGAAGGTCATCTAAGGCCTTTAAATCCCTATAAGGACTTTGATTTGGAGTGAAATGTGACACCCTTGAAGGGTTTAGAGCACAGAAATGATGCAATATATTCTGCCACTTTTTAACCAGTTTACTGTAGCTTCTGTTTTGAGAATACACTGAAGGTGTGAGAAAGGAATAAGTTGAAGCAATGATATAGGTTATGCCATTGTGAAACTGCTAGGTCTTGAAAAAGTATAGAGGCAAATTCCAATATGTCTTCTAGTTGAAATTCAAATTAATTGACCAAATTAGAACCCAAAGTAAGAAAATTCTGAGACTCGGTATACCAGAAATACCTAAATTTAACAAGTTTATACCATGCAACACAGATATTATCATCACAAAGTTAATAACATTTTAGTAACATCATTAATTGACACAATTATGTGATTCAGCACCTGGGGCTATAAAGATTAAGTAAGTCTCAAAACCACCACAGCCTAGAAATTCCTTGAGCTGCAATACAGATGGATTAATTTCAGTACTATAAAGTCAACTTAATTGCACTTTTGGTACATCACGATATTCATTACTGTGGTCTGGATTAAATTGTAATGAAGTAATTTCCCTTGAGTTTAGTACTTAGTTAGTCCACATGGTGATCTCATTGAACTTGACTTGAGAGCAGCCTTCCATTACCCTACCATCAAATAAACTGACTTTTATTAGTTGCATATGGATGTCTAAGGTTTGAAAGAGTTTCAAAATGAGATCCATATGGTTTGTGCACTCTATGCTCAAACAACTGAGTGCATGAGATGAGGTTTTCTTTTTTTTTGTAATAGATGATAGAATTAATAACAAATGGTAAAACACTCAATGCAAATACATACAATATGAAGAGAAACTAGGTGGCTGTAATTTTAATTATTCTCCTCACTTTGCAAAGTAGCCACAACTTTGCTACATCATTCCTTTCACTCAGATTTCAAATTCTCAAAAGAAAAAAAAAAACAGCTGGTATAGAGTTCATGCTTAAAATTCCACACTAACAGGTTAAATTGGGGGCATAAAATATACTGCTAAAATTTAGTGTCATGGTTATTATTATCATTATTTTGATTCATAAGTGACATATTTTAGAGTCCCAGAAGAGCTGAAGTTTTGCAATGTTGAGCCTAAAAAAAACATACAAACCTCAGCTGTACAAACAGACTGATTTTTTTCAAATATATTTCTTTTGTAATCAGCAATATTGTCAGGTACTTCCTGCAGTATTTTTTAAATCAGAGGCCAAATTGAAATGCCAAGTAAATAATGGAAATAAATAAACATATTGAAGTGTTTGACCATCTATTTAAATTTCAATCCTATTACCTCAATCATTAAAAAGAAAATAATATTCAGGTTATTTGTTGCCAACATGTAAAGTTTAGAGAAAATATTGTACAGTGAGATACAAATGATCTGCCTTACTATATTAAAACCTTTGTGTTAAATATTATCTGTAAGAATGCAGACATTTCTCAAGTACCCACTCTACATAGCTGTTTTGGAATACATGCCTTTATATGCACAGATTTGTACATAATCTAGCTTGTTGCATTCTCAAAATTTCTTAGTTTTCTCAGTCGGGAAAATTTTAAGTACTTTTAGTTTTCTCCTACTACAAAAATAAGAGTTGCTACTAGTCTCCTCATTTTATCATTGAAAAAAAATATTTAGAGGTTATTAAACATTCCCAACTTTAAATAGTTGGCAAATGCTAATGTCACAATACAAAACTAGTCTGTTTTACTTACCAACTATGTTAGAAACATTATTCATACAACTGTGCATTATGTACCTTGCCAACAACCTTCTCATAATTATCCTGGCAAATACATTCTTTCCTCTCCAATCATAGTAAATCTTAACATTTTATAGTTGAAAGGAGGGTATTCAAGAGAACATGAATATGATAATTAATTTGCAAATCTATAAATGTCAGCAGTCACCTAATTTCTATGTGCTATAATTTCTGCTTCCTTAATGAGAACATTAATGCTTATTTATTCCTCATTTATAGCGCTGGATGAACTCAGTGCTTTCTTGAGTAATCTATCCATTTACCAAATTATTTTTCCAGCTCATTGCTTAAAAAATAGTTGGGCAAGCAATACATGTAGGCACTTATGGTATGCAATACATTGCTCTGGTTATAGTGCATAATATAGCAAAAGAGATGAAATAACATTCATGAAAGAACTGACTGTCTGAAGAGATTACATTTCTACAAAAATATGTCTGTGGTATAAAGAAAAGTGTGACAAGTGCCAAGATAAAGGCACAAAATTTCCTCTGAATTTAGAAAATAAAGATTAAATCCAGCAATAGCACTACTGGGAATTTACCCAAGGGATACAGGAGTGCTGATGCATAGGGGCACATGTACCCCAATGTTTATAGCAGCACTTTGAACAATAGCCAAATTATGGAAAGAGCCTAAATGTCTATAAACTGATGAATGCATAAAGAATATGTAGTTTATATATTCAAGAGAGTACTACTTGGTAATGAGAAAGAATGAAATGATCTAATATTTTAACAACATGGGTGAAACTGGAAGTTATTATGCTGACTGAAATAAGTCAGAGAAGAATAGATATGTTTTCCCTCACATGTGGATCTTGAGAAACTGAACAGAAGACTATGAGGGAAGGGAAGGGGAAAAATAGTTACAGAGAGGGAGGGAGGCAAACTACAAGTAACTCTTAAATACAGAGAGCAAACTAAAGGTGAGTAGGGGTGGGGGAGAAAGAAAATGGGTGATGGGCATTGAGGAGGGCATTTGTTGGATGAACACTGGGTGTTGTATGTAAGCCAATTTGACAATAAATTATATCCATTAAAAAAGAAAACAAAGATTAGATCTATGTAAGATCACAGAAGAGTACATGGAAGAGGTAGTATTTGCACAGAAAGGTGAAGGATTGTTGGAATTGAGAGGCAAATCTAGTAAAAAACAACAACAACAACATTCCACTTGGAATGAGAAACACGAGTGAAGTTACAGAAGCAAAAATTGTGCAGACTTTGTAGTAACGGAAATAACCTGATCTCATGGAACCAGTCTATGAGAAGAAGGGCAAAGGAGAAATTACACTGGGAAAGTATTTTGGGTCCTGAATTCCACTCTAGGTGTTTAGATATTATATTTTAATTAGTTAAGTATTACTTAAAGGTTTTGAACACAGAAGTCATATTATTTAAACTGTGATTTAGGATTTACACACCTCTAGTTTCATTCTTGTGAATGAATAACTGAACCACATGTGGATTTGTCTGACATTAATATAAGAAGATGGGGTCAATCAGTCTGCAATTTAGTCATTGCTTATTATGAACCGTGATAACATAACTGTTCACATCAATGCTGTAAAACTAGTAGCGGAAGGGTGAGACTTGTCCTGTCGATAAAACATAAAAACTAAAGAAGAGCTGGAATCACTTTTGCTATAAAATCTACTTTTACAGGCCAGGAAGAGCGGAACTGCTTTACGCCTGGCACCATCCATGGCGGCGGTGGCCCGGTAAACCTGCAGCAACACCTGCGGAATTGGTCCCAGCGCCAGGTGAAGAGGCAGCAGCACACGCGACAGCTACCCGCTGAAGCGGCGGCGGCAGCGGCGATCTACTGAAGAGGTGCCAGCGCCCAGTAAACTAGCAGCGGTGCGCCACAGTGGCCCACTGAAGCTGTGGGCAGCGTGATGCAGCAACACAGACTCTACAGACATAAAGTTGCTACGTTCCCCGAACGCAATCGGGTTGTATCTCTGCTTGACCTCTGCGGAATGAGGCTGCGACACTTCCCCCACACCCCACTCAACGCTCAGGCAACAGGGAAGCAGCAAGCTGCAGAACTGTCCAGGGCAGTATAGCAAAGCCTGCAGACTGGGACCTGGAAATGAGGCAGAGCACGGGGCATGGAACTCAGCCCAACTTGGCTACATCCTCAGCACAGGGAGATCTGACCAAAGAAGTGATTTGCAAGGCTTGGTTGAGAAGGGACTGGGGCGACGCTATTCTCCCCACAACCACCAAGGAGTGGCCACAGGGAAGCCAGCAGACACAGTGAAGACAAGACCTGCCTACACCAAACCATGCCCATCCCCTCCAGATAGCTGATTTGTTGTTGTTGTAGCTGTTTTTACCTGAGCCTGGGTTTGGGTATTTATTGGTTTTGTCTGTGAGTTTGTGTACCTGTGTTTGTTCCCTCTGTGGTTGTCTGTTTTCTTTTTCCAGGGCTGCCTCAAGAACAAGCCAAACTACACATGGTGGAGAGTCCCAAATACCACTACCAGTAGGGAAACAAAAGAACCAAAAACGCTCAACAAGAGAAACCAAGAGGCACCATCCAAAGAACACTTCCTAAACAGATAGGCACAGAACAGTCAAAAGAGCCCTCTCTAATACAGCAGAACTCGCAGGGGCTGTGTGCACAATAAGCTTTTAAAATCAACAAGAGATAGAAAGCTAACCAAAATGACGAAACGGAAGAACTCTCCTCCAAAGAAACTCCAGGGAGAAATGACAGCTAGAGAACTGCTCAAAACAGATATAAGCAACATAAATGAACAAGAATTTAGAACAATAATCATAAAATTTATCACCGTGCTTCAAAAAAGCATGGAGAACATCAGAGAAACTATGGTTACAAACAACATGGAGCTTCAAAATACTAATACACAAAATTCATTAATAATAGTGAATTTAAAAATGGGATAAATGAGATACATAATAAACTGGAGGCGTCCAATGCACGGATAGAAGAGGCAGAAAGGAGCATAAGTGATTTAGAAGACACCATTATAGAAAAAGAAGCAACTGAGAAAAAGAGATAAACTGATCCAGGAACATGAAAGAAGAGTTCCAGAGCTCAGGGACACAATCAAATGGAACAAGATCCATATCATAGGAATTCCAGAGGAGGAAGAGAGAGGGAAAGGTGCTTAAGGAGTCATGGAACATGAGAACTTCCCAACCTGGAGAGGGAAGTTGACGTTGAAATTCAAGAGGTACAAGGAACTCCCCTCAAACGTAACTTGAATTGATCATCTGCACGACATATAACAGTGAAACTGGCAAAATATAATAAGGACAAAGAGAGAATTTTGAAAGCAGCTGGGGAGAAGACGGCCCTAACATACAAAGGGAAGTCTACCAGAGTGGTGACAGACCTATTTACTAAATCTTGGCAGGCCAGAAAGGAATGGCAGGAGATCTTCAATGTGATGAGCAGAAAAAATATGCAGCCAAGAATCCTCTATCCAGCAAGCCTGCCATTCAGAATAGAAGGAGAGATAAAAGTCTTTCCAAATAAACAAAAATTGAAAGAATTTGTCACTACTAAACCAGCCCTAAAGAAATCCTGAGGGAGACTCTCTGAGGGAAATGTTGTAGGGAACACAAGATACCAGAGACACCACCACAAACGTGAATCCCACAGAGGACACAATGATTCTAAACCCATATATTTCAATAATAACACTGAATGTAAATGGGCTGAATGCTCCAATCAAAAGACATAGGGTAGCAGAATGGATAAAAAACAAAATCCATCTATTTGCTGTCTACAAGAAACGCACTTTAGACTGGAAGATAACTTCAGATTAAAAGTAAGGGGATGGAGAAATATATATCATTCCACGAGAAGTCAAAAGAAAGCTGGAGTAACTATACTTCTATCAGACAAACTGTACTTTAAATTAAAGACAATAACAAGGGATGAAGAAGGGCATTATATAATATTACAGGGTCTATCCATCAGGAAGAACTAACAATTATGAATATCTACACACCGAATATGGGAGCACCTAAATATTTAAAACAATTAATCACAAACAGAAACAATCTTATAGATAAGAATGTGCCAATAGTAGGGGACTTTAATACTCCACTTACAGCAATGGATAGATAAACCAGACAGAAAACCACGAAAGAAACAATAGACATGAATGACACATTGGACCAGATGGATCTCACAGATATATTCAGAACTCTACATCCTGAGGCCAGGGAATTCACTTCTTCTCAAGTGCGCATGGCAATTCTCCAAGATAGATCCCATACTGGGACATAGAGCAGCCCTCAATAAATGTGAAAGAATTGAGATCATCCAATGCACAGACTGAAGACGCAGAAAGGAGAATAAATGATTTAGAAGAAACAATTATAGAAAAAGAGGAAGCTGAGAAAGAGATAGATAAACTGATCCAGGAACATGGAAAGAGACTTTGAGAGCTGAGCAATACAATCAAATGGAATAATATCCATATCACAGGAACTGCAGAAAAGGAAAAGAGAGGGAAAGGCACTGAAGGAGTCCTTGAATAAATTATAGCAGAGAACTTCGCCAATCTCCAGAAGGAAACAGACATTGAAATCCAAGAGGCACAGAGAAATCCGCTCAGGCGTAACTTGAATCGATCTTCTGCATGGCATATCATAGTGAAACTGGCAAAATATAAAGACAAAGAGAGAATTCTGAAAGCAACTGGGGAGAAAAGGGCCCTAACATACAAAGGAAAACCTATTAGAGTGGTGACAAACCTATCTAATGAAACTAGGCATGCCAGAAAGGAATGGCAGGAAATCTTCAATGTGATCAACAGAAAAAATAGGCACCCAAGGATCCTTTATCCAGCAAGCCTGTCATTCAGAATAGAAGGAGAGATAAAAGTCTTTCCAAATAAAAATTGAAAGAATTCCCCACCACTAAAGAAGCCCTACAAGAAATCCTGAGGGGGACTCTGAGAGAAAGGTTGCAAGGAACGCTAGGTACCAGAGACACCACCACAAGCATAAATCCCACAAAGGCACGATGACTCTAAACCCATATTTTTCAATAATAACACTGAATGTAAACAGACTAAATGCCCACATAAAAACATATTGGGTAGCAAAATGGACAAAAAACCAAAATCTGTCTATTTGCAGTCTACAAAAAACTCATTTTAGACCTGAGGACATGTTCAGATTGAAATTCAGGGGATGGGAAATATCTATCATGCTACTGGAAGTCAAAAGAAAGCTGGAGTAGCTTTACTTATATCAGACAAACTGGACTTTAAAGTAAAGGCAGTAACAAGGGATTAAGGGCATTATATTATAATTACAGGGTCTATCCATCAGGAAGAACTAACAATTATAAATGTCTATGCACCAAATATGGAGGAACCTAAATACATAAAACAATTAATCATAAACAGAAACAAGCTTATAGATAAGAATGTGCTAAGAGCAGGAGACTTTAATACTCCACTTACAGCAATGGATAGATCAACTAAACATAAAATCAGTAAAGACGCAATGGACTTAAATGACACATTGGACCAGGTGGGTATGACAGACATATTTAGAACTGTACCTCCGAAGGCTATGGAATACACTTTCTTCTCAAGTGCGCATGGCACATTCTCCAAGATAGATCTCATACTGGGACATAAAGCACCCCTCAATAAATGTGAAAGAGTTGAGATCATGCCACGCACACTTTCAGATCACAATGCTATGAAACTCGAAATGAATCACAGGAAGAAGTCTGGAAAACCTCCAAAAACATGGAGGTGAAAGAACACCCTACTAAAGAATGAATGGGCCAATCAGGCAATTAGAGAAGAAATTTTAAAATATGTGGAAACAAATGAAAATGAAAATACAACAACCCAAACTCTATGGGATGCGGCAAAGACAGTCCTAAGAGGAAAGTACAAAGCACTCCAGGCCTATTTCAACAAATTAGAAGAAGTGAAAGTGCAGAATCTAACAGCTCACCTAAAGGAATGAGAGGAAGAGCAACAAGAACACCCAAAACCCAGTAGAAGAAGAGAAATAATAAAAATCAGGCTAGAAATAAACAATACAGAAACCAAAGATACAGTTGAACAGATCTATGAAACCAAGAGTTGTTTTTTTGAAAAAAAAAACAAAACAAAAAAAACTGACAAACCTCTAGTCAGGCTTCTCAAAAAGATAAGAGAAAGCAATCAAATAGACAAAATCAGGAATGAAACTGGACTTATTACAGCCAACCCCTCAGAAATACAAGTAATTATCAGAGAATACAATTAAAAATTATATGCGAACAAATTGGACAACTTAAAGAAATGGACAAGTTCCTAAACACACACACTACCAAAATTCACACGGGAAGAGATAGAAAACCTGAACAGATCCATAACAAGTGAGGAAATCGAATCAGTTATCAAAAAATCTCCCAACAAATAAGAGACCTGGGCCAGATGGTTTCCTTGAGGAATTCTACCAGATATTTAAAACAGCATTAATACTCATTTTTCTCCAAGTAGTCCAAAACATGGAAATCGAAGGAAAACATCTGGACTCATTTTGTGAAGCCAGCATCACTTTGATTCTCAAGCCAGACAGGGACCCAGAAAAAAAAAAAAAAAAAAAAAGAAAGAAAGAAAGAGAGAGAGAGGACTATAGGCCAATATCCTTGATGAATACAGATGCAAAATCCTCAACAAGATACTTGCAAATTGAATCCAACAGCACATAAAAGACTTACCCACCAAAATCAAGTAGTATTCATTCCTGGGTTACAGGGCTAGTTCAATATTCACAAATCAATCAATGGGATACATCACATCAATATAAGAAAAGAATAAAAACATACGATCCTGTCAATAGATGCAGGAAAAGCATTTGACAAAACACAGTATCCCTTTTAAAGAAAGGCCCTCAACAAATACAGGATAAAAGGAACCTATTTAAACATCATAAAAGCCATCTATGAGAAGACCTCAGCTAACATCATCCTCAAGGGGAAAAACTGAGAGCTTTCCCCCTGAGATCAGGGACATGACAAGGATGTCCACTCTCACCACTGTGGTTTAACATAGTGCTGGAAGTCCTAGCATCATCCCTCAGACAACAAAAGGAAATCAAAGGCATCAGAATTGGCAAGGAAGAAGTCAAACGTTCGCTTTTTGCAGACGACATGATACTCTACATAGAAAACCTGACAGAATCCATCAGAAGCCTACTATAACTGATCCAAGGATGCAACAATGTTGCAGGGCTCAAAATCAACGTACAGAAATTGGTTACATTTTTATACACCAACAATGAAGCAACAGAAAGAGAAATCAAGAACCTGACCCACTCACAATTGCACAAAAAACCATAAAATACCTAGGAAAAAACCTAACCAAAGATATAAGACATCTGTATGCTGAAAGCTATAGAAAACTTATGAAGGAAATTGAAGAAGACACAAAGAAATGGAAAAATATTCCATGCTCATGGATTCAAGAATAAATATAGTTAAAATGTCAATACTACCCAAAGCAATCTACACATTCAATGCAATCCTAATCAAAATTGCACCAGCATACTTAACAAAACTAGAACTAACTATCCTAAAATGTGTATGGAACCACAAGAGACCCCGAATAGCCAAAGTAATACTGAAGAAGAAAACCAAAACGGGAGGCATCACCATCCCAGACTTTAGCCTCTACTAGCAAGCTATAATCACCAAGACAGTATGGTATTGACACAAAAACAGACACATAGACCAATGGAATAGAATAAAAATCTCAGAATTGGACCCAAAAATGTACAGCCTACTAATCTTTGACAAATCGGAAGAGTATCCAATGGAAAAAAATAAATCCTTTTTAGCTGATGGTGCTGGGAGAAGTGGACAGCAACATGCAGAAAAATGAAACGAGATCATTTTCTCACACCATACACAAAAATAAACTCTAAATGGATAAAGGAACTGAACGTGAGACAGGAAACCATCAAAACCCTAGAGGAGAAAGCAGGAAACAACCCCCTTGACCTCCAACACAGCAATTTCTGACTTGACACATCCCCAAAAGCAAAAGAAGCAGGAGCAAAAATAAACTATTGGGACCTCATCAAGATTAAAAGCTTCTGCACCGCAAAGGAAACAATCCATAAAACTAATAGGCCACCAATGGAATGGGAAAAGATAGTTGCAAATGACATATCAGATAAAGGGTTAATATCCAAAATCTGTAAGGAACTCACCAAACTCTACACCCGAAAAACAAACAACCCAGTGAAGAAATGGGCAGAAGATATGAACAGACATTTCTCCAAAGAGGACATCCAGATGGCCAACAGACACATGAAACAATGCTCAGCATCCCTCCTCATCAGGGAAATACACATCAAAATCACACTGAGATACCACCTCACGCCAGTCAGACTGGCTAAAATGAGCAAATCAGAGAGCTCTAGATGCTGGCGAGGATGTGGAGAAATGGGCCCCCTCCTACACTGTTGGTGGGAATGTCAACTGGTGCAGCCCCTCTGGAAAACAGTGTGGAGTTCCTCAAAAAATTAACACTAGAACTATCCTATGACCCAGCAATAGCACTGCTAGGAATTTACCGAAGGGATATAGGAGTGCTGATGCATAGGAGCACATGTACCCCTATGTTCATAGCAGCACTCTCCACAATAGCCAAAACATGGAAAGAGCCTAAGTGCTCATCAACGGACGTATGGATCAAGAAGATATGGTTTATCTATACCATGGAATACTACATGGCAATGAGAAACAATGCAATCTGGCCACGTGTAGCAAGCTGAATGGACCTTGAGGATGTTTTGCTTAAAGAAAGACGTCAGGTAGAGAAGACAAATATCATGTTTGCACGTATAGGAGGATTAGGAGGAACTTAATGGAGGACTGTGGGGGAGAAGAAGGGGGGAAATAGTGGGGAGAGGGAGAGTGGCAAACCATGAGAGACTCTTGAATGCTGACCAAAACTGAGGACTGATGGATGTGGCGGTGGAGAGGGGAGATGGGCATGGAGGAGGGCACTTGTGGGGATGAGCACTGGATGTTATATGGAAACCAACTTGACAATAAACTATTTGTAAAAAGAAAATTAAATAAATAATAAATTTTAAAAAGATGTGGTTTATCCTTACGATAGAATACCACATGGCAATGAGAAAGAGTGCAATCTCGCCATGTGTAGCAACATGGATGGACCTTGACGGTGTTATACTTAGCGAAATAAGTCAGGCAGAGAAGGACAAATATCATATGTTTGCACGTATAGGAGAATTAGGAGGAACTTAATGGAGGACCATAGAGTAAAAGAAGGGGGGAAATGGTGGGGTAAAGGGAGAAGGCAAACCATGAGAGATTCTTGAATGCTGAGAACAAACTGAGGACTGATGGGTGGGGGGGGAGAGGGAGATGGGCATGGAGGAGGGCACTTGTGGGGATGAGCACTGAGTGTTATATGGAAACCAACTTGACAATAAACTATATGTAATAGTAAATAAATAAATAAATAATAAAAAAAAGAAGATGTCGTTTATCTATACGATGGAATACTACATGGCAATGAGAAAAAATGCAATCTGGTTAATGTAGCAACATGGATGGTCCCTGAGGGTGTTATACTGAGCGAAATAAGTCAGGCAGAGGACAAATACCATATGTCTGCATGTATAGGAGGATTAGGAGGAACTTAATGGAGGACCATGGGGGAAAACAAAGGGGGAAATGTGGGGGAGAGGGAGAGAGGCAAACCATGAGAGACTCTTGAATGCTGAGAACAAACTGAGGACTGATGGGTGTGGTAGTGGAGAGGGGAGATGGGCATGGAGGAGGGCATTTGTGGTGATGAGCACCTGGTGTTATATGGAAACCAACTTGACAATAAGCTATTGTTAAAAAAAATAAGAAAGAAAATAGAAGCCCATTGTATGTTAAAAAAAAATAAGAAAGAAAGCCAGAGAAGCCATACTTATATTAGAGAAACTAAACTTTAAAGTTAAAGCAATAAGAAGAGATGAAGGCGGGCATTATATAGTAATTACAGGGTCTATCCATCAGGAAGAGCTAACACGTAATGAATGCATATGCACTGAATTCGGGAGTACCCGAATACATAAAACAATCGCAAACAGAAACAATGTTATGGATAAGAATGTGCTAATAGCACGGGACTTTAATGCTCCACTTACAGCAATGGATAGATCAACTAGACAGAAAATCACTAAAGACACAATGGAGTTGAATGACACATTGGACCAGGTGTATTTGCCAGATATATTTAGAACTCTACATCCTGAAGCATTAGAATTCACTTTCTTCTCGATTGCACCGTTGTACATTCTCCAAGATAGATATAAACCTGGGGTCATAAAGCAGCCCTCAATAAATATAAAAAGAAATCGAGATCATACCATGCACATTTTCAGATCACAATGCTATGAAACTTGAAACCAACGACAGGAAAAAGTCTGGAAAACCTCCAAAAACATGGGGGTTAAAGAACACCCTACTAAGGAATTAATGGGCCAATTAGGCAATTAGATAAAAAATTTAAAAACATATGGAATCAAAGGAAAGTGAAAATAAACAATCCATACTTTTTGGAATGCAGTAAAGGCAGTCCTAAGAGGAAAGCACATTGCACTTCAAGGATATTTCAATAAACTAGAAAAAGTGCAAATATGAAATCTAATAGTACACCTAAAGGAGCTAGAAGCAGAAGAAGAACACCCCAAAACCAGCAGAAGAAGAGAAATAATAAAAATCATGGCAGAAAGAAACAATGTAGAATCCAAAAAATCAGTTGAATAGGTCAACGAAACCAAGAGTTGTTTTTTGAAAAAAAAAATTGATAAACATCTAGTCAGACTTCTCAAAGAGACAGAGAGAGAGAGAACCCAAATAGACAAAATCATGAAAGAAAATGGATTTATTACACCAATCCCTCAGAAATACAAGCAATTATCAGGGGATACTATGAAATATTATTGGCCAAGAAACTGGACAACCTCGAACAAATGGACATATTCCTAAACACTCAAATAACTCTACCAAAATTCAATGGGAAGAGACAGAAAATCTGATCGGACCCATAGCTAGTCAAAGTAATATTGAAGAAGAAAACCAAAACGGGAGGCATCCCAATCCCACACTTTAGCCTGTACTACAAAGCGGTATTCCTCAAGACAGTATGGTATTGGCACAAAAACAGACACAGAGACCAATGGAATAGAAACGAGAACTCAGAATTGGACCCACAAATGTATGGCCAATTAAACTTTGACAAAGCCCAAAATAGTACCCAATGGAGAAAATACAGCCTCTTTAATCGATGGTGCTGGGAGACCTGGACAGGAACATGAAGAAGAATGAAACTACACCACTTTCTTACGTCATACACATGTATAAACTCAAAATGGATGAACGACCTGAATGTGAGACAGGAAACCATTAAAACCCTAGAGGAAAAAGCAGGAAACAACCTCTTTGACCTCAGCTACAGCAACTTCTTACTCAACATAATTCCAAAGCAAGGGAATCAAGAGCAAAAATGAACTATCCAGATCTTATCAAGATAAAAAGCTGCACGTCAAAAGAAATAATCAATAAATGTAGGGGGGGGAGGAGAAGGAGGGTGATGGGCATGGAGGAGGGCACTTGTGGGAATGTGCACTGGGTGTTATATGGAAACCAACTT
Source organism: Proteles cristata cristata (assembly GCA_017311185.1). Classification (NCBI taxonomy): domain Eukaryota; kingdom Metazoa; phylum Chordata; class Mammalia; order Carnivora; family Hyaenidae; genus Proteles; species Proteles cristata. The sequence continues at coordinate 115,375 of JAESUZ010001521.1, forward strand.
GACAATAAAGAATTAAAAAAAAAAGACCTGGAAGTAAAAAAAAAAAAAGTATTAGGCAACAAACATAATGGGAAAAGATAGTTGCAAATGACATATGACAATGGGCTAGTATCCAAAATCTATAGGAACTCACCAAACTCCACACCCAAAAAACTAATAATCCAGTGAAGAAATGGGCAGAAGTCATGAACAGACACTTCTACAAAGAGGACATCGAGATGGCCAACAGACACGAAACAATGCTCAGTGTCCCCCATCATCAGGAAAATACAAATCAGAACCACATTGAGATAACTACTTCATGCCAGTAAGAGCAGCAAAAATGAATAAATCAGGAGACTACAGATGCTTGCGAGGATGTGGAGAAACAGTTATCAGTTGCCCTCGTACACTGTTGGTGGGAATATAAACTGGTGCCACCACTCTGGAAAACAATGTGGAATTTCCTCAAAAATTTGACACTAGAACTCCCCTATGACCCAGCAATAGCACTCTTAGGAATTTACCCAAGGGATACAGGAGTGCTGATGCATAGGGGCATGTGTACCCCAATGTCCATAGCAGCACTTTCAACAATAGCTGAATCATGGAAACAACCTAAACGTCTATCAAGTGATGAATGGATCAAGAAGATGTGGTTTATCTATAAAATGGAATACTACATGGCAATGAGAAAGAATGAAATCTGTCCATTTATAGCAACGTGGATGGAACTCAAGGGTGTTATGCTAAGTGAAGTAAGTCAGGCAGAGAAGGAGAGATACCATATGTTTTCATACATATGTGGAACAGGAGAAACTTAACAGAGGACCATGGGGTAGGGGAAGGGGAAAAATAGTTAAGAAGTGGGAGGGAGGCAAACCATGTGACTTTTAAATACTGAGAACAAACTAAGAGTTGATGGGGTGGGGGAGAGGGGAAAATGGGTGATGGGCATGGAGGACGGCACTTGTGGGAATGAGCATGGGTGTTATATGGAAACCAACTTGACAGTAAACTATTAAAAATCATCTTTAATTTTAGTTTTTATTGAATAAGACTTTCTTTCTTAATCTGATTCTAAGAATTGTTTTTTTTTATGCTATTGAAAATTAGTTTCCTTCATTTCTTTTTCAGATATTTTCTTATTAGTATATAGAAATGCAAGTGACTTCGGCATGTTGAACTTATGTCCTGCAAATTTACTGAAGTTTTTGTTTAGTTCCGACAGTTCATTGGTTGAGGCTTAGATTTTTCTATGTATAATATCTTAATGTCTGCAAATAATGACAATTTTAATTATTTTTTCTTTTCTGATACGAATGCCTTTTGTTATGATGATTACCATATGTTATGCCTGGTTGCTGTAGCTAGGGCTTCCTGTGCTATGTTGAATTAGAGTGGTGAGAGTGCGCATGCTTGTCTTGTTGATCTTAAAAAAAAAATTCTATCTTTCAGCATTAAGAATATCATTAGCCCCTCTCCTGCTCATACTGTGTCTCTCTCTCTCAGAAATAAATAAAACATAAAAAAGGATGGCGCCTGCGTGGCTCAGTCCGTTGAGCATTCGACTTCAGCTCAGGTCATGATCTCACGGTTCGTGGGTTCGTGCCCCACATCGAGTCTGTGCTGACAGCTAGCTCAGAGCCTGGAGCCTGCTTCAGATTCTGTATCATTAGCTATAGGCTTTCCTTATATGGACTTTATTATTTGTTGAGTGTTTTTATCATGAAAGAATGTTGTATTTTGTCAATGGTTTTTACTGAATCTATTTAGATAATTATATAATTTTTAATCTATTAATGTGGTGAATAATTTATCAATTTGCATATATTGAAATACTTGTAGCCTAGGAATAAATTTCACTTGATCATGGAATATATTACTTTTTATATGTTGTTGAAGTTGATTTCCTAGTATTTTGTTGAGTATATTTACATCTATATTCATAAGGGATATTGTTTCTTAGATTTCTTATACTCCTTGTATGAACTTGGTATCAGGGTAATGCTGGCATCATAGAATTAGTTAAGAAATACTTCATTTTTTTCCATTTTTGGAAATGTTTTAGAATTGGCATTAATTATTTTTAAATGTTCTGTAGAATTTAGCAGTGAAGCCATCTAGTCCTGACCTTTTGTATGCTGGGAATTTTTTTTAATTACTAATTCAATCACGTTACTCTCTGTGACTCTGCTCGGATTTTATATTTCTTCATGTTTCCGTTTTAGTAGCTTGTGTGTTTCTATAAATTTATCCATTTCCTTTAGGTTATCCAATTTTTTGACATGTAACTGTTCATAATGTCTTTTAGAATCTTATGTATTTCTGTGGTATCAGTTGTAATGTGTCTTTCATTTATGGTTTAATTATTGACTCCTCTCTTTTCTCTTAGTCTAACTAAAAGTTTTTTCAATTATGTTAAAAAAGCAGTTCTTAGTTTTGTTCATATTTTACAATTTTTTTTCTGGCTTACATTCCTTTTGCTTCTGCTGTGATCTATTATCCTTCTGCTACATTTGGGATTTGTTTATTTTTCTTTTTCTAATCCCTTGAGGTGACAAGTTACGTTGTTCATTTGAGATATTTCTATTTTCTTTATATATGCATTTGTTACTCTAAAATTTCCTTTCAGAAATGTTTTCGAACCATCCCATAGGTTTTAACAAATAATGTTTCCATTTTTATTTGTTTCAAGGAATTTTTAAGTTTCAATTTTGATTCTTCATTGACTCATTATTCAGAAGTGTAATTTTCCATACCTTGTAAAATGTCCAGATTCTTGTTGATTTCTTGTTTCCTACCAGTTTTGTTAGGAAAAATGGTAGGTATGATTTTGTTCCTCAATTTGCTAACACTTGTTTTGTGCCATATATATGGCACATGGAGAACGTTCAATGTGCACTCGAGGAGAGTGTATATTTTGCTGCTGTTGGATAAAGTGCTCTCTAAATGTCTGTTAGGACCATTTGGTCTAATGTATCACTTAAGTTCAAAGTTTTATTGTTGATTTTGTCTAGATGATCTATTCATTGCTGAATGTTTGCTGCTGGTATCCTACAATTATTTTATTATTGTTTATTTCTCCCTTCGGACCTGTTAGTATTTGCTTAATATATCTCAGTGTTCTCATGTTGTGTGTCTAGATATTTATGAGTTATATCTTTTTGATGAATTGACCTCTTTATTGTTATATAATGACTTTCCTTGTTTTTCATTACCACTTTTGGTTTAAAGTCTGTTTTGTCTGATTAAGTATAGCTACCCCCACTTTCTTTTGGTTTCTACTTGCATTAAATGTCTTTGTCCATCTCTCACTTTAAATTTATATATATCCTTACAACTTAAGTGGTTCTCTTATCGATATTATATAGTTGGTTCTATATTTTGAGGGTTTAAAATTTTTTTGACGTTTATTTATTTTCGAGAGACAGAGAGAGACAGCATGAGCAGGGAAAGAGCAGAGAAAGAAACGGAGACACAGAATCCAAAGAAGTCTCCAGGCTCCGAGCTGTCAGTCCAGAGCCCAACAAGGGTCACAAATCCACAGACCCTGAGTTCATGACCTGAGATGAAGTTGATGTTCAACCAACTGAGCCATCGAGGTGCCCCTTGAGTTTATGTTTTCTTTTTTTTTAAGTGAGACAGAGTGCATTCAAGTTGGAGGGGGGCAATGGGAGAGAGAGGGGAGAGAATCTCAAGCAGACTCCATGCCCAGCACAGAGCCTGACACAGGGCTCGATCTCACAACCCTGAGATCATGACCTAAGCTGAAATCAAGAGTTAGACGGTTAACTGACTGAAACATCCAAGTGCCAAGATTCTTTTTTGTTGTTGTTGTTGATCCAGCCAGTCACTCCATGACATTGACTGGTAAGTTCAAACCATTTACATTATAGTAAATATTAATATGAAAGGATGAATTCCATCTTATTATTAACTTTCTAAGTGTTTTGTATTTCTTTCTTTTCCCCTTTGTTTCTCCCTAACTTTCTAAGTTATTGATTTTCCATGGTTATTTTTTCTGTCTCCCCTTTCTTATCTTGTGTAAGCTTTTGCATGGCGGTTTCCACAAGGCTTACATGAAATATCATATAAATAAAACATTCCATTTTAAACTGATAACACCTTAACCTCGATTACATACAAAAGCTCCACAATTTTGCTTTACCTTATTTTTATTTTTGATGTCCCTTCCTCTTTTATATCGTGTATTAATTTTGTACTATATTTATTTGTATAACAATTTATAATAATCCTTGTCTTTAACTTTTATGTTATATTTAAATGTTTTACATTCTATCCTATTTCAGAATTAGATCATTCTATATCTGACTGTATATTCACTTTTATCCTTTTATGCTTTAATATACATTCATTGTCACATTCGATTTCAACTTTAAGTTTTAGCAAGGGAGATAAAATGGCAATAAACTCCCAAAGCTTTTGTCTAAGAAAGTCTATTTCCCTTAATATCTGAAGGATAACTTGCTGGATGCAGTATTTATTGTCTGGTATTTTTTTCTTTCAATTCTGAATGTGTCATTTCACTTTTTTCCTGGCCTGTGAAGTTTCTGCTCCAAAATCAGCAGAATTTTAGCTGAAACTAATGTGGATTTCTTTGTATGTCACAATATTTTTTCCTTCTGCCTAGTTTTTGGATTTTCTCTTTATCTTTGTTTAAAGAAATAATAGCTGAGAATTTCCTAAACTTGGGAAAAGACTTGTATATCCAGGTTCATGAAACTAAAAGGTCACCACAGTATCTCCATAAGGAAAAGTCTTTCTTCCAAGACACAAACTTTGGCTCATTTATCTTTCTCTCTTACTTCTGAAATTCTGCTTATTCTATTTGTTCTTTTGAGGAATTCCTAAAGATCATGCAGGCTTTCTTCAGCCTTTTTCATTCTTTGCTGTTGTTGTTGTTGTTCTTTTCTGACTGTGTTATTTCTAAATCCCTGTCCTCTAGTTAATTTATTCTGTCTTCTATTTGCTCTACTCCATTACAGATGCTGTATATTGGATTTTTCATTTTATATATTGAGTTTCTCAGTTACTGTTGCTTGGTTCTTTCTTAAAAATTTATCTTTTCTGGTAAATATCTCATTTTAAGTCTGTATTTTTTCATGATTTAGCTGAACTGTCTTTCTCAGTTTTCTTGTAGCTCTTTGAGTTTTTTTTTTTTTCAAAACAACTATTGTGAATTCTTTACTACCTAGGTTGCAGAATTTTATAATTTTTGCACCCAGTTATTAAAGAATTATTGTTAAATTTTAGAAATTACATTTACCTTGGTTTTCATGTCTTTTGTAGCTTTGTGTTGCTACTTTCACATTTGAAGTAATATACACCTCCTTCATTATTTACTAATTGCCTTAAGAAGAGGTATGCTTTTCATAGGTAGTGTTATATCTGGGACTTTCTCAGCTTTTGAGGGTGTACACGTGATTTGCTCTTCTTGCTTACTCTTGTAGCAGAAATCTTAAGCTTTTATATCTTCTCTGGTTCTGATTATTTACTTATCTGATGGAAACTTCTCTTGTCTTCCCAAAGGTGGCACTACAGCTCAAGTGTATATTTTATCCTTTCCAAAATATCCTGGTTTATTTTTCGGGTGTGGAGTTTGGTGAGTTCCTTATAGATTTTGGATATTAACAAACAACCCGGTGAACAAATGGGCAGAAGATATGAAGAAACACTTCTCCAAAGGGGACATCCAGATGGCCAACAGACACATGATATGATACTCAGCGTTCCTCCTCATCAGGGAAATACAAATCAAAACCACACTGAGATACCACCTCACGCCAGTCAGAGTGGCTAAAATGAGCAAATCAGAGAACTCTAGATGCTGCCGAGGATGTGGAGACACGGGCACCATCCTACACTGTTGGTAGGAATGTAAACTGGTGCAGCCCCTCTGGAAAACAGTGCGGAGGTTCCTCAAAAAATTAACACTAGAACTACCCTATGATCCAGCAATAGCACTTCAAGGAATTTACCCAAGGGATATAGGACTGCTGATGCAGAGGAGCACATGGACCCCAATGTCCATAGCAGCACTCTCCACAATAGCCAAAACATGGAAAGAGCCTAAGTGTCCATCAACAGACGAATGGATGAAGATGTGGTTTATCTATACGATGGAATATTACATGGCAATGAGAAAGAATGCAATCTGGTCATGTGTAGCAACATGGATGGACCTTGAGTGTGTTATACTGAGCGAAATAAGTCAGGCAGAGAAGGACAAATACCATATGTTTGCACATATAGGAGGATTAGGAGGAACTTAACTCAGGACCATGGGGGAAAAGAAGGGGGGAAATGATGGGGGAGAGGGAGTGATGCAAACCATGAGAGACTCTTGATGCTGTCAACAAACTGAGGGCTTATGGGTGTGTGGGAGAGGGGGAAAATGTGCATGGAGGAGGGCACTTGTGGGGATGAGCATTGGGTGTTATATGGAAACCAACTTAACAATAAACTATTTGTAAAAAAAAAAAAAATCCTGGTTTATTTTTCCGATAACACTAATTTGCCAGACTTGTTCTTGCTGTATTATTCAGATGTGTACACAAGGAGACAGACTCAGAGTAGGGGAAGATGTGAGCTTAGCATTTGGGGTGTTGAATGTGTCCACAGGCCCAGTAAGGTGTTCCTCAGGTGAGTTTCTCTAACCTGATAGGCAAACTTCCTGATAAAATCTCAAATGCAGTTAGAAGAAATCACCTTTTTAATGTCCTTTGTTATTCTTTTTTTTTTAAATTTTAAAAAATATTTTTATTTATTTCTAGGAGAGAGAGAGAGAGACAGCGTGAGCAGGGGAGAGTCAGAGAGAGAGAGGGAGATACAGACTCTGAAATAGGCTCCAGGCTCTGAGCTGGCAGTCAGCACAGAGCCCGACGCAGGGCTCGAACCCACGAACCACGAGATCATGACCTGAGTGAAAGATGGACGCTTAACCCACTAAGCCACCCAGGCGCCCCTGTCCTTTGTTATTCTTATCTGCTTCTTTCCAGATCTCCCCAATTTCGGTCACGGATGTCTAACTTCAGTACTCTGGGTGCTGCTAGAGAGAAACAAGTTTCTCCAGCAGTATCGCACACATCTGGAATAGCTATGATTTTATTTTCCCCAGGGGAAATTACAACCAGATATTTGAATGCCATATTCTGTTCTAATGGAGCATAGCACTGGCAAAGTTCCTCTTACAATCTTCACTGTGTCCAAACTGCTATTTTGTAAGCTACAATGGCATACTGCAATCTCCACTTAAAAAGGATGAATTTCTTCAAATTTTCTTTAATATTTTGTGAATTAAAGAAAGAATCAGCCCTGATTACAACTTGAAGGTTTGGGGCAAGGTTGCTGACTCCTCTGGTTCTAATGTTCATACTGAGGCCTATCTGCCAATTACCAGATGTGGAAGTGGGGAAGACTCCATCAAAATCCCTTGGTATATGGTGCTTAATACCACAACTCTTATAGAGGCACTTTTGTTTATGCATGAATACCTATCTTTTAAAAAGGGGACAAAAAGGAGGGATAACTTATGCCACCATTATGCCAATGTCATTTTTCTTTTTTTTTTTTTTTATTTCTGATACCTTTTATCTTGTTCTGGTCCATGTTACTTACCTTTATATAATGTACTAATATCCTGTATCTTAGTCATTTTTAAAATCCATGTTACTCTACTAAAATGTTAACATCATGAGAATTGTTTTTATTCAAGTATAATTAACATATAGTGTTATATTAGTTTTTGGTGTAAAATATAACGATTCAACAATTATATACATTTCTCAGTTCTCATCAAGATGAGTGTATACTCAATCCCTTTTAACCTATGTTATTCCATTAAAATGTTAACACTGTGAGAATTTTTTTGTTTTATTTGCTAATGTATTCCCATCACTGATTAACTTGTTAATAATCAGTGGAATGAAACAATAAATGTCCAATAGATAATATCAGCAACTACATTATAGGGTGCTGAAGCCCAAATGAAGTAATGCATGTAAAGTGCCTGGCATTCAATATTGATGATGATAATGATTATTATATTTAGATTATTTTTTTTATTTTTTTTAAAAATTATTTATTTCTAGGAGAGAGAGAGAGAGACAGCGTGAGCAGGGAAGGGTCAGAGAGAGAGGGAGTCACAGACTGAAACAGGCTCCAGGCTCTGAGCTGGCAGTCAGCACAGAGCCCGACGCGGTGCTCGAACCCATGAACCGCGAGATCATGACCTAAACGAAAGTCGGACGCTTAACCGACTAAGCCACCCAGGCGCCCCTATATTTAGATTATTTTATGTAATTTCAAGGGCCCCTCAAATTAAAGACATTCTTTCCTGTTTTCTGATATTTAGTTTTTAATGAAAGATGCATCTTATACTATATAGTTTTAAGGATTTTTGCCATCTTTCAAAATGCAAATGCCCCTGGGTAGGGTAAAATATGATTTACACTGTAACATGAATGGCTAGAGAGGAGTGTTAATACTAAGAGGCAATATTTGTCTACAGTGCCCAGAGTAAAGAGCATAAGGGTCATGCAGATCTAAGCCATCAAGAAATGGAAGGCTCAAGAACACCAGCCATGGGTTGGTGCTAACATATGACTTTTACTAATTCTGTCTGGGGATTTTATGGAGATAAGTTAAGGCATTTCTTCTCTCAGTTGATACTCCAAAATGCATGAATTCAAAAAACATAAATGGTCTTAGAAAGTCGTCACAAATGAGAAGACACAAATGCTCATGTAGTCAAGGTAACAGTAATTTACTAACTCCAGAGTACTCAGATTTTTTTTTTTTTGAGTATTCTCTTTGCTTTCATGAATAATGAGTAAATTACTCAGGAACCTATCTTTCCTGTCAAATGCAAAAATGTACAGGCTGATAGCATGCGAAATGACACTCCACGTGGATTTTTATATTTATAAAAGTACATGCTACAAAAAATGCATTTTCACGCAGCCCATTAGTAAATACATAGTAAACCTAAGTGATAGCGATACAATCTATAATATTTTCATGTGTTTTGTGTAAAGAACAGAGAAAATAGAGATGCCTTGCTCTCCTTTGGTACCACTTTTCACCAAGATTATGCCAACACCAGCCAAGAATTAAAGATTCATTTAGAGATATACATAGCTGCTTCATTTTGTTAGACATAAAATTACTCAATCTGGTCAGCACATTATTGGAAATTTGTATAGATGTTACTGTGCTCAAAAGTCCTACTATGCAGTAGTATTTTCTGCTAAACTTTAAATATGGAAAAAGATGGGTATGTCCTGGTCACAGTGAACCCTTGACAAAGCTTCTTAAAGAGGAAATTAACCTGAAGAAATATTCAAACTATGGCTTAGGGAAAAGCAAATAGGTGCTGCAAGTGTGACTCTTTCTCACCATTTCCAATTGCCATTTCTTTATAAATATCAGGATGATAAAAATATCCAATCCTTAATGAAAAGAATAAAAAGGCTAATTTTTAAATTAGATGGGATAGGCACTGGTGTCAGTTCACTGAAGAAGATACTGTGCATAAATGCAACGATTACTACAGTCGTGTTCATCTCTGGAAATGTTTATGTAACTGTTATTCCTATTTAAGGTACACTTCCTCTCTCTCTGACTTCTAAGTTGACCTTATAAATAGAGCAACCATATGTCCTGGATAGCCCTTTGTAGTCCTGATTTATGACTATTATAAGTAAATGAAAACTTACTAATTATTTTAAAATTACATTTGTTATTAAACGATTTTAAATTATAAAATCTATCTATGTGAACCCACTGTATTTTCTGAATTAACAGGCTATTTGTGGAGCTATTTTTAAAAGAATTTATTTATTTATATATTCATTCTCCAAATTTTCATTTAAATTCCAGTTAGTTAAGATACAGTATAGTATTAAAAATGTAGAATTTTGTGATTCATGACTTATATACAACACACAGTGCTCATCATATGTGTCTTTAACACCCATCACCTATTTAACCCATCAACTTGCCCAACCCCTGTACAGTAACCATCAATATGTTCTGTATAGTTAAGAGTCTGTTTTTTGTTTTCCCTTTTTCCCCATTGCTCATTTGTTTTGTTTCTTTATTTACACATATGAGTGAAATCATATGGAATTTGTCTTTCTCTAACTGACTGATTTCAGTTAGCATAATCCTCTCTAGTTCTAATCATGCCACTGCAAATGGAAAGATTTCATTCTTTTTTTTTTATGGCTGAGGGCTAGTACGTTATATATATTTCATTATCCACTAATTAGTCGATGGACATTTGAGCTTTTCCCATAATTTGGCTATTGTTTATAATGCAGCTATAAACATTGGGGTGTATGTGTTCCTTTGAATCAGCATTTTTGTATCCTTTGGATAAATACCCAATTGGTGGGTCATGGAGTAGTTATATCTGTAATTTTTTGAGAAACCTCTATACTGTTTTCCAGAGTGGTTGCACCAGTCTGCATTCCCACTAACAGTGGAAAAGTATTCCCATTTCTCTGCATCCTTCCCAAAATCTGCTGTTTCCAGAGTTGTTAATTTTAGCCATTCTGACAGGTATGAGATGATATCACACTTTAGTTTTGATCTATATTTCCCTGATGATAAGTGATTTTGAACACCTTTTTGTGTATCTGTTAGCTAACTGTATGTATTCTTTGAAAAAAAGATGTGTGTTTATGGCTTCCACCCATCTTTTAACAAGGTTATTTGTTTTGGTATGTTGAGTTTTATGAGTTCTTTATGTGTTTTAAATGCTAACCTTTTATTAGATATGTCATTTGTAAATATCTTTCCATAATCAGTAAGTGGTCTTTTAGTTGTATTGATAGCTTCCTACACTGTGCAGCAGCTTTTTATTTTAGTAAAGTCTCAGTAGTTTGTTTTTCCTTTTTTCGCCCTTAACTCAGGAGACATATCTAGAAATAACTGTTATGGCTGATGTCAAAGAGGTTACTGCAGGTTTTCTCCTCCAGCATTTTATAGTTTCCTCTCTCACTTTTAGGTCTTTCATCCATTTTGAATTTAGTTTTGATTTGATGTAAAAAAAAAGCGGTACGGTTTCACTCTATTTTTTCTTTTTCTTTTTAAATGCTTATTTATTTATTTTTGAGAGACAGAGAGATAGTGAGCAGGGGAGGGCCAGAGAGAGGAGAGAGAATCCCAAGGAGGCTCCATAGTGTCAGCACGGAGCACAATGGAGGGCTCGAACTCATGAACCATGAGATCATGACCTGAGCTGAAATCTGGAGTCAGACATTTAACCAACGGAGCCACCCAGGCGCCCCAAAGTTTCACTCTTTTGTATGTTGCTGTTCAGTTTTCCCAACACCATTTGTTGAAGAGACTGTCTTTTTACCACTGGATATTCTTTCCTGCTTTGTTGAAGATGAATTGACCAGATGAATTATGGGTTCATTTCTGGATTTTATATTCTGTTCCATTGATTTATGTGTCTGTTTTTGTGCTAGTACCATATTGCCTTGATGACAACAGCTTTGTAATATAGCTTAAAGTCTGGAATTGTGATGCCCTCAGTTTCGCTCTTTTTTCTCAAGGCTGCTTTGGCTATTCGAGATCTTTTGTGGTTATATATAAATTTTGGGGTGTTTAGTTCTAGCTCTGTGAAAAATGCTGAGTGTATTTTATTTTATTTTTTTTTATTTTGATTGTAATCAATTTTTTTTACAAATAGTTTATTGTCAAATTAGTTTCCACATAACACTCAGTTCTCATCCCCATAAGCGTCCTCCTCTATGCCCATCCCCCCTCACCCCCACATCCATCAGTCCTCAGTTTTTGTCAGCATTCAAGAGTCTCTCATGGTTTGCCTCTCTCCCTTTCCCCCACCATTTCCCTCCTTCTTCTCCCCTTGTTCCTCTGTCAAGTTCCTCCTAATCCTCCTATACGTGCAAACATATGATATTTGTCCTTCTCTGCCTGACTTATTTCACTCAGCATAACACCCTCAAGGTCCATCCACGTTGCTACACATGGCCAGATTTCATTGTTTCTCATTGCCATGTAGTATTCCATGGTATAGATAAACCACATCTTCTTGATCCATTCATCTGTTGATGGACACTTAGGCTCTTTCCAGATTTTAGCTATTGTGGAGAGTGCTGCTATGAACATTGGGGTACATGTGCTCCTATGCCTCAGCATTTCTATATCCCTTGGGTAAATTCCTAGCAGTGCTATTGTTGGGTCATAGGGGAGTTCTATTGTAGTTTCCTGAGGAACCTCCACACTGCTTTCCAGAGGGGCTGTACCAGTTTACATTCCCACCAACAGTGTAGGAGGGTGCCCGTTTCTCCACATCCTCGCCAGCATCTAGAGTTCTCTGATTTGCTCATTTTAGCCACTCTGACTGGTGTGAGGTGGTATCTCAGTGTGGTTTTGATTTGTATTTCCCTGATGAGGAGGGATGCTGAGCATCGTTTCATGTGTCTGTTGGCCATCTGGATGTCCTCTTTGGAGAAGTGTCTGTTCATATCTTCTGCCCATTTCTTCACTGGCTTGTTTGTTTTCCGGGCGTGTAGTTTGGTGAGTTCCTATAGATTCTGGATATCAACCCTTTATCTAATATGTCATTTGCAACTATCTTTTCCCATTCCGTTGGTTGCCTATTAAATTTCCGGGTTGTTTCCTTGACTGTGCAGAAGTTTTCAATCTTGATGAGGTCCCAATCATTTATTTTTGCTCTTGATTGCCTTGCTTTTGGGGATGTGTCAAGTAAGAAGTTACTGCGGTGGAGGTCAAGGAGGTTGTTTCCTGCTTTCTCCTCCAGGGTGTTGATAGTTTCCTGTCTCACGTTCAGGTCCTTTATCCATTTTGAGTTTATTTTTGTGCATGGTGTGAGAAAATGATCTTGTTTCATTCTTCTGCATATTGCTGTCCAATTCTCCCAACATCATCTGTTAAAAAGGCTGTCTTTTTTCCATCGGATATTGTTTCCTGCTTTGTCAAAGATCAGTTGGCTCTATACTTTTGGGTCCACTTCTGAGTTCTCAACTCTGCTCCATTGGTCTATGTGTCTGTTTTTGTGCCAATACCATACTGTCTTGATGATGACAGCTTTGTAGTAGAGGCTAAAGTCTGGGATGGTGATACCTCCCGTTTTGGTTTTATTTTTCAGGATTACTTTGACTATTCGGGGTCTTCTGTGGTTCCATACAAATTTTTGGATAGTTTGTTCTAGTTTTGAGAAGTATGCTGATGCAATATTGATTGGAATTGCATTGAATGTGTAGAGTGCTTTCGGTAGTAATGACATCTTAACTATATTTATTCTTCCTATCCATGAGCATGGAATAGTTTTCCATTTCTTTGTGTCTTCCTCAATTTCCTTCATAAGTTTTCTATAGTTTTCATCATACAGATCTCTTGTATCCTTGGTTAGGTTTATTCCGAGGTATTTTATGGTTTTTTGTGCAATTGTGAATGGGATCAGTTTCTGGATTTCTCTTTCTGTTGCTTCATTGTTGGTGTATAAAAATGCAACCGATTTCTGTATGTTGATTTTGTACCCTGCAACTTGGCTGAATTCTTGGATCAGTTCTAGTAGGCTTCTGGTGGAGTCTGTCAGGTTTTCTATGTAGAGTATCATGTCATCTGCGAAGAGTGAAAGTTTGACTTCCTCTTTGCCAATTCTGATGCCTTTGATTTCCTTCTGGTGTCTGATGGCTGATGCTAGGACTTCCAGCACTATGTTAAACAACAGTGGTGAGAGTGGGCATCCCTGTCGTGTTCCTGATCTCAGGGGGAAAGCTCTCAGTTTTTCCCCGTTGAGGATGATGTTAGCTGAAGGCTTCTCATAGATGGCTTTGATGATGTTTAAGTAGGTTCCTTCTATCCCAACTTTCTTGAGAGTCTTTATTAAGAAGGGATGCTGTATTTTGTCAAATGCTTTTTCTGCATCTATTGACAGGATCATATGGTTTTTATCTTTTCTTTTATTGATATGATGTATCACATTGATTGTTTTGCGAATGTTGAACCAGCCCTGTAACCCAGGAATGAATCCCACTTGATCTTGGTGGATGATTCTTTTGATATGCTGCTGGATTCGATTTGCAAGGATCTTGTTGAGGATTTTTCCATCCGTATTCATCAAGGATATGGGCCTGTAATTCTCTTTTTTTGCTGGATCTCTGTCTGGCTTGGGAATCAGAGTGATGTTGGCTTCATAAAATGAGTCCGGGAGTTTTTCTTCGATTTCTATTTTTTGGAATAGCTTGAGAAGAATTGGGATTAATTCTGTTTTAAATGTCTGGTAGAATTCTCCAGGGAAGCCATTAGGTCCAGGGCTCTTATTTGCTGGGAGATTTTTGATCACTGATTCAATTTCTTCACTCGTTATGGGTCTGTTCCGGTTTTCTATTTCTTCCTGTGTGAATTTTGGTAGTTAGTGTTTGTTCAGGAATTTATCCATTTCTTCTAAGTTGTCCAATTTGTTGGCATATAATTTTTCATAGTATTCCCTGATAATTGCTTGTATTTCTGAGGGGTTGGTTGTAATACGTCGATTTTCATTCATAATTTTGTCTATTTGGGTGCTCTCTCTTTTCTGTTGGATAAGTCTGGCTAGAGGTTTGTCAATTTTATTTACTTTTTCAAAAAACCAGCTCTTGGTTTCAATGATCTATTCAATTGTTTCTTTGGTCTCTATGCTGTTTATTTCTGCTCTAATTTTTACTATTTCTCTTGTTCTACTGGGTTTAGGACATTCTTGTTGCTCTGCCTCTAGTTCCTTTAGGGGAGCTGTTAGATATTGGACTTGCGCTTTTTCTAGTCTCTTGAAATAGGCCTGGAGAGAAATGTACTTTCCTCTTAGGAGTGCCTTTGCCGCATCCCATAGAATTTGAATTGTTGTGTTTTCATTTTCATTTGTTTCCATATATTTTTTAATTTCCTCTCTAATTGCCTGATTGGCCCATTCATTCTTTAGAAGGGTGTACTTTAATCACCATGTTTTTCGAGGTTTTCCAGACTTCTTCCTGTAATTGATTTCAAGTTTCAAAGCATTGTGATCTGGCAGTGTGCATGGTATGATCTCTATTCTTTTGTATTTATTGAGGGCTGCTTTATGTCCCAGTATGTGATCTATCTCGGAGAATGTGCCATGCGCACTTGAGAAGAAAGTAAATTCCCTGGCCTCAGGATGTAAAGTTCGAAATATATCCGTCAGATCCATCTGGTCCAATGTGTCTTTCAAGTCCATTATTTCTTTAGTGACTTTCTGTCTGGTTCACCTATCCATTGCTGTAAGCGGAGTATTAAAGTCCCCTGCTATTAGCACATTCTTATCTAGAAGCTTGTTTCTGTTTGTGATTAATTGTTTTAGATATTTAGGTGCTCCCATATTCGGTGCGTAGACATTTGTGATAGTTAGTTCTTCCTGATGGATGGACCCTGTAATTATTATGTAGTGCCCTTCTTCATCTCTTGTGATTGTCTTTAATTTAGAGTCCAGTTTGTCTGATATAAGTATCGCTACTCCGGCTTTCTTTTGATTTCCTGTAGCATGATATATATTTCTCCATCCCCTTACTTTTAATCTGAAGGTATCTTCCCGTCTAAAATGAGTTTCTTGTAGACAGCATATAGATGGATTTTGTTTTTTAATCCATTCTGCTACCCTATGTCTTTTGATTGGAGCATTCAGCCCATTTACATTCTGTGTTATTATTGAAATATGTGGGTTTAGAGTCTTTGTATCTTTTGTGGGGTTCATGTTTGTGGTGGTGTCTCTGGAATCTTTGTTCCTTGCAACCTTTCCTTCAGAGCATCCCCCTCAGGATTTCTTGTAGGGCTGGCTTCGTGGTGACCAATTCTTTCAATTTCTGTTTGTTTGGAAAGGTTTTTATCTCTCCTTCTATTTTGAATGACAGGCTTGCTGGATAGAGGATTCTTGGCTGCCTATTTTTACTGTTCATCACATTGAAGATCTCCTGCCATTCCTTTCTGGCCTGCCAAGTTTCAGTAGATAGGTCTGTCACCACTCTGATAGGTTTCCCTTTGTATGTGAGGGCCCTTTTCTCCCTAGCTGCTTTCAAAATTCTCTCTTTGTCCTTATATTTTGCCATTTTGACTATGATATGTCGTGCAGAAGATCGATTCAAGTTACGTCTGAGGGGAGTCCTCTGAGCCTCTTGTATTTCCACATTTACTTCCTTCCCCAGGTCGCGGAAGTTATCTGCTGTAATTTGTTCCAGGACTCCTTCAGCACCTTTCCCTCTCTCTTCCTCTTCTGGGATTCCTATGATACGGATATTGTTGTGTTTGACCGCAGCGCTGAGCTCTCGAATTCTTCTTTCCCGTTCCTGGATCAGTTTGTCTCTTTTTTTGTCCGCTTCTTATTTTTCTATAATGGTGTCTTCTAAATCACTTATTCTCTTTTCTGCCTCTTCCATCCGTGCATTGGAGGCCTCTAATTTATTATGTATCTCATTTATCACATTTTTTAATTCTTCATGCCTATTTTTATTTTCCATTCTGTCTGTTGCCATAGTTTCTTTGATGTCCCCTATGTTTTTTCAAGCCCCGCTATTAATTTTACGATTGTTGTTCTAAAATCTTGTTCAGTGATGCTGCTGATATCTGTTTTGAGCAGTTCATTAGCTTCCATTTCTTTTTGGAGTTTCTTTGGAGGAGAAGTCTTTTGTTTCATCATTTTAGTTAGCTTTCCGTCTCTTGTTGGTTTTAAAGACCTGTTATGCTCTCTGTTTCTATGAGCGCTTTTATATCCATGAAGACTTTGGCTTTCCAGGGCCTATCCTTTCAGAGATTGTTTTTTGAATGGTATCCCTTGGTCACTCTTGTTGGGACCTTAGTTATTTTATTTTCCTATTCGTAGTGATATTTGGGACTCTCCACCTTGTGTACTCTAGCTTGTTTCTTGAGGTAGCCCTGGAAAAGAAAACAGACAATCAAACAAACAGGGAGCAGGAGCACACAAACGCACAGGCTAATTCAACTAACATGCAAATCGAGAGGGAAAACGAAAAAGTTAAGAGAAAAGACGGAGCAAGGAGGGCGAATAATATGTATTATAAAGTACATAAAAGGGTCACGAAAGGGGAAAAGAAAAGGAAAAAAGAAGATAACCGATGGACAAAGAACCGTTTGAAGCATATACCTGGATTTCCCAGCTACAGTTAAAGAGCCGTGTGTATGCAATGCTGGTTCAAGAGCATAGAGTACATTTACAGAATGGACTCGTGATTGTTTAAGCAAGCTGGCATCCAGAGTTAGTCAGATCAGTGTTCTGGGGAAAAAAGAAAGAAAAAGAAAAAAAGGAAAAAAACAAAACAATGAGAAAAAAAGGAAAAAGAAAAAAGAAAAAAAAAGGGAGGAGGGCAGCTCTCAGGCATGGATGGGCGTGATGTGATCCAATGCCTCAGGCGGGAGCTCTGCCTTGGCGGTTGTGGGGAGGAGAGTGACGGTGCTCCAGTTCCTTCTTGAACCAAGCGCTACAGCTCGCTCTTTTGGGTGTGTAAACCTCCCGTACCGGGGTTGCAGCCGAAGTTGGTTGCACTATTAAACCCAGGGCAGTTCCAATCTCCAAATCCCAGTCTGCGCACCCTGCTGAAGTTGCCTTAGACACAGCTTCCCAGGCAACCCCCTCGGGCAATTCCAGGCTCCCTGCCAAGCTCTGGGGGCGGAGTCAGAATTGCTGCTTCCTTCTCTGGGTCAGGCTGGCACGCATGGGCGGGGGCTTGCCTGCCTCCTGCTCTGAGCCCGAGTCCGCTGGAGTGAGGAAAACCGGGTCCCTCTATGGCTCGTCACCGGAAACACGAACTCACAGGCTAATTTCCCAGTTTTTAGTTCTTTGCCTTCCCTCTGGAGTTCCAGCCAGCCAGGAACGCAGACGCCCGGTGTCCGCGCGGCTCTTTCAGGGTCTCCAGTCGCCCGGGAGCTACAATGGCGGCAGGCGCGCCACCACTCTGAAGTCCTGCCTCCAGGAACCAGCACAAAGAAGCAGTTTGTGCGCTCAGCTCCCCCCAGGACCAGTTGGCGTGAGGGGACCTGGTGTGCAGGTATTGGCAAGTATGGTCTTTCTATGCACAGAGTGGAGGTTTTCCCCCCTCCGAGTGGAGGTTTTTCTGTTTTGGACTCTCTCCTTTTCCCCTCTCACTCCCCGTAGAGGGTAGAGGGGGATCGCCTCCCACCCTGCAGTCTCCGATCCTGGCCCGATTTTATCTTCCCCAGTTCGCACTCACGTTAGAAGGCTCTCTCAGTGGATTCTGCGTCCTTTTTCTCCCAGTCTCTCAGGTTTTGTAAGGTTTCCAATGGCTTCAGATCTTTTCTGTGTGATGTATGGGCGCGAGTGCAAGTACGGAGCTCCTTATTTCTCCGCCATCTTGCCCCCTCTCCTTGCTGAGTGTATTTTAATTGGGATTGCATTAAATGTATAGATTGCTTTGAGCAACAAAGACATTTTAACAATATTTGTTCTTGCAGTCTGTGAGAATAGAATCTCTTTCCACTTCTTTGTGTCCCTTTCAATTTCTTTCAGTCTTTTATAGTTTTCAGAGTACAGGTCTTTCACTTCTTTGATTAGGTTTATTCCTAGGTATCTTCTGGGTTTGGGTGCAATTGTAAATGGAATTGATTAGTTAATTTCTAATTCTTCTGCTTTATTATTGGTGCATAGAAATTCAACAAATTTCTTGTGTTGATTTTGTCTTTCTCGTTGGTACATTGTATTTGTATATTGAAACTTAACTTGTTTATCAGTTCTATCAGTTTTTGGTGTAGTTTTTCAGAGTTTCTATATAAAGTATAATGTCTTCTGCCAATAGTGAAAGTTTGACTTCCTTGTTGGTTTGGATGCCTTTTATTTCTTTGTGTTGTTTGGTTTTTGCTGTGGTTAAGATTTCCAGTACTATGATAAATATCAGTGATAAGAGTGGACATTCCTATCTTGTTCCAGATTCTAGTTGAAAAGCTCTCAGTTTTTTTTTTTCCTATGAAGGATATTGACTGTGGTTCTTCATATATGGCTATTATGTTTTGGCATGTTCCATCTAAGCTTGCTTTGTTGTGGGTTTTTATCATGAATGGATGTTGCAGTTTGTCAAATGCTTTTTTTGCATCCATTTAAATGATTCTATGGTTCTTATCTTTACTTTTTTTTTAAATATTTCATTTATTTCTAGAGGAGAGAGAGAGAGAGAGAGAGAGCGTGAGCAGGGGAGGGTCAGAGAGAGAGGGAGTCACAGACTGAAACAGTCTCCAGGCTCTGAGCTGGCAGTCAGCACAGAGCGTGACACGGGGCTTGAACCCACGAACCGTGAGATCATGACCTAAGCGAAAGTCGGACGCTTAACCGACTAAGCCACCCAGGCGCCCCAAACTTTACTTTTATTAATATGGTGTATCAAGTTGATTTGTGAATATTGAGCCACCCTTGTACCCCAGAAATAAACCCCAATTGATCATGGTAAATGATTTTTTTTAATGTATTGTTTTATTCTATTTGCTAGGATTTTATTGAGAAATTTTGCATCCTTGTTCTTCATGGGTATCAGGTTGTAGTTCTCTTTTTCAATGGAATCTTTATCTCCATTGGTTAGAGGGTATTGTGGCCTTCTAGAATAAATTTGGAATTTTTCCTTCCTTTTCTATTTTTAGAATAGTTTGAGAAGAAAAGGTGTTTATTATTCTTTAAGTATTTTGTAGAATTTGTCTGTGAGACCATTTGGATCTGAACTTTTGTTTTTTGGGTGTTTTCTGATTATTGATTCAATTTTTTCCCGGTTATCAACCTGTTAAAGTTTTCTATTTTTTCCTGTTTCAGTTTTTGTTATTTCTATGTTTCTAGAAATTTATCAGTTTCTCACAGAATATGATTTATTCTGGAGAATGTTCCATGTGTACATGTAAAGAATGTGTATTCTGCTATTTCCGAATGGAATGTTCTAAATATATCTGTGAAGTTCTTCTGGTCCATTGTATCATTTAAAGCCATTGTTTCCATATTGATCTTATGCTTAGACAACCTGTTCATTGATGTTAGCTGACTGTTACAATCTTCTACTATTATTGTATTATCATTTAATTACTTTATGTTTGTTATTGTTCTATATATTTGGGTGCTCCAATTTAGGATGCATAGATAATTACAATTGTTATATATTCCTGTTAGATTATCCTTGCTATGATTATATAATATCATTTTTTGTCTCTTTTTATAGTCTTTTTTCTAAAGCCAAGTCTGTCCAATATAAGTATTGCTACTCTGGCTTTCTTTTTATATGCATTTGTGAGATAAATATTTCTCCACTAAGTTCATTTCAATCTACTGTAGCCTTTAGGTCTAAAATAAGTCTCTTTTATGCAGTATATAGATTTTTCTGTTTTTACATCTATACATTCTGAAACCCTATGTCTTTTGATTGGAGCACTTAATCCATTCACATTTCAAGTGATTATTGATATATATGTATTTATTGACGTTTTTTACATGTTTTGTCATTGTTTCTGGAGATTTTGTTTTATTCCTTTTCTTTGTCAGTTTTCTTCTCTCTCTTCCACATAAAGAGTCCCCTTTAATATAACTAGTAAGGCCGATTTAGTGGTCATGAACTCCTTTAGTTTTTGTCTGGGAAACTCTTTATCTCTCCATCTGTTTTGTGTCGTAGCCTTGGTGAATGGAGTGTTCCTGTCAATGGATTTTTTTTTTATTCAGCACTTTGAATATATCATTCATCTCCTTCTGTCTTACCAAGTTTTTTTTTTTAATATTTTTATTTATTTCTAGGAGAGAGAGAGAGACAGCGTGAGTAGGGGAGGGTCAGAGAGAGAGGGAGTCACAGACTGAAACAGGCTCCAGGCTCAGAGCTGGCAGTCAGCACAGAGCCCAATGCGGGGCTCGAACCCACGAACCGCGAGATCATGACCTGAGCGAAAGTCGGATGCTTAACCGATTAAGCCACCCAGGCGCCCCTGTCTTACCAAGTTTCTGATGAGAAATCTTCAGCTAGCATTATGGGTTTTCCTTTGAAAGTTAAGTTCTTCTTTTTCTTTCTGTTTTTAAGTTTTTTTTTTATTTTATCACTATATTTTGAAAATTTAATTAAAATATATCTTGGTGTTGGTCTCCTTCTGTTTATTTTTTGGTGTATTTACTGTTTTCTGTACTTATATTTTAGTCCCATGTATACATTTTGGTTTTCCTACTTATAAAAAATTTAACATCAAATAGGTGTTAGATATAAGGTTATTATTGCCTTTTCTGGAACATCCATCAAATTGTAGTGATGATTATCTAGAATCACTGACCTGTGAAAACCCCTCAGAGCAATGTGACTCATAAAATGTAGTTATGGAGAAAAAAGTACACAAAACTATATAATAATTAATATATGATTGATATAGCTCTCAGAAAGTGCTCATTGTAACGTCTCTCTGGGAAAGTGGTTGATTTATGACACGGGAGCCAGGCAGCCAGAAATGCTTGACTTGCCCTGGGCGGAATGCCACCTACTTCTTTTGTGTTGATTTCTTTGCATCCTTAGAGACCACTGGTTCAGATTAAACTTATTGAATATGACTGATCAACCATAACGTACCTGACTGAGCAAGTTCTGTTTTCTCATGAAATCATACTATAATCACTAAAACAATCTTGACATTGATTGACTATCATATTCTCACTTAATATGGGACTGCAGAGTTGTTCTGTGAGACAGTCATT
The DNA here is from genome assembly GCA_017311185.1 of Proteles cristata cristata. Lineage (NCBI taxonomy): Eukaryota > Metazoa > Chordata > Mammalia > Carnivora > Hyaenidae > Proteles > Proteles cristata. The sequence goes on from JAESUZ010001521.1 coordinate 137,087, forward strand.
CTAAGCTGTCGTCGTCCCCTGCTCCTTTTCTCTTTTAAGGAGCTGACTTGTTTGTGCCTGATTCTTCTCCTGTGTGCTGTCATAGAACGCAACACTGACCAAATGCTTTCTTTATCTTATTATAACAATGTTCAGATTGGAAAAATTCTTCATACATATGATAATTTTGGAGACATTTAGAAACAGTGGAAGTTCACAAATGTCCACCAACTGTAGCCTTTGTTTCAAGAGCAAAACTATTCCAAGAGCCCTGAACAATTGGCATAGGTGACTTTTTAAACCTCAGGTTTGGTGACTTCCTTTAACCCCAAAAATGTAATCAATTCCTGTATAAGGAAATTTCTTCTTTCCTCTTTGAGTCAAGAAACCCAAAACATGTTTCTAATTTTTAATAAATGACATATGCATTCCACTCTACAGCAGAAAAATATATTAGACAGATATTTTCCAGAAGAGTCAATTCTATACTAGCAAGTGGATATAGTTTCAATATACCATTCAAGGGTAAAAGTGTGTCTGCAGATGAATTTCCTTTCAAATAGATTTAGATCCAGTGAAGTTTCATTCTCTGAGTAGAGCTTCACCTGCACACACTTCTTTTTATTTTTTTCCTTCTTTTTATTTTATTTTATTTTATTTTTATTTTTATTTTTATTTTTTTACAAATAGTTTATTGTCAAATTAGTTTCCACATAACACCCAGTGCTCATCCCCACAAGTGCCCTCCTCCATGCCCCCCCTCCTCCCCCCCACATCCACCAGTCCTCAGTTTTTGTCAGCATTCAAGAGTCTCTCATGGTTTGCCTCTCCCCCTTTCCCCCACCATTTCCACAAAAAAGATCTGGGACCTGCACACACTTCTATAGAGCTTTCAGATGTGTAGTAAGCAGTACCCTGGTATGATCCAGATTAGTTTTAATATTTTAGGATGATGTGCATCATAATGTGAGTCAGAAGGATATGTTCTCAGGTCAGCACATGCTGACTCCAAACATATTTAACTACTTGCTCTCATGACCCTCTGTGCTGGGGACTGACTGCATCTCTGTCTGGCCCTCTATACTGCACTCTCTGTTGCAATTATTATTTTGCAGCTGATGCTTACTGTTGGTTATCAGTTAGATATCCTTTGATTTTTTAAAAATATTCTTTAATGTTTATTTATTTTTGAGAGGGAGAAAGAGCAGGAGTGAGGGAGGAGCCAACAAAGAGGGAGACAAAGAATCCTAAGCACGCCTCAGGCTCTGAGCTGTCAGCACAGAGCCCAACACAGGGATCGAACCCACAAACCTACGAACCCTGAGCTCATGATCTGAACTGATTTCTGGCGCTTAAGCGACTTAGCCACCCAGGCACCCCTGCTTTTACTGATTTTGATGGGAATTCTCTCTGCCTCCTGGATCTGGATGTCTCTTTCCTTCCTTAGACTATGGAAGTTTTCTGACATTATTTTTTTGGAATAAATTTTCTTCCCCCTTTCCTCTCTTTTCTCCTTCTGGGACTCCTATAATACAACTATTATGTTTTATGAAGTCACTGAGTTCCCTAATTCTATTTTCATGTTTCATAATTCTTCTTTGTCTCTTTTGCTCAGATTATTTCTTTTCCATTATTTTGTCTTCTAGGTTGTTAATTCATTCCTTGCTTCTTCCAGCCTGGTGTTCATTGCTTCAAGCTACTTTTTAATCTCATTTATTGCATTCTTCATCTCTGATTGTTTCTTTCTTAACTTTTTTTTATCTCTGTTGTAAGAGTCTTATTATTGTCTTCTATTCTTTTCTCAATTCCAGCGACTAATCTTATGATTGTTGCTTCAAATTACCCATAGTCATGTTACTTATCTGTTTAGTTTATATCTCTGGCCATTACCTTATCTGGTTCTTTCATTGGTAAATTCCTCCATATTTGCATTTTATCTAAGTCTGTGCCTTCTTCTCTGTGTTAGAGAAGCCTGAGTTGTCTCCTGCTCCTGAAAGGAATGGCCTTATAAAGAAAAGTTCATGTAGTGCCCAGGGCCTGGTGTTCCAGGAAGTGTCTTTGGTGTGTACTCCTTGCACTCTGTTGTGTTTTTGCTGCTCTATCCTTCAAGCATATTGTCTTCAGAAGTTCTCTTTGTCTTCTGTGCGTAGCGTTTGGTCAGTCAGGTGAACGTGGCGAGTTTTAACTTGGTGTTCTCTGGTCTGCTTGTGAAATGAGACCTGACACCAACTCCACCAGAACTAAGGCCATGAAATATTCTCTGGGAGACATGATTTAGGAAGAGTTTTTTTGATGGTCTTCTTCGGTAGGGGCTTACCACACTGGGATTGAGGCAAGCTTGACTGAGAAGGGCAATCCCACCAGAGCACGGGAGATTGGGTTTGGTGAATGCGAGTTAGGCAGCTAATTTGGCACTGTGCCGTTTCCCTCAGGTAGCTCTGTGTTTATGTTGAGGGGCAGGGGAGGAAATAGAGTAAGACAGTTCCTTTGTGCTTGAAGAATCCTCTCCATGAAAGTGGCTCTGAGGAAAGCAAATAATCTTCCACCTGTATGCCCAAGATGCTCTTCAGACGACTATTTCCATGCTGTCTACCTTGGTTTGTTTGCCTGTCTTTTCTCGAAGAGTAGGGCATTCCCTCAAGACTCTATTCCAGCCCTGCCAGCTGACCTGTAAAATTCCAGCCTTTGGAGTACCTGAATGTTTCAATAGACTAAGCAGCAAACTCTGAATTCAGCTCAGGTCATGATCTCATGGTTTGATTCATGAGATTGAGCTTTGCATTGGGCTCTGGGCTGGCAGCATGGAGTTTGCTTGGTATTCTCTTTCTCCCTCTCTCTCTAATCCTTCCCATCTTGTACTCTCTCCCTCAAAATAAATAAATAAATTTTAAAACTCAAGTCTTTAAATTTTGCTGGTTCAAAGGACTCAGGAAATCCAGACCTATTCATTTTCCAAGGCCATGGCTCTAGGGAATTTTTCTTTATTTTCTCCCTATGTTCTCCTCCCCAGTCTCCATTCTCCACAACCTCAAATCCCTCCCCTCTGCAGCACCTACAGCTCATTTTTCCCCTAAACTGCCTGTCCACACTTCTTACCTACTTTGGTGTAACCTCTTCTCTCCCATTGGTTGTGGAGCTTGTTCTGTCAGTCTTCAGGTAGATTTCTGGGGTATTTAGGAGGATTTGATAGTTATCTACTTTTCTTCATGGGAGGAGATGATTCTAGGGTCCTCCTACTACGTTACCACCTTCCAAATTCTCTGTTTTCAATATCTTTATCAATAATTTGTTTTCCTACTTTTTTATCAAGGAGTTTTTTGTTTTTTTGTTTCATTGTGTTTTTTTTTTTTTTTTTTTTTTTTGCAGGATGGGGAAAGCAAGAACATGAGTGAGGGAGAGGAACAGAGGGAGACAGAGAGACAATCCTAAGCAGACTCCATGCTCAGTGCGCAGCCCAATGGGGGCTCAAACTCAATGACCTGAGCTGAAATCAAGAGTTGGGTACTCAGCCAACTGAGCTACCCAGGACCCCTGTAACCTGCTTTTTTTTTTTCTTTTATTACTTTTACTAAGCCTTGAAAATTATATATCCAACCATATCTGGGATATTTTTGGTTGCAGATAAATTTGTGTGCAATGCCATTTCAGTAATTTTGGAAGTATTTGGTCTTTCCAATAGTATTTAGTTGAAATAGTAGTAGAAACCATGAATGAAGAAGATACACATGCCACATTTACTTGTAGTATATATTAAGAATTTGTCTTTTAGAAGAGCCATCCGATGGTGGTCCTGTAGTATTTATTTGGATGGAAGTCATGTCTTTCTTAAGAGCACAGACCATATACATCAGTATAGTGGCTATGAATCTCAGTTTTAAAATAATGCAAAAAAATCTTATTTTAATCAACTAGATTCTGACTTGAAGCCCCATTTCACAAGGCTTATTGGATATATTCATTTTTATTATTTTTGGAAGCCTCCTCACTCTTATGATTGATTGCACTAGAATTTGAGAAACTTATTTGGCTTCGAGAGTAAAAAGGCAGAAGGATCTATTGTTTTGTAATTTATCATGGTTTCTCCGAACAGTGACACATTGAAATCCACATTTTCTCTGATTCAGTGTCGAGTGTGAGATAAGAGATTGCTTTTGAGCTCTGGACTCTGATGTATGAACTCCTACCTTCAGAGATAAACCTTAGAGGTGCCCACTTCCTGGAGAGGTAACTTTGAAGCATATGGCTTATTCCAAACCTTCAGAAATCTCTTACAGTATAAGAGAAATCCTTTCCTTTACTTACTTACATCATAGATATTTTATTTTTCTAATCCTACATAGGGGTAAGAAAACTGCCTTTCTGGCAACTACTTTCTGCGCTGTAATAACAGTCCATGAGGCAGGGAAACATAATCTGATAATGTGTTTGAAAAGGAATAGGGAAAATATTACATACAAGGGGAACATATGTTAATTTTTCAAAAATGACATTTTCTGATATGTTTATTGTAAATAGACATTTGACTGTAAATAATTAACTATTATCCCAATCTACCTTTTAAAATAGATTTCACAGCACTAGCATATTCATTTCCAAATAAGAAAACATTTAGAAAATTTCTTTAAAATATGATACAAACATAAATGGCATGTTAATCATGATACTTGATCATAACAAAAGGGAAAAAAAGCTCTGTGGTATGGCTGTTGTGAAGTAGCTGCTGGATAGTCAAAACATGCTTTAAAAGCTTTAGGGAAAAAAGTGAAAGTTAATATTTACTTACAGACCATAGACAAGAGCAAGAGAAATAGGATGAGTTAGTACACAAATTGAGTCTCTAGTCAGAAATTTATAGAACTTACGTGTCTTACTGGGATCTCTGTAGGAACTATTCTCCACTGAGTTCCCTGCAATTTTTGCCTTTATTTCTAAAATGAATTTGATTTCTACTTCTATTTTTTCTTAAATTTCCAGTTTCTGTTTCACAGCTTCTTTTCCTACAATCTAATAAATATTAATTAATAACATAATAAAATAAAATAATAATTATATATTTCAGGCATGTAGCAGTGTTTTCATACATGTGTACATTATGAAATGATAAATGCAGTCAACCTATTGAGCATATCCATCACCTCACATAGTCATCTTTTCTTTATGGTGAAACATTTAAGGTCTACTAGTAGTAGACCTTAATAGTAAGGTCTATTATTAAATTTCAAGTATACAACACAGTATACTTGATACTGTATATATATATATATATATATATATATATATATATATATATATATATATATATAAAACTAAATTACCATGCTTTATGTTAGATATCCAGAACTTCTTCATCTTGCATACCTGAAACTTTGTACCCTCTGACCAAAATTTCCACATTCCTTCCACTCCCAGCTGCTGGTCACTATCATTCTAATCTGTGCTCCTATGAGTTTTGTAACTTTTGATTCCACAAATCAGTGGGATCATGCAATATTTGCCTTTCTGTCTCTGTCATGTCCCACTTAGCATTATGTTTTCAAGGTTCATCCATGCTTTTTCTAATAATATTTACTTATTTTTAAAGGCTGAATAATATTGCATTATTTTCTTGTTCATTCATCTGTGGACAGATATTTAGATTGTTTTCTTATCTTGACTATTGTGAATAATGCTGCAATGAACATGAGAGTGCTCATATTTCTGAGACATACTGACTTTGCTTCTTTGCTATATATACTCAGAAAAGGGAATACTGGATTATATAGCAGTTCTGTTTTTAATTTTTTGAGGAACTTCCATACTGTTCTCAATAATAACTGCACCAGTTTATATTTTCAGCAAAAGTATACAAGAATTCCGTTTCTCCACATCTTTATCAACACTTGTTATTTCTTGTCTTTTTTTTTTTATCATTGCCATTTTATCAGGTGTGAGATAACAACTGATTATGGTTTGGGTTTTAATTTCCCTGATAATTAATGATGCTGAGCAACTCTTTAGATACCTGTTGGCCATTTGTAGGTCTTTTTTTGAGAAATATCTATTCAAGTCCATTGTCCAACTTTTAGACAGATTATTTATTTTTCAGCTATTGAGTTACATGAGTCCCTTGCAATTTTTAGGTATCTTCTTTATCTTAATTATAGTGTAGGTGACATGCAGTGCAGTATGTTGTATGCAGTATTACTGCAATGCAGTAATAATTTCAGGTGCACAATATAGCAATTCAACAATTCCTTAAGTTATCAGTGATCATCAACCTAAGTGTACTCCTAATCCGTTTCATCTATTTCACCCATCCCCCCACTCACTTCTCTTATGGTAACCCTTTGTACCTCTCTATAGTTAATCTATTTTATGGTTTCTCACTTTTTTCCCTTTGTTCATTAGTTTATTAAATTCCCCATATTAATGAAATCATATGGTATTTGACTTTCCCTGACTGGCTTATTTTGTTTATGACTCTACACACACTAGAACCATTCATGTTGTTTGAAACATGAATATTTAATTCCTTTTTATATATTATAAAATAATATTTTATATTATTATATTATAATATTAACATAATATATACACATATATAGTACCCAGTGTATACATATATGTATGTATGTGTGTGTGCATATATATACATATATATACCACCACCATTTATATATTTGCATATATATGTTTACATATGTATATAATATGACGTTTTAAATATATATATATATACATATATATACGACGTTTCAAAAGTCAATATTTAATTCTTTTTTAGAGGTGGATAATACCCCCCTGTGTATACAAATACGTATATATGTATATGTGTATAAATATATATATACATATATATACCACCACCATTTTATATTTACATATATAAATATATATGTATTTATATAAATAAATAAATATATATATATACACACCACCCCTTCTATATCCATTTATCTATCGATGGACACTTGGTGACTGTAAATAATACAGTAACAAAAATAAGGATGCATATATACATCTAAATTAGTGTTTTTGTATTCTTTTGGTAATTACCAAGCAGTGTGAATACTAGAATATAAAATAGATCTATTTTTAATATTCTGGGTAAACTGCATGTTGTTTTCCACAGTGGCTGCACCAGTTTGCATCTCACCAAGAGTGAAAAAGGGTTTTGTTCTCTCCACATCAACAAAATCACCTCTTGTGTCTTAAGTTTTTATTATTATTGTTGTTGTTGTTATTATTATCATTATTATTATTATTATTTGTTTTTTAAATTTTATTGTTATTATTTTTTTTACAAATAGTTTATTGTCAAGTTGGTTTCCATATAACACCCAGTGCACATCCCCACAAGTGCCCTCCTCCATGCCCATCTCCCCCCTCCTTCCCCACACCCATCAGTCCTCAGTTTGTCCTCAGCATTCAAGAGTCTCTCATGGTTTGTCTCTCTCCCTTTCCCCCACTATTTCCCCCCTCCTTCCCCCATGGTCCTCCGTTAAGTTCCTCCTAATCCTCCCATATGTGCAAACATATGTTATTTGTCCTCCTCTGCCTTACTTATTTCGTTCAGCATAACACCCTCAAGGTCCATCCATGTTGCTACACATGGCCAGATTGCATTCTTTCTCATTGCCATGTAGTATTCCATAGTATAGATAAACCACATCTTGATCCATTCGTCCATTGATGGACACTTAGGCTCTTTCCATGTATTGGCTATTGTTGAGAGTGCTGCTATGAACATTGGGGTACACATGCCCCTATGCATCAGTACTCCTGTATCTCTTGGGTAAATTCCTAGTAGTGCTATTGCTGGGTCATAGGGGAGTTCTAGTGCTAATTTTTTGAGGAATCTCCACACTGTTTTCCAGAGGAGCTGCACCAGTTGACATTCCTACCAACAGTGTAGGAGGGTGCCCATTTCTCCACATCCTCGCCAGCATCTAGAGTACTCTGATTTGCTCATTTTAGCCACTCTGACTGGCGTGAGATGGTATCTCAGTGTGGTATTGATTTATATCTCCCTGATGAGGAGGGAAACTATCCTAAAATTTGTATGGAACCACAAATGACCCTGAATAGCCAAAGTAATACTGAAGAATAAAACCAAAAAGGGGGGTATCACCATCCCAGACTTTAGCCTCTATGACAAAGCTGTCATCATCAAGACAGTATGGTATTGGCACAAAAATAGACACATAGACCAATGGAATAGAATTGAGAACTCAGAATTGGAACCAAAAGTATACAACCAATTAATCTTTGACAAAGCAAGAAAGAGTATCCAATGGAACAAAGATAGCCTTTTTAATATATTTTGAAATTAGGACCTTCAGCTTTGTTCTTCTCGCTCAAGATCTTTGGCTATGATCTGTTGTGATTATATATTATGCTTATTTTTGTGTGTGTGTGACAAATGCCATTGGAGCTTTGGTAGAAATATGATTCTATATATCACTTTGTAGAGTATGGACATTTAAGAAATTTTAATTCTTCCAATGCATAAACATGGGAGCTTTCTCCATTTATCTGTGTATTCTTTAATTTCCTCCATCAGTATTTTATAAACTTTAGCATACAAGATTTTTACTTCTTAATTTTACTATTATGTACTTTTGTATTTTATTGCTATCATAAAGGTATTATCTTCTTTATTATTTGTATAGTTTATTGTTATTTATAGACATCACTGATTTTTGAATGTCAAATGGAAAGAAATTAAAGAAAGACAAAATTCAATGTAACTAAAGGCAGAAAAAGAGTGAGAGGATTGGGAAAATTAAAAATATAGATGACAGGTATAGGCAATCCAGTATAGCATAAATGGAAACTTCTGAGAAGAAAACAAAAACATTGAGACATATATTTAAAATATAATTTTGGGGCGCCTGGGTGGCTTAGTCGGTTAAGCGTCTGACTTTTCCTTAGGTCATGATCTCGCGGTTTGTGGGTTTGAGCCCCGCGTCGGGCTCTGTGCTGACTGCCAGCTCAGAGCCTGAAGCCTATTTGAGAGTCTGTATCTCCCTCTCTCTCTGACCCTCCCCTGCTCACCCTGTCTCTCTCTCTCTCTCTTAGAAATAAATAAAAATATTTAAAAAATAAATAAAATATAATTTAAGGTCGTGTGGGGAGCTCAGTCAGTTAAGCATCCGACTTTGACATAGGTCATAATCTCATGGGTCATGAGTTCAAGCCCTGCACTGAGCTCTGTGCTGACAGCTCAAAGTCTGAAACCTGCTTCTGATTTTGTGTTTCCCTCTCTCTTTGCCTCCCCCCAAATCTTTGTCTCTCTCTCTCAAACAGAAATGAAAATTAAAAAATAGAATTAAAATATAATTTAAAAATATAATTATTGGAGCACCTGGGTGGCTCAGTGTGTTGGGCATCCAACTTCAGTTCAGGTCCTGATCTTGTGGTTCATGAGTTCAAGCCCTGTGTCAGGCTCTAGCTGACAGCTCAGGGCCTAGAACCTGCTTCAGATTCTGTATCTCTCTCACTCGCTGCCCCTCCCCTGCTCACATTCTATCTCTCTCGAAAATAAATAAACATTAAAATTTTTAATTATAATTATGAAAGCATTTTGTCTACATATTGAAATGACATAGTATCTATAGAGGAAAATTAACAAGGTGAGCATAACACATATCTTGTAAATATACTGAATTTTTAAAATAAAAAGTAATTTGTTGGCCAGATATTGAAAGAGATTAAGTTATTTTAAAAAGACAAAAATAATTTTGGCATAAAAGTTCTTTACAGGAGCATCCAATATCAGATGACAGTGAAGCAATATATAATACATTGATACAGATGAAGTGCAAGTTAATCTGGTGTTTACATAAAACAGCCATAAACAGTAGCAAACAACAAGGGTTAGGAAATTACTTAAGGGTGAACTCTAACCAAGCAAAAGATTTATAATGTAAATTTATCAAAAATATTTTGTATTTTATACTTTTAGAAGATTTTTATAATTAAAAAGAATATATTCTTTTTTAAAATTTTTTGACGTTTATTTCAGAGAGAGAAAGATATATATATATATATATATATATATATATATATATATATATATATATATATAGAGAGAGAGAGAGAGAGAGAGAGAGAGAGAGAGAGAGGCAGTGTGAGCAGGGAGGTTAAAGAGAGAGGGAGAATCTGAAACAGGCTCCAGGCTCTGAGCTGACTGTCAGCACAGAGCCCGACGCGGAGCTCGAACCCACAAACTGTGAGATCATAACCTGAGCTGAAGTCGGACGCTTAACCGACTGAACCACCCAGGCGTCCCTAAAAAGAATACATTCTGGTGGATGAGCCAGAGTATAAGCCCACTCTAGTTGAAAAAGTGTTAGCTGATTATTCTAGTTTATAACTTCGAGTATAAGGACAATGGGGAACAAGTAGGTGATGCCTGTGGGTGCAGGTCAGCAGGTCTACTTCTAGCTAGCCATGAAATGTTCTTAGCGTATTGACTTTCTTATGCTTGTAATTTTTATTTTATATGTGGAAAAATTTCAAATCTGTTGTGCTAGTGAGATGAAAATTAAAGATCAATTGCTTAGCTTTCAGACGAAAAAGATTATATATAGTGAAATAATAAATGAATCAGGAGCCTAGATATTGTAGATTTTGTTCCATTTATGTGGATCTGGGATACTAAAGAAATCACTTTAATTTGTATTTATATTTACTCATCATAAGTTTTGAAGTAATAAATAATATCTTTTTTAATTTTTATGCTTAAAGAAGAAATTTATAGTTCTGAAAGAATGCTTAAACATCAGTAAGAAAAGAATGCTGTCAGAAATGTACCTTAAATTATGAGCATAGAGTTAAAAAACATCTCTTGTTCCAGCAAGCAAGTAGCAGTGGATGTTATTAATTCATGTTGTCTTGAGAATCAATAGTTTACCAGGACTATAGGGGTGCTAAAGTAGCAGGATAAATATTGAGTGTATGCATCAACAATGGAAGAGAGAGCTATCATCTGACAAAGTTAAATAATAACGTAAACATTTCATGGAAGGCAGTATGCAGGTATACTTACCTGGAATAGATAGAGAGTATGCAGGTATACTTAACTGGAATAGTCATAATATAGAAGTCATAAGCACTTAGGTTAAGGGAAGCCATTGCTTAATTCTTTGTGACCAGCTTTCATAGCTCACTTAGTTTAGATGAAAAATGAGTTTTAAAAAACTATTAAAAGCAATAGATTTGTATGCACACATAGTAACATGAGTGGATCTTGAAAATAGAATTAAAGGAAAGAAATAAAAAGCAGATCTACAGCATAATTATATTTATATAAATTGGAAATGCATACTCACAAAACAATGATACACATTTTTGCATAATTTGTAAGAGAAAAATCAAATAACAATATACTTATTAATGTTCCTTGTTTAGTAGATTGGTGTTTTAGTAGACTGTGGAGATAAAATACTGATAGACGATTTGGGCACAATAAAGTTACTTAACTTGTGCCACCTAACCATCTAACCTGTGCCACCATTTTTATATTTGTTTAGTAATAATATCTATACTTAACTATTTCAAATGTAAGGTTCAATAATATAACATAGTAAAACAATTGGAGTTCCTAAAGTAAAATGGCATTTATTAAGTTAGATATAATGTTAGTGATTATTTTTTTATAAATGTGATCAAGATGGTTATTCAGAAATCTGGTCATTAAGACACACACAGAAGTCAAGTCTGAAAACATAAGAAGCAAAGATAAGTATAGTGTATGTTCAAGGTTAAAGACAAAGGAACTAGATATGGGGCTTAAGGTACAAAGACCCACATTTTAAAGGTACTGATTGATTGATTTGGAACCCATATTTAAAATGTCAGCAAATCAAGGTAAGATCAAGACACTATGCAACAAGAATATGATGAAAAGCTTGATCATGTTACTCAGCCTTCCTCTTCTCAAGGAAAAATTCTACATGTTACATGTCCATAAAACTAACAATATGAACATAATGGGAAAAGTATGTATGATTTACAGAAGAGAAAGGATACAGGGCATTTCTAACACAGACAATTGAGAGGAAAAATTACAATTATTTCAGTTAGTAAGATCTGTCAGAAAATGCTCCTCTCTCTAAAGATGCAAAGCATTCCATTAATGGGGCTTCTGACTGAATGATTGTTTTAAACTCCAGGTAAATATTTGAACTCTACTTTTAGTGAAACAGGGAGACTTATAAATTTTTCCATGTTTATTTATTTTTGAGAGACAGAGTGCAAGCAGGGGAGGGGCAGAGAGAGAGGAAGGTACAGAATCTGAAGGAGGCTTCAGGCTCTGAGCTGTCAGTACTGAACCCATTGCAGAGCCTAAACCTATGACCCATGAGATCATGACCTGAGCTGACATCGGATACCTAACTTATTGAGCCACCCAAGCACCAAAACAAGGTGACTTATAAAACAACACTATAAATAATGTTTGTCAGTCAATTTGAAGACTAAATCTGTAAAACATACGTGCTGTTGAGGTACAGAAACCTATATTTGAATTCAGAATTTAGCTGTATAATGTTCTATTGCTCCCATATCAAATTACCATAAATTTGTGGCTTAAAATACACAATTTTATTATTTTACAGTTCTGGATGTCATAAGTCCAATATATGTCTCATGGGACTAAAAGCAACATACCAGCAGGCCTGCATTCCTTTAAGGAAGCTCTTATGAAAAATCTGTCTTTTTGCCTTTTTCAGTTTCCAGAGGCTGCCAGGTCCTTGGCTCCTGGACCTTATTCCATCTTGAAAGCGAACAATAATAAGTTAGGTCCTTCTTACACTGTTATCTTTCTAAATATTTCTTTGGATTCCTTTTCTACCATTCAGTATTCTTGTGCTTGCATTGGTTTTCCTCTGGCAATCTAACATAGCTTCCTTATTATTAGGTCAGCCAAATTGCAACTTTAATTCCAACTGCAATTTAATACTTTTTTACATGTAACCTAATATATTCAAAGGTCCTAGGGATTTAATCATAGGCATTTTGGGGAAAACCCATCATCACACTAACGCTTTACCTCACTTTCATTTCATAAATAATTTTGACAATGTACTATATACCTGAAGACAGATCCTGGGTTTACAAAAATGAGTAAGATAAAGTTTCTTCTCTCATCAACCCATGCTTTTGTCCCTCATTGGTAAAATGGAGATAACAAATAATGATAATAATATACATCTAAAAACCTGTTCAGAATATAAAAAAGAGTACACAAATATATACCTGGTACTTTGTAGGCATTGTTTCTATTATTATTGGAATACATTGACAATAGTTTAAATTAGTGAGAATATTATGTAAAATAGTACTATTTATTTATTACTTTTATTTATTATCATTCTTTCTCTTTGTAATGTAAGCTCTGTTAGAGCAAGAACCTTGTCTGCCTTCCATTCTGCTCTGTCTCCAGTGCCCAAAGTAGTACATAGTGCATAGTGGGAATTCAATAAATACTTGTTTAGATAATGAACAATTATCCCAAGTTTTACCTCAATTATTACCTTTAGAAGAGTTTTAGGAGACATTCTGACAAAACAGAGGTATAGGGAGCTTCATGGACCCTCTTCTCAGAGAAACAACCATAACGGGTAAAATTATTTTAAAAATACAAGAATTTAAAGTCTCTGTAAATTGTTTTAACTGCACACAATAAATAGATAAATACATATTCAAGAATCTACTATTTCTTTGCAAAAGCAATGGGTCTGTGGCATTTGAGCCGTGACATGGTACCATTCCCCACACAGCTCACTGTAATAGAAACTCTACTCTGGGAAGCTGCATCCATGAGAACAGTTCCTAGTCTATGGCTGTGGTTTCCCCCAGGGAAGAGTAGCCTTCCATAATTTGTCATCTCCCATTACTCTGACTTACAGAAGGTCTATTTGAAGCAAGTGCAGTTCCCATTTTTCACCCAGTACACACTCATAGGGAACAAACAACTACTTATAATGAGGGTCCCAATTAACCTCAGTCCAGCTTGCTCATAGTATAAGGATTCCCTAACAAGAGACAAACCGATAAAACAAGGGCTACCATTCCTATCCAGCACAATGTGTATAAAGTAAAAGTATCACTCTTAAAGAATCAGACCACCGCACATACCCCTAGCTTCAGAGTAATAATACAAACTTTCAGTTAAGGGGAAAAGGCAAATCAAAACAACATAAACATTCATAATTCTTTAAAGGAGAATAGCATTATTTGTAATAGATATGTAAAAAATGAAGTCTAAGGGTGGTTTTTAAAACCTTAAGATATTTTGTTGGTGAGCATTTAGGAGGACACTGATAGATTCATGATAATAACAGTAGAAATAGTACAACAGTTATAAATTTAATAGAAATAACAAAAACAGCAAAGAACCATATTGGGACGACAGCAAACCTGGGCGACTTTGTGAAGAAAAGTGTGCCCAGGAATTTTTTAATAATAAAGGAAAATTTGCTAGTATATACTAAAGGCTATAAGCTAGGTACAATTAATGATTATATATATATATATATATATATATATATATATATAACAAAATCATATTATACAAATTATACATAAATATAGATTGATAGATATTATGCATAAATTATGTAATTCACACATATAAACACATATAAATATATTTGAAAAACAAAAGGCTACCATTTCTAAATAGTAATTGAAAGATAACCATAGCAACAAAGTCTGAGCTATTAGAAATTATTGATAAATATATACAAAAAAGAGACGATATAAAAGAAACCAAAGGAAATATTGAAGATAAAATTTACAATAACTGAAAAGTAAAACTGACTACAGACACTCAAGAATAGAATTCAGATAAGAAAAAAGGAACAACCGATGATATACATACATAAAATATATGAGGAACAGAGAAAATGAATGAAAAAAACTAAAAGTGACTCAAAAAACGTGGAAAACTATTAAACACATCACGAACAAAATTGAAGTAACAAAAGGAAAATATAGAGACAAAAGGCAGAATAATATTTGAAGAATTAATGGATAAAAGTTTCTGAAATTTGATGAAAATTGTTAATCTACACATCTAAGAAGATCAATAAATTTCAAGCGGGGTAAGCTCAAAGACATCCACACTGGGAAACATACTCAAAATATTGAAGGACAAACACAAAGAATTTTGTAACCTTTTTAAAAAAATAACATTATGTGAAATAAACTACAATTAGATTAAAAGCTGAGTTCTCATTAGAAACAATGAAAGACAGATAGTGACGTCATCATCAAGATGATGATATAGAAATTTCTAGCAATTGTTCCTCCCAGAAACATCAATTTAAACAAACATCTGTGCACAAATATAATAATTCCTAAGAATCATCTTAAAAGTTAATTGAACTACTAGAAAACACATATAAACAACAAAATGAAATTAGGGGGAAATGAATTAACAAAATGAGAAGTTCAGCGAAGGAATATAAATAATTAAGGTAACAAAGTAAAGCAAAAAAACAAAACAAAACAAAATAAAAACGAGAAACCCTGGATTTGAAGAACACAATGACTGTACTGAAGGGTTTGATAGAGAGCCTCAGCAGCAAATTTGACTGACCAGACGACAGAATGAGTAAACTAGAAGAGATGCCACTTAAAGTCATCCAGTAAATGTAGAATTTAAATTAAAGAGTGAGGAAACCCTCTATAAATTATAAGACACCATTAAGAGAAAAAAAAAAAAATCTTTGCCTCTCTGGAATCCCAGCAGAAGATCAGGAAAAATGAGCAGAAAGCTTATTTAAAGAAATGATGGCTAAAATCTCCAAATCTGGGGAAAGATATCCATATCCAAGCACATTAAACTAATTGGGCACACAAATATTTCACTCTCAAGTGATCTTCTATAAGACACATTTAAGTACACTGCTGTTGTCATGGTCCACACCAAGAAGCTGCAGTGCTTTGGGGGATCTGGCATAGGACTGCTGCCCAATGCAAGCTTTGCTAACATTACCAACCAGGCAAAGCTCACTGACAGGTATGCCCCCTCAGAGCTGGCTTGCCTGGGTCCCAGTAACACTGCAGAGAACAAGTACATCCCACAGGAGAACAGTCAGTACAGACAATTGCACTGAAAAGGAAAGTGACTTAGATACAATGGCACGGCATAAGCAACACAAGTATGATACCCACCTGAAGTGCCAAATTCTGGTGAGCAAGGGAAATTGCACTTCAGAGCATGCTAGGACCTCTTCTTCATAAAGCCACTATTTTCAAAAGTAGAAGTCATAGCTGACCTTCTTAACACAGAAAAACAGATATAGAGAGGCAGAAAAAATGAAGAGACAGAGAAATTTAACCCAAATGAAAGAGCAGGACAAGATCACTGCCAGATATTTAAGCTAAACAGATATAAGTAAAATGACTTATACAGAATTTAAAGCAATGATCATAAGGATATGCAATGGACATAAGAAAACTGCAGAAGACATGAATATGACCTTTAACATGGAGACAGGATAAAGAGCTCAATAAATGAAATTTAGAAAGACACATGATAGAATGAACAGCAGGCTTGAAGAAGCTGAGGAACGAATTAATGACATAGAAGACAGAGTAATGGAAAGTTATCAAGCTGAATAAAAGAGAGAAAAATAATTATACAATTGAGAATTGACATAGGAAATTTAGTGACTTCATAAAATATAATAAAATTTGTATTATAGGAGTCACAGAAGAAGACGAGAGATAAAAGAGGGCAGAAATATATTTGAGAAAATAATAGCTGAAAACGGTCCTAATCTGGGTAAGAAAATGGTTATCCAGATGTAGGAATCATAGAGAACCCCGATGAAAATAAAATTTAAAAAAAACAGAAACATATAAAGGAATATTTTAATTACACTGGCAAAAAATGATAAAAATGTTAAAAACATCAAAACAGTGGAAGAAAGTAATGTACAGAAGAAATCCAATAAGACTAGCAGGTGATTTTTAAAGAGAAACTTTCTAAGACAAGAGGGAGTGGCAAGATCTACTCAAAGTACTGAATGGGAAAAATCTGCAGCTAGGAATATTGTATTCAGCAAGCTTATCATTAATAATAGAAGGAAGGATGCCTGGTCTGCTCAGTCTAAGTGTGATTTCAGCTCATGTCATGATCTTGTGGTTCATGATTTTGAGCCTCATGCCAGGCTCTGCACTGGGATTCTCTCTCCCTCTCTCCATGCCCCTCCCCTGCTTTCTCTCATTCCCTCTTTCTCTCTCTCAAAATAATAAATAAATTTAAAAACAAAGACTAGGAGAGATGACGAGTTTTCCATACAATCAAAAACTAAAAGGTTTCGTGACCAGTAAACCAGCCTTGTAAGAAATATTAAAGGGAACACTTCAAGTGAATAGAAGTATTAGTATAAAGAGGACATACATATGCAGTAAAAATGAGTATGTGTGTAAAAATCAGTCAAGGAATGCACAGGATAAAAAGATGTAAAATATGACAAAATATATGTAAGATATGAATGGAGAAGAGACAAGAATAGATTTAAATTAAATGACTTTAATAGAGACAGATATATGCAGAAGAGGACATAAATAAGCCAAAAGGTAACAATATATCAAAATTCAGAAACAAATATGCAAAGAATAAAGAGAAAGAAATCCAAATATATCCCTAAGGAAAACTAACATACCATGAAAGAGAGAAAGACAAGAATCAGAAAAAGACTTCGGAAAAATAACATAATAAAATCGCAATAAATACATATCTATCAATGATTACTTTGAATATAAATTGACTAAATACCCTAATCAAAATCTATAGGGTGACAGAATGGATTTTGAAAAAGACTCATCTATATACTGCATACAAGAGACTCATTTTAGACCTAAATACACTTGTAGATTGAAAGTGAGAGGAGGGAGAATTTCTTTTTTTTTTTTTTCATTTATTTTATTTTATTATTATTTTTTTTAACAAATAGTTTATTGTCAAGTTGGTTTCCATATAACACCCAGTGCTCATTCCCACAAGTGGGAGGAGGGAGAAATTTCTATTATGCAAATAGATGTCAAAAGAAATCTAGAGGGTTAATATTTATATAAGACAAAATAGACTTTAAAACAAATACTATAATCAGAGACAAAGAAGAATAGTATATAATAATAAGGGGGACAATCTAACAAAATGCAGCAATTGTAATTATTTAAACACCAAACATAGGAGCTTCCCAAGTACATCAAACAGTTAGTTACAGCCATAAAGTACTAATCAATAATAGTACATTAATAGTAGGGAACTTTAACACCACACTTACATCAATGGACAGATCATCTTAATGGAAAATAAGCAAGGGAACAATAGCTTTGAATGATACACTGTAACCTGGATTTAACAGATATATTCAGAATGCTCTATCTTTTTTTAATTTTATTTTTTAAAAAAATTTAATGTTTTATTTATTTTTGAGAGAGAGAAACAGAGACAGTGTGAGCAGGGGAGAGAAAGAGAGAGAGGGAGATACAGAATCCGAAGCAGGCTCCAGGCTCTGAGCTCGTTAACACAGAGCCTGACGCGGGGCTTGAAGCCATGAACCGTGAGATCATGACCTGAGCCAAAGTCAGACGTTTAACCAACTGAGCCACCAAGGCGCCTCATAGAATGCTCTATCCTAAGGGAGTGGAATAAACATTCATGTCAAGTGTGCATAGAGCATTCATCAGAACAGATCACACATTAGCCTACAAAACAAGCCTCAACAAATTCAAGAAAATCTAATTCATATGATAATTCATTTCTGACCAAACTATAATGAATCCAAAAGTCAAGCGTGCTCACACACACACACACACACACACACACACACACATAATCTTGGAGAACACAAATACATGGAGGTTAGAAAACAGACTACAAAACACTGAATGGGTCAACTAGGGAATCAAAGAAAAAAATTAAAAATACATGGAAGCAAATAAAAACGAAAATGAAATGGGCCAAAACCTTATGGATACTGCAAAAGTGGTCCAAAGAAGTAAGTATGTACAAATACAGGCCTACCTCAAGAAGCAAGAAAAATATCAAATAAAAGAAATCTAACCTTATACCTAGAGAAAATAGAAAAATAGCAACAAATGAAGGCTATAACCAGAAGAAGAAAGGAAATAATAATGATTAGAGGAGAAATAAATGATATAAAAACTAAAGAACAGTAGTATAGATATATTAAGCCAACAAGTGGTTCTTTGAAAAAAATTAATAAAATTGATAAACCTTTTAGCCATATTTATCAAAAACAAAAATGAATGGATCCAAATAATTGAAATCACAAATGAGGGAGGAGAAGTAATATTCAAAGCCATAGAAATAGAATTATAAGAGAATATTATAAAACTATATGCCAACAAAATGTACAACCTGGAAGACACAGGTAAATTCCTAGAAATGTATGAAATATCAAAATTGAAACAGTAAGAAACAGAAAACTCCAAGAGACTGAAAACAGCAAAGAAATTGAATCAGTAATCAAAAATCTCCCTACAAACAAAAATCCAGGGCCAGATCACTTTGCAGGGGGATTTTACCAAAAATTTAAAGAAGACTTAATACCTTTTCTTTTGAACTATTACAAATCTAGAAAAGAAAGGAAAACATCCAAACTAATTCTTTTTTTATTTAAATAGTTTATTGTCAAGTTGGTTTCCATATAACACCCAGTGCTCATCCCCACAAGTGCCCTCTTCCATGCCCATCTCCCCCTACACCTCACATCCATCAGTCCTCAGTTTGTTTTCAGCATCCAAGAGACTCTCATGGTTTGCCTCTCTCCCTCTCCCCCACTATTTCCCCCCTTCTTCTCTCCCATGGTCCTCCGTTAAGTTCCTCCTAATCCTCCCATAGGTGCAAACATATGGTATCTGCCCTTCTTTGCCTGACTTATTTCGCTCAGTATAACACCCTCAAGTTCCATCCATGTTGCTACAAATTGTCAGATTTCATTCTTTCTCAATGCCATGTAGTATTCCACTGTATAGGTGAAACACATCTTGGGGCGCCTGGGTGGCTCGGTCGGTTAAGCGTCCAACTTCGGCTCAGGTCATATCTCACCATTCATAGGTTTGAGCCCCGCATAGGGCTCTGTGCTGACTGCCAGGTCAGAGCCTGGAGCCTGCTCCAGATTCTGTATCTCCCTCTCTCTCTGACTCTCCCCTGATCTCTCTCTCTCTCATAAATAAATTAAAAAAAAAACATTAAAATAAAAAGAAACGCATCTTCTTGATCCATTTGTCCGTTGATGGACACTTAGGCTCTTTCCATGTTTTGGCTATTGTTGAGAGTGCTGCTATGAACATTGGGGTCCATGTGCCCCTATGCATCAGCACTACTGAATCCCTTGGGTAAATTCCTAGCAGTGCTATTGCTGGGTCATAAGCAAGTTCTATTGTTAATTTTTTGAGGAACTTCCCCACTGTTTTCCAGAAGGGCTGCAACAGTTTACATTCCCACCAAAAGTATAGGAGCGTGTCCATTTCTCCACATCCTCGCTAGCACCCATAGTCTCCTGATTTGTTCATTTTAGCCACTCTGACCGGCATGAGGTGGTGTTTCAGTGTGGTTTTGATTTGTATTTCCCTAATGAGAAGTGACACTGAGCATCGTTTCATGTGTCTGTTGGCCATTTGGATGTCCTGTTTGGAAAAGTGTCTGTTCATGTCTTCTGCCCATTTCTTCACTGGATTGTTTTTTTTTGGGTGTGGAGTTTGGTAAGTTCCTTATAGATTTTGGATACTAGCCCTTCATCTGATACGTTATTTGCAACTTCCAAACTAATTCTATGAAGTCAGCATTATACTTACACCAAAACCAGATGAAAACATAACTAAAATGGAGATCTACAGGACAATGTCCCTGATGAACACAGATGTAAAAATTCTCAATAAAGTACTAGCAAATTAAATCCAATATTACGTTAAAAGAATTATTCACCACGATCAAGTGGGATTCATTGTAGGATGCAAGAGTGGTTCAATATATGCAAACCAGTCAACATAATACACATCATTAATATAAGCAATGATCAGAACCATATGATCATTTCATTAGTAAAAAATCATTTAAGAAAGTACGATATCCTTTTATGATTCAAACTGTCAACAACGTAGGATTAAAGGGAACATACCTCAACATAATAAAGACCACTTATGAAAAAGCCACACCTGAGATTATCCTAAATGTTCAAATGCTGAAAGGTTTTACTATAGGGTCAGGGAGAAGATAGGGATGTCCAGTCTCACCGCTGCTTTTTAAAAAACTATGGAAATCTTAGCCACAACAATCAGACAACAAAAATAAACAAAAGGCATACAAATTGACAAGGATGAAATAAATTTTCATTATTTGCAGGTGGACTGCAAATTATATTCTATATAAATGATGCAAAACAGTCCACAAATATCTTGTTATAATTAATAAACAAATTCAGTTAATTTATAGGATATAAATCAATGTTCAGAAATCTGTTGCATTTCTACACATCAATAATGAAGAAGCAGAAAGAGAAATGAAAGAATCAATACCATTTGCAATTGGACCAAAACCAGTAAGATACCTAGGAATAAACCTAATCAAAGAGGTGAAAGACCTATACTGTAAAAAAAAAAAAAAAAGTAACATGGTGATGCAATAAATTAAATAACACAAAAAGAAATGGAAAGACGTTCCATGCTCATAGATTGGAAGAACAAATATTATTTAAATGTCTACATTTCCCAAAGAAATCTACACTTTTAATGCAGTCCCTATCAAAAGCAAACAGAATTTCCGACAAAACAAACAATCCTAAAAACTTATATGGAAACACAAAAGACCTTGAGTAGCCAAAGCAATCTTGAAAAAAATGAAAACAAACTTGCAGGCATCACAATTGTTTACTTCAAGTTATATTACAAAGTTGTAAATATCAAAGCAGTATGGTACTGGCACGAAAATGGAAACATAGATTAATGAAATAGAATAGAAAACCCAGAAGCAAATCCATGACTCTATGGCCAATTAAACTTCAACAAAGCAAGAATGAATATCCAATGGGGAAAATATCATCTATTCAAAAAATGGTGTTGGGAAAAGTGGGTAGCTACATGCAAAATAATGAACTTCTTAAACCATACACAAAAATAAATTCAAAATGGATTAAAAACCTACATGTGGAAACCAACTTGACAATAAACTATTTAATTTTTTTTTAATTTAGGAAAAAAACCCTAAATGTGGTACCTGATCCCATAATAATGTTAGAAGAGATCACAAGCCGTGACATTGTTGACATTAGCCATACCAACTTCTTTCTAGACATGTCTCCTGAGGCAAGGGAAACAAAAGAAAAATAAACTATTGGGACTTTAAAAAAACCTGTGCAGGAAAGGAAACAATCAACAAAACTAAAAGGCAACCTATAGAATGAGAGAGGATATTTGCAAATGACATATCTGGTAAAGTGTTAGAATCCCAAATGTAAAAAGAACTTATAAAACTCAACACCCAAAGAAATTAAAAATCCAATTAAAAATGTGTAGAAGACATGAATAGACATTTTTCCACAAAAGGCATCCAGATGGCCCACAGACCATGAAAAGATGCTCAACATCACTGATCAAAGGGAAATGCTAATCAAAACTGCAGTGATGTATCTTCTCACACATGTCACAATGGCAAAAATTAACAACTCAGGAAACATCAGGTTTTGGTGAGAGTGTGGAGAAAGGGGAACCCTCTTTCACTGTTGGTGGTAATTCAAACTGGTGCAGCCACTCTAAAACACAGTATAGATTTCGCTCAAAGACTTAAAAATAAAATTGTCCTTCAGTCCATTGAACTACTAGCTATTTACCCAAAGAATAGTACTAATTCAAAGGAATACATGCACCCCAATGTTTGTAGAAGCATTATCTACATAGCCAAATTTGGGAAACTGCCCAAGTATCCACTGACTTATGAATGAATAAAGAAGTGGTGTATATATACAATGAAATATTACTTAACCACAAAAATGAATGAAATCTTGGAGCACCTGGTAACTCAGTCAATAGAGCATGTCATTCTTGATCTTGGGTTCTTGAGTTCAATCCACCCTCAAGTAAGCCATGGAGACTATGTTAAAAAAAATAAAATCTTGCCATTTGTGTCAACATGGGTGGAGCTGGAAAGTATTACGCTAAATGAAATAAGTCAGTCAGAGAAATACAAATGCCATATGATTTCATTCATATGTGGAATTTATGAAACAAAACAAATGATCAAAGGGGAAAAGAAAGAGTAACAAACCAAGCAACAGACTCTTAAGTATAGAGAACAAATCCATGGTCGGTGTGCGGGGTCATGAGTTAAATAGATGGAATTATGAAGAAATTTAAAAATTCAATACCTATCACTAAATAATCCAATTTAAAAATGAGCAGAGGATATGAATAGACATTTTTCCAGAGAAGACATACAGGTTGCCAACAGACACATGAAAAGATGCTCAACATCACTTACCATTAAGGAAATAGTAATCAAAACTACAATGAGATATCACGTCAAACCACTTAGAGTGGCTCAAATCAATAACACTAAAAAGAACAGGTATTGGTGAAGATGTGTAAAAAAGGGAACCCTCCTGCACTATCCATGGGATTGCATACTGGTACAGTCACTCTGTAAAACAGTATGGAGGTTCCACCAAAATTAAAAAAAGAATTACCCCAAGAGCAAAAATGAACTACTGGGACCTCATCAAGATTAAAAGCTTCTGCATGGCAAAGAAAACAATCCATAAAACTAATAGGCAACTGACGGAATGGGAAAAGATACTTGCAAATGACATATCAGATAAAGGGCTAGTATCCAATATCTACAAGGAAGTCATCAAACTCCACACCCAAAAAACAAATAATCCAGTGAAGAAATGGGCAGAAGACATGAACAGACACTTCTCCAAAGAGGACATCCAGATGGCCAACAGACACATGAAATGATGCTCAGCGTCCCTCCTCATCAGGGAAATACAAATCAAAACCACACTGAGATACCACCTCACGCCGGTCAGAGTGGCTAAAATGAGCAAATCAGAGGACTCTAGATGCTGGCGAGGATGTGGAGAAATGAGCACCCTCCTACAGTGTTGGTGGGAATGTAAGCTAGCGCAACCCCTCTGGAAAACAGTGTGAATGTTCCTCAAAAAATTAACACTAGAACTTCCCTATGACCCAGCAATAGCACTGCTATGAATTTACCCAAGGGATACGGGAGTGCTGATGCATAGGGGCATGTGTACCCCGATGTTCATAGCAGCACTCTCAACAATAGCCAAAACATGGAAAGAGCCTAAGTGTCCATCAACGGACGAATGGATCAAGAAGATGTGGTATATTTAGAGAGGGGGCAAGATGACAGAGAAGTAGGGAGCACCGTACATTTTGCCTGCACTCATCTCTCAAACAGAGAAGGCCTGAAGTTGTAGGACACTGAGCCACAGGAGTTTGGGAAGAGAAAGAGGCAGAGTACACTGGGAAGGAAACCTCATAAGTGCGTGAGTGTGAACTGGGGAAGATAAAAGCGGGACGGGACCCAGAGATGTGGAAGGAGGGGAGGGAACCGGGCTTGCGTGCAACTGCTGTCAGTGATTAACCGGCAAGTGGTGGTGAGCTGCCGCGAGACCAGGGTAAAGGAAAGAAAAGCTGAGATTGCTCATAGAACCATCCCTGGTGAAGAAAAAAAAACTTGGCTTGGAAAGGCAGTGTTTTTTCTTAACTCTGGCTGGGGTGCTGACTTTAAACTAGGTGCCCTGGTCTCAGAAAGTTCCAGGAAAACTGAATTGCTGTGGGGCCGGCACTATCCTTGGCATCACCTGCCTGGTGAAGCAGCAGCAATGCCTTCCGAGGTGGTCCCTGTGCCAGGTGAAGCAGCAGGGGCCCGAGCAACAGCTGCCAACTGAAGCCTAGGCGCGCTGGAGCGTCACGAACTCTGGAGACCTGAAGTTGCTACATTCCCCTAATGCATTCGGGTTTTACCACCGCTTGACCCCAGTAGAACTGAAGCTGCAACACTTCTCCCACCCACCCCCCCAACCACAGGCAACAGGGAAGCATTGACCTGCGGGACTGTTCAGGGTGTAATAACAAAGCCCGCAGACGAGGAACTGGAAACAGGCGAGTGTGGGGCATAGAATTCAGCCCACCTTGGCTACCTCCTCAGCACAGGTAGATCGGACCCGAAGAAGTGATTTGAGAAGGGAGGGGAACGACGCCATTCTTCTCCCCCCAACCACCAAGGTGGCATCTCAGGGAGGCGACCAGACACAATGGAGGCGAGACCTGCCTACACCAAACCACGTCCTACCCACCAGAGAGCTGTTTTCATGTTGTTATTTTAACCTGAGCCTGGGTTTGTGTTTTATTGGTTTTGTCTGTGCCTTTGTGTACCTGTGTTCCCTCTGTGGTTGTATGTTTTCTTTTTCCAGGGCTGCCTCAAGAAACAAGCCAAACTACACATGGTGGAGAGTCCCAAATACCACTACCAGTAGAGAAACAAAATAACCAAAGTCTCAACAAGAGAAACCAAGAGACATCATCCAAAAAACACTTCCTGAACAGACAGGCCCTGAACAGTCAAAGAGCCCTCTCTAATACAGCAGAATTCACAGGGGCCGAGTATACAACAAGCTTTTAATATTGACAAGAGATAGAAAGCTAACCAAAATGACGAAACGGAAGAACTCTCCAACAAAGAAATTCCAGGAAGAAATGACAGCTAGAGAACTGCTCAAAACAGATATAAGCAACATAACTGAACAAGAGTTTAGAACAATAATCATAAAATTCATCTCTGGGCTTGAAAAAAGCATGGAGGACATCAGAGAAACTATGGCTACAAACAATATGGAGCTTAAAAATAGTTATGATGAGTGGAGGGGGCAAGATGGCTGAGAAGTAGGGAGCTCCGGACATTGCACTTGCCCCTATATCTCACATGGAAAAGATCTGAAGCCATATGAAACCTTACAGAATCCAAGAGATTAGGAGAAAAAGGACACAGAATCCACTGAGAACGCCTTCTAACGTTAGTGCGAACTGGGGAAGATAAAATCGGACTGGGATCAGAGAATCAGAGGGAAGGGGGCAATCCCCCACTGCGGGGAATGAGAGAAGAAAGAGAGAGGCTGAAACTCCTCAAGACATGGTCCCTGTCGCCGGGAAACAAAAAAACCTCCGCTCGGGGCACAGATGGACCCGCTAACTGGCCCTCCAGCTGACCCTACAATCCCCCGAAAAACAATTGCGGGCGCGCCAAATCCCTGCTCGCCAAATCCCCACATGCCAACTCGTCCTGGAGGGGCCACCACCTACTTTTTCTTTGTGCTTCTGGCTCGGATGGACCCCTAGGGGGGGACACGCGCCGATAGCGCCTCCATTCTCCTGGTTCGGCTGGACCCCTAGGGGGGAGGCGAAGGGCTTAAAACTGGGAGATTTGCCTGTGAATTAGTGTTTCCAGTGACGAGACACAGAGGAACCCGGATTCTCCCTCTCCAGAGGACCCGAGGCACCCCCCAGGTGAACCCCCGTCCTTGCTCGCCAACTCGACCTGGAGGAGAAGGAAACAGTGATTTTGGCTCCATCCCCAGGGCTAGGCATGAGGCTTGGAATTGGCCTGAGGGAATGGCCTGCAAGGCTGTGTCTAAGGCAATTTCAGTGGGGCGAGTGGACTGGGATTGGGAAACTAGGCCTGGCCTGGGTTAAAGAGTGCAACCCACTTTGACTGTGCCCCCTGCACAGGGAGCTTACACACCCAAAATGCGAGGTACAGCGCTTGGTTCAAGAAAGGACTGGAGCGCCACCACTCTTCTCCCCACAACGGCCAAGGCAGGACTCCCGAGGGACGCACTGGATGAAACAACGCCCATCACTCCTAGAGACCTGCCCTCTATTTTTTTTCCTCTTTTTTCCGGAACACTGACCTGATTAATTCTGGTTACCTGCTTGCTTAACAGTCACATTTAATCCATAGTGTAGATGTAAATTCTACACCTACCTACCTTTTCATCTCTTGCTCTCAAGGGTAATTAGACTATACAGTTTTTCTGGATACATCAGCATTCTTCTCTCACATCTCCAACCATACTCCACCCTTTAGCTCTTTGAAAAAAACTTCTAAAACCTTCTGCCTGTTCATTCTATTTCCATATTTGCCTAATCCCCGCCCTATCTTCTCTCTCTTTCTCTATGCTCTTCAAAGAGCACTGCATACACCCGGCTATTTAATTGTAGCTGAGAAATCTGGTTATATGCTTTAAACTCTTCTTTGTCTATCGGTTTTCTTCTTTTTTCCTTTCCTTTTCTTCTTTTTGACCTTTTATGTATTTTTATTTCTATTATTCGCCTTCCCTCCTCCATCTTTTCTCTTCACTTTTTCGTTTTCCCTCTCGGTTTGCGTGTTTGTTCGATTTCTCTGTGCATTTGTGTGCCTCTGCTCCCTGTGTGTTTGTCTGTCTGTTTTCTTCTCCAGGGCTGCCTCAAGATACAAGCCAAAGTACACCTGGTGGAGAGTCCCAAATATCACTACGAATAGGAAAATAAAATAACCAAGGTCTCAACAGGAGAGACCAAGAGATACCATTCAAAAAACACTTTCTGAAAGGAAACGCCATGGACAGTCAAAGAGTCTTCTTGGGTCCAGCAGCGCTCACAGGTGCGGAGAGCATAACAAGTCTTTAAAACTGACAAGAGATAGAAAGCTAACCAAAATGATGAAACAAAAGAGCTCTCCTCCAAAGAAACTCCAAGAAGAATTGACAGCTGATGAACTGCTCAAAACAGATATAAGCAGCATAACTGAACAAGATTTCAGAACAATAATCATAAAATTAATCGCTGGGCTTGAAAAAAGCATAGGAGACGTCAAAGAAACTATGGCTACAAACAACATGGAGCATAAAAATAGGCATGATGAATTAAAAAATGTGATAAATGAAATATACAATAAATTGGAGGCTTCCAGTGCACGGATTGGAGAGGCAGAAAGGAGATTAAGTGATTTAGAAGACACCATTATAGAAAGAGAAGAAACTGAGAAAAAAAAGAGACAAACTGATCCAGGAACATGAAAGAAGAGTTCGAGAGCTCAGCGATACGATCTAACGCAACAATATCATTATCCTTGGAATCCCAGAAGAGGAAGAGAAAAGGAAAGGTGCTGAAGGAGTCCTGGAACAAATGATAGCAGAGAACTTCCCCAACCTGGGGAAAATACAAGAGGCTCGGAGAACTCCCCTCAGATGTAATTTGAATTGATCTTCTGCACTACATATCATATAAAAATGGCAAAATATAAGGACAAAGAGAGAATTTTGAAAGCAGCTAGAGAGAATAGGGCCCTATATACAAAGGGAAACCTATTAGAGTGGTGACAGACCTATCTACTGAAACTTGGCAGGCCAGAAAGGAATGGAAGATATTCAATGTGATGAACAGAAAAAATATGCAGCCAAGAATCCTCAATCCAGCAAGCTTGTCATTCAAAATAGAAGGAGAGATAAAAAATCTTTACAAATAAAGAGAAATTAAAAGAATTTGTCACGAATAAGCCAGCCCTACAAGAAAACCTGAGGGGTACACTCTGAGGTAAGTGTTGCAAGGAACGAAGATACCAGAGACACTACCACAAGCATGAATCTCACAAAGGACACAATGATTCCAAACCCACATATTTCAATAATAACACTGAATGTAAATGGGCTGAATGCTCCAATCTAAAGACATAGGGTAGTAGATTGGATAAAAAACAAAATCCATCTATTTGCTATCTACAAGAAACGCATTTTAGACTGGAAGACACCTTCAGATTAACGGTAAAGGGATGGAGAAATATATATTATGCTACTGTAAATCTAAAGAAAGCTGGAGTAGCTATACATATATCAGACAAACTGGAATTTAAATTAAAGACAATAACAAGAGATGAAAAAGGGCATTATATCATAATTACAGGATCTATCCATCAGGGAGAACTAACAATCATAAAAGTCTATGCAACAAATATGGGAGCACCTAAATATTTAAAACAATTAATCACAAACAGAAACAATCTTATAAATAAGAATGTGATAATAGCAGGGGAATTTAATACTCCGCTTACAGAAATGGATAGGTCAACCAGACAGAAAATCACTAAAGAATCAATGGACTTGAAAGGTACATTGGACAAGATGGATCTGACAGATATATTTAGAACTTTACATCTTGAGGCCAGGGAATTCACTTTCCTCTCAAGTGCGCATTGCACATTCTCCAAGATAGATCACATACTGGGACATAAAGCAGCCCTCAATAAATATAAAAGAATTGGGATCTTTTAAAAAAGATAATGATGTCTCATGACCATGCCATGACACTCTCAGATCATAATGCTTTGAAACTTGAAATCAATCCCAGGAAGAAGTCTGGAAAACCTCCAAAAACATGGAGGTTAAAGAACACACTATTAAAGAATTAATGGACAAATCAGGTAATTAGAAAGAAATTTAAAAATATATGGAAACAAATGAAACTGAAAACACAAGAATTAAAAATCTATGGGATGCGGAAAACGCAATCTTAAGAGGAAAGTACATTGCACTCCAGGCCTATTTCAAGAAATTAGAAAAAACGCAAGTCCAAAATCTAACAGCTCGCCCAAAGGAACTAGAGGCAGAGCAACAAGAAAGCCCTAAACCCAGTAGAACCAGAGAAACAGTAAAAATCAGAGCAGAAATAAACAACATAGAGACCAAAGAAACAGTTGAACAGATCCATGAAACCAAGAGTTGGTTTATTCAAGAAATAAACAAAATGAACAAACTTTTCACCAGGCTTCTCAAAAAGACAATAGAGAGCACTCAAATAGACAAAATCATGAATGAAAATGGACTGATTACAACCAACCCCTCAGAAATATAAACAATTATCAGGGAATACTATGAAAAATTATATGCCAACAAATTGGACACCTTAGAAGAAATGGACAAATTCCTAAAAACACACTCATTACCAAAATTCACACAGGAAAAGATAGGAAATTTGAAGAGACCCATAATGAATGAAGAAATAGAATCAGTTGTCAAAAATCTCCCAACAAATAAGAGCCCTGGACCTAATGGCTTCCCTGGCGAATTCTACCAGACGTTTAAAACAGAATTACTACCAATTCTTCTCAAGTTATTCCAAAAAAATAGAAATCGAAGGAAAACTCCCAGACTCATTTTATGAAGCCAGCATCACTCTGATTCCCAAGCCAGACACAGATCCAGCAAAAAAAGAGAACTACAGGCCAATATCCTTGATGAATACAGATGCAAAAACCCTCAACAAGATACTTGCAAATCGAATCCAACAGCATAAAAAGAATCATCCACCAAGGTCAAGTGGGATTCATTTCTGGGTTACAGGGCTGGTTCAACATTCGCAAATCAATCAATGTGATACATCATATCAACCAAAGAAAAGATAAAAACCATATGATCCTGTCGATAGATTCAGAAAAAGCATTTGACAAAATACAGCATCCATTCTTAATAAAGACTCTAGGGAAAGTCGGGATAGAAGGAACCTACTTAAACATCATAAAAGTCATCTATTAGAAGCCTTCAGCTAACATCATCGGCAATGGGGAAAAACTGAGAGCTTTGCCCCTGAGTTCAGGGACACGACAGGGATGTCCACTCTCACCATTATTGTTTAACATAGTGCTGGAATTCCTAGCATCAGCCATCAGACAACAAAAGGAAATAAAAGGCATCAGAAATGGCAAAGAGGAAGTCAAACTTTCCCTTTTCGTAAACGACATGATAATCTACATTGAAAACCCTACAAACACCAACAGAAGCCTACTAGAACTGATCCAAGAATTCAGCCAACTTGCAGGGTACAAAATCAACATACAGAAATAGGTTGCATTTTTATACACCAACAATGAAGCAACAGAAAAAGAAGTCAAGAAACTCTGATCCCATTCACAATTGCACAAAAACCCATAAAATATCTAAGAATAAATGTAACCAAGGATATAGGAGATCTTTATGATGACAACTATAAAAAACTGATGAAGGAAATAGAAGAAGACACAAAGAAATGGAAAAACATTCCATGCTCATGGAGTGAAGAATAAACACAGTTAAAATGTCATTACTACCCAAAGCAATCTACACATTCAATGCAATTCCAATCAAAATTGCACCAGCATACTTCTTAAAACTAGAACAAACTATCCTCAAATTTATATGGAACCTCAAAAGACACCGAATATTCAAAGTAATATTGAAGAAGAAAACCAAAATGGGAGGCATCACCATCCCACACTTTAGCCGCTACTACAAAGCTGTTGTCATCAAGACAGTATGGTATTGGCACAAAAACAGACACATAGAGCAATGGAATATAATTGAGAACTCAGAATTGGACCCACAAATGTATGGCCAATTAGTCTTTGACAACACCAGAAAGAGTATCTAATGGAAAAGAGACAGCCTCTTTAACAGATGGTGCTTGGAGAACTGGACAGAAACATGCAGAAGAATGAAACTAGATTTTTGTCTCACACCATACACAAAAATAAACTCAAAATGGATAAAGGATCTGAATGTGAGACAGGAAGCCATCAAAACCCTAGAGAAGAAAGCTGTAAACAACCTCCTTGACCTCCACCGCAGTAATTTCTTACTTGACACATCCCCAAAAGAAAAAAAATCAAGAGCTAAAATAAACTATTGGGACCTCATCAAGATTAAAAGCTTCTGCATGGCAAAGGAAACAATCCTTAAAACTAATAGGCAACTGACAAAATGGGAAAAGATTGTTGCAAATGACTTATCATATAAAAGGTTACTATCCAAAATCTATAAGGAACTCACCAAACTCCACACCCGAAAAACAAACAACCCAGTGAAGAAATGGGCAGAAGATATGAACAGACATTTCTCCAAAGAGGACATCCAGATGGCCAACAGACACATGAAACGATGCTCCGCATCCCTACTCATCAGGGAAATACAAATCAAAACCACACTGAGATACCACCTCATGCCAGTCAGAGTGGCTAAAATGAGCAAATCAGAGGACTCTAGATGCTGGCGAGGATGTGGAGAAACGAGCACCCTCCTACACTGTTGGTGGTAATGCAATCTGGTGCAGCCCCTCTGCAAAACGCTGTGGAGATTCCTCTAGAATTTAAAAATAAAACTCCCCTATGACCCCACAATAGGACTGCTAAGAATTTACCCAAGGGATATAGAAATCTTGATGCATAGGAGCACATGGACCCCAATGTTAATGTCAGCACTCTCCACAATAGCCAATACATGGAAAGAGCCTAAGTGTCCAACAACAAACGAATGGATCAAGAAGATATGGTTTATCTATACGATGGAATACTACATGGCAATGAGAAAGAGTGAAATCTGGCCATGTGTTGCAGCATGGATGGACCTTGGGGGTGTTATGCTGAGCGAAATAAGTCAGGCAGAGAAGGACAAATACCATATGTTTGCACGTATAGGAAGATTAGGAGGAACTTAACCGAGGACCATGGGGAGAAAAAAGGGGGCAAATAGTAGGAGAGAGGGGGAGAGGCAAACCATGAGAGAGTTTTGAATGCTGAGAAGAAATTGAGGACTGTTTGGTGTGAGGGGGGAGGGGAAAGATGGGTACGTGAGGACACTTGTGGGGATGAGTACTAGGTGTTATATGGAAATCAACTTGACATTAAACTATTTGTAAAAAAATGAAAATGTGGTATATTTATATAATGTAATACTACGTGGCAATGAGAAAGAATGAAATCTGGCCATTCGTATCAACATGGATGGAACTTGAGGGTGTTATGCTGGGAGAAATAAGTCAGGCAGAGAAGGACAAATACCATATGTTTGCACATATGGGTGGGTTAGGAGAATGTTTCGGAGGACGAAGTATAAGAACAAGTGGAAAAACAGTTGGGGTGAGGGAGGTAGGCAAACCATGAGAGACTTTTGAATGCTGAGAACAAACTGAGGGCTGAGGGAGGCTGAGGTAGAGGGGAAGGTGGTTGATGGGCATGGAGAAGTGCACTTGTTGGGATGAGCACTGGGTGTTTCATGGAAACCAGCTTGGCAATAAACTATTTAGGGAAAAAATAGACTTACCCTTAGATCCATAAAAGGCACTACTAGTTATTTGCCCCAAAAATACAGAAATACTAATTGTAAGGAGTACGTACATCCCAAAATTTATAATAGCATGGTCTCCAATAGTCAAATTATGGAACCCGACCAGGTATCCATCAACTGCTGAAAGGAATATGACTCAGCAATAAAAAGAAGAATGAAATATTGCTATTTGCAACAATGTGGATGAAGCTAGAGAGTATTATGGTAAATAAAATGAATCTATGATAGAAACACATATCATATCATTTCAGTCATATGTGAAATTTATTATTTTTTTAAATGTTTTATTTATTTCTAGGAGAGAGAGAGAGAGAGAGACATCATGGCAGGGGAGGGTCAGAGAGAGAGAGGGAGTGACAGACGCTGAAACCGCCTCCTGGCTCTGAGCTGGCAGTCAGCACAGAGCCCGACGCGGGGCTCGAACCCACGAACCGCGAGATCATGACCTAAGCGAAAGTCGGGCGCTTATCCGACTAAGCCACCCAGGCGCCTCTGTGAAATTTAACAAACAAAAGAAATGTACATGGGGGGAAAAGAAGAGGAAAAGAAAGAAACAGATTCTTAAATACAGAGAACAAACTGAGGGTTATTGGAAGGGAGGTCAGTGGGGAATTAGTTAAGTAGTTGTGGGGTTAAAGAGTGCAATTGTTATGATGGGCACAGGTGTTGTATCCAAGCTATGTTACCCAACTGGAATTTAAATTAAAAGTTCATTTTAATAAAAGAGTAATTAGACAAGCTACAGAGTGGGAGAGATTATTTCACATTGTATATATAAGGTCTTGAGTACATTATATGTAAAAAAATGTTCTATATTATCCTTTAGTAATATAGAACAAAGTCAACAACACAAATACAGGTAAACCAAATTAAAAATGAGTTAGGAATTTTAATAGGTATTCTTCCAAGGGGATATACAAGTTTCCATTAAGGATATGAAATGTGCTTAAACCCATTAATCAACAGGGTAATGCAATTAGAAACTACAAGCAGATATCACTTATCACATAATATATTGCTGGTGGAAAAGCTAAATCGTGAAGACTCCTTTTAAAATAGAAAGCTCCTGGGGCACCTGGGAGGCTTAGCTGGTTAACCGTCTGACCATGGTCCCTGGTCATGATCTTGTGGTTCGTGTGTTTGAGCCCCGCATCCAGCTTTGTGCTGACTGTTCAGAGCCTGGGGTCTGTTTCAGATTCTGTGTCTCCTTCTCTCTCTGACCATCCCCCACTCACACTCTGTCTCTCTCTCTCAAAAATCAATAATAAAAAATAAAATAAAATAGAAACTTCCTAAAAATGTTGAACAGTTACCAAAGGACTCAGCAGTTCCTTGCCTAGATACATAGAAATGAAAAATAAAAACTGAAGCCCATGAAAAACTTGTACCAGTGGTCATAGTAGCACTATTCTCATTAGCTAAAAAGTGTAAACATACCCATTATTCATGAAAGTGTAAAATGGATAAACAAATTATGGCTTATCTATAGATTGCAAAAACTACCATAAAATGAATGAAGTAATGATACATGCTACAACATGGATGAAACTGGAAAACATTCTAAGTAAATGAATCCAGTCACAAAACACCATCTTTTGTATTGTTCTGTGTATATGAAAACTTCAGAATAAGCAGACATGGAGGCACAAACTAGGCTATTGCTTGCCCAGTGCTGTCACGGGAGTCTGGGGAAATGGACAGTAACTGGTTATAGGTACAGAGTTACTTTTTAAGGAGCCCCTGGGAGGCTCAATTGGTTAAGCGTCTTACTCTTGGTTTTGGCTCAGGTCATGTCTCACAGTTCGTGGGTTCAAGCCCCATGTCCACCTATCTGCTGATTGTGCAGAACCTGCTTGGGATTCTCTCTCTCCCTCTCTCTCTCTCTTCCCCTCCCCTCCCTCTCTCAAAAATAAATACATTTTTAGAGTGATGAATATGTTCTAAAATTAAACTGTGCTTATAGTCATACAAGTCTGAATATTACTCAAAATATTGAATTGTGTACTTTAAATGTATGAATTTTATGGCATGCAAATTATTATCTCTACAAATCTGCTTGAAATGCATGTTATGATATTTTCTTTTGGTTTATCAAATGATTTATTTAATAATATAATAATGTTGAAGTTTATTCTAATAAGAGCTGTCATTTATTATTTAAAAAAGAACCAAAATACTTGATTAATTCAGTGAACTCAGTTTCAAAATGTGAAAACAAGTTTATAAATCAGTTTAACTTGTTCAATGCTGAAAAGACAAAAAATGGGTTGACTGACCTCTTATTCAATATACCATTTGCAAATTTCTTTTCTCATTTGGTAGGTTGTCATTTTTCTTTCTTTCTTTTTTATTTTTTTTAATGCTTTTTTTTTTAATTTCTAGGAGAGAGAGAGAGAGAGAGAGACAGCGTGAGCAGGGGAGGGTCAGAGAGAGAGAGAGTCACAGACTCTGAAACAGGCTCCAGGCTCTGAGCTGGCAGTCAGCACAGAGCCCGACGCGGGGCTCGAACCTACGAACCGCGAGATCATGACCTAAGCGAAAGTCGGACGCTTAACCGACTAAGCCACCCAGGCGCCCCAGGTTGTCATTTTTATTGATGATGGTTTATTTTGCTTTGCACAAGCATTTTAGTTTGGTATACCCCCAATGCTTTAATCTTGTTCTTGTATTCTTTGCCTGAGGAGACATATCTAGAAAAATGTTGTTAAAGTTAAGGTCAAAGAAATTACAGCCTACGTTTACTTCTAGGAATTTTATAGTTTCATGTCTCACATTTAGGTCTTTAATCCATTGCCAGTTTATTTATTTATTTTGCCAGTTTATTAATTTTTGGAATAATATAAGAAAGTGTCTAGCTTCATTCTTTTGCATGTTGCTGTCCAGTTTTCCCAACACCTTTTGTGAAGAGATTATCTTTTTCCCATTGTATATTCTTGGCTTCTTTGTCATAAATTAATTGAATATGGAGCCTGTTTTTCTTTCCTAGACTCTATTCTGTTCTATTGATCTGTCTATTTTTGTGCCAGTACCAAACTGTTTTGATTATTACAGTTTTGTAATATATCTTGAAATATATTTAAGAAATAATATATATAATGAAATGCATAATGAAAAAATATATATATAATGCTTGTGATGCCTCCAGATTTATTCTTCTTTTTCAAGATTGCTCTGTTTGTGGTCCATTGTGGTTCCATATGTACTTTAGGACTTTTAGTCTAGTTTTGTAAAAAATGTTGGTGTTTTGGTAAAGATTTTTGGTAAATCTGTAGATTACCTTGGGTAGTGTGGACATTTTATCAATATTTATTCCTCCAAATCAAGAGCATGGAATATCTTTCCATTTGTTTGTGTCATCTTCAATTAATTTTATTTATTTTTATAGCTTCTAAAAGTAAAAACATTTGATTTCTCACTTGACCCATTCATTGTTTAGTTGCATGTTACTTAGCCTTCTAAGTAAATTTATGTTCTTTCCAGATTTTGCCTTTTGATTGATTTTTAGTTTCATATCATTGCCAAAATGATGCATGATATGATCTCTCTGATTTTATTGAGAATTGTTTGAGACTAAACATGTGATCTGTTCTGAGGAATGGTCCGTGCACACTTGAAAATAATGTGTATTTGTGACCCAATGCATCAGCATTCCCGTATCCCTTGGGGAAATTCCTAGC
Organism: Proteles cristata cristata; assembly: GCA_017311185.1. Taxonomy (NCBI): domain Eukaryota; kingdom Metazoa; phylum Chordata; class Mammalia; order Carnivora; family Hyaenidae; genus Proteles; species Proteles cristata. The sequence continues at coordinate 173,925 of JAESUZ010001521.1, forward strand.
GGTGTGATTGCTGTGTCATAGTTCTATTTTTAATTTTTTAAAGAGCCATCACACTGTTTTCCAGAGTGGTTACACCAGTTTGCATTCCCACCAACAGTGGAAGAGGGTTCCCATTTCTCCACATCCTCACCAGCATCTATAGTCCTCTGATTTATTCATTTAAGCCACTCTGACCAGAGTGAGGTGATATCTCAGTGTGGCTTTGATTTGCATTTTCCTGATGATGAGTGATATTGAACATTGTTTCACATGTCTGTTGGCCATCTGGATGTCTTCTTTGGAAAAGTGTCTATTCATAACTTCTGCCCATGTGTTCACAGGATTATTTGTTTTTCAGGTGTGAAGTTTGGTAGGTTCTTTATAGATTTTGGATACTAGACCTTTATCCAATATGTCATTTGCAATCATATTTTCCCATTCTGTCAATTGCCTTTTAGTTTTGTTGATTGTTTCCTTTGCAGTGTAGCAGAGCTTTCAACAATAGCCAAATTATGGAAAGAGCCTAAATGTCCATCAACTGATGGATGGATAAAGAAGATGCGGTTTATATATACAATGGAATACTACTTGGCAATGAGAAAGAATGAAATCTGGCCATTTGCAGGAAAGTGGATGTAACTAGAGGGTATTATGCTAAGTGAAATAAGTCAGTCATAAAGGGACAAATATCATATGTTTTCACTCATATGTAGATCTTGAGAAACTTAACAGAAAACCATGGGGAAGGGAAAATAATTACAAACAGCGAGGGAGGGGGACAAACCATAAGAGACTCTTAAATACAGAGAACAAACTGAGGGTAGATGGGGGTTGAGGAGACGGGAATGTGGGTGATGGTCATTGAGGAGGGCACTCGTTGCGATGAGCACTGGGTGTTGTACAGAAGCCAATTTGACAATAAATTATGTTAAATTTAAAAAGAAAATAATGTGTATTCTTCTTGTTTTGGATGGAATGTTCTGTGTATAACTGTTAGGTCCATCTGGTTCAATATTTCATTTAAAAACATTGTTTCATTGCTGTTTTTCTGCCTGGATTATCCATTATTCATGTAAGTGGAGTTTTATTTTATTGATTTTTTAATTAAATTTTTAATTTTTTATTTATTTCTGTGAGAGAGAGAGAGAGAGAGAGAGAGAGCATGAGCAGGGGAGGGTCAGAGAGAGAGGGAGACACAGAATCTGAAAGAGGCTCCAGGCTTTGAGATGGCTGTCAGCACAGAGCCTGACGCGGGGCTCGAACCTACGAACCGTGAGATCATGACCTGAGCCGAAGTCATGAGCCACTTAACCAACTGAGCCACCCAGGCGCCCCCATGTAAGTGGAGTTTTAAAGTCCTGTACTATTACTGTATTACTGTCAATATGTTTTGGGTTTTTTAACAGTAGCTTTATGTATTTAGTTGTTTCCCTGCTGGATGTATAAATATTTGTAATTGCTATACCCTCTTGTTTAATTGTTCCTTTTATCTTTATAAAAGAAAAATTATACATATGTAATTTGTACAATATATAAATTTATATAATGTATGTATGTATGTATGTATGTATGTATGTATGTATGTATATAATGTATGTAGTGTCCTCAATTGTTTCTTGTTACAGTTTTTATTTTTACAAATAGCTTATTGTCAAATTAGTTTCCACATAACACCCAGTGCTCATCCCCACAAGTGCCCTCCTCCATGCCCATCCCCCCTCCTCCCCACATCCATCAGTCCTCAGTTTTTGTCAGCATTCAAGAGTCTCTCATGGTTTGCCTCTCTCCCTTTCCCCCACCATTTCCCCCCTTCTTCTCCCCATTGTTCCTCAGTTAAGTTCCTCCTAATCCTCCTATACGTGCAAACATATGATATTTGTCCTTCTCTGCCTGACTTATTTCGCTCAGCATAACACCCTCAAGGTCCATCCATGTTGCTACACATGGCCAGATTTCATTGTTTCTCATTGCCATGTAGTATTCCATGGTATAGATAAACCACATCTTCTTGATCCATTCGTCCGTTGATGGACACTTAGGCTCTTTCCATGTTTTAGCTATTGTTGAGAGTGCTGCTATGAACATTGGGGTCCATGTGCTCCTACGCATCAGCATTTCTGTATCCCTAGGGTAAATTCCTAGGAGTGCTACTGCTGTTTTCCAGAGGGGCTGCAGCAGTTTATATACCCACCAACAGTGTAGGAGGGTGCCCGTTTCTCCACATCCTCGCCAGAATCTAGAGTTCTCGGATTTGCTCATTTTAGTCACTCTGACTGGTGTGAGGTGATATCTCAGGGTGGTTTTGATTTGTATTTCCCTGATGGGGAGGGATGCTGAGCATCGTTTCATGTGTCTGTTAGCCATCTGGATGTCCTCTTTGGAGAAGAGTCTGTTCACATCTTCTGCCCATTTCTTCACTGGCTTGTTTGTTTTTCGGGTGTGGAGTTTGGTGAGTTCCTTATAGGTTCTGGATATTAACTCTTTATCTGATATGTCATTGGCAACTATCTTTTCCCATTCCGTTGGTTGCCTGTTATTTTTGCGGGTTGTTTCCTTGGCTGTGCAGAAGCTTTTAATCTTGATGAGGACCCAACAGTTTATTTTTGCTCTTGATTCCCTTGCTTTTGGCGATGTGTCAAGTAAGAAGTTTCTGCGGTGGAGGTCAAGGAGGTTGTTTCCTGCTTTCTCCTCTAGGGTGTTGATAGTTTCCTGTCTCTCGGTCAGGTCCTTTATCCATTTTGAGTTTATTTTTGTGCATGGTGTGAGAAAATGATCTAGTTTCATTCTTCTGCATGTTGCTGTCCAGTTCTCCCAACACCATCTGTTAAAAAGGCTGTCTTTTTTCCATTGGATGTTCTTTCCTGCTTTGTCAAAGATTAGTTGGCTGTATACTTTTGGGTCCACTTCTGAGTTCTCAATTCTGTTCCATTGGTCTATGTGTCTGTTTTTGTGCCAATACCATACTGTCTTGATGATGACAGCTTTGTAGTAGAGGCTAAAGTCTGGGATGGTGATACCTCCCATTTTGGTTTTATTTTTCAGTATTACTTTGGCTATTCGGGGTCTTTTGTGGTTCCATACAAATTTTAGGATCGTTTGTTCTAGTTTTGAGAAGTATGCTGGTGCAATTTTGATTGGAATTGCATTGAATGTGTAGAGTGCTTTGGGTAGTAATGACATCTTAACTATATTTATTCTTCCTATCCATGAGCATGGAATGTTTTTCCATTTCTTTGTGTCTTCTTCAATTTCCTTCATAAGTTTTCTATAGTTTTCATCATATAGATCTCTTGTATCCTTGGTTAGGTTCATTCCGAGGTATTTTATGTTTTTTTGTGCAATTGTGAATGAGATCAGTTTTTTGATTTCTCTTTCTGTTGCTTCATTGTTGGTGTATAAAAATGCAACCGATTTCTGTACATTGATTTTGTACCCTGCAACTTGGCTGAATTCTTGGATCAGTACTAGTAGGCTTCTGGTGGAGTCTGTCAGGTTTTCTATGTAGAGTATCATATCATCTGTGAAGAGTGAAAGTTTGACTTCCTCTTTGCCAATTCTGATGCCTTTGATTTCCTTTTGTTGTCTGATGGCTGATGCTAGGACTTCCAGCACTATGTTAAACAACAGTGGTGACAGTGGACATCTCTGTCGTGTTCTTGATTTCAAGGGGAAAGTTCTGATTCTTTCCCCGTTGAGGATGATGTTAGCTGAAGGCTTCTCATAGATAGCTTTTATGATGTTGAAGTAGATTCCTTCTATCCTGACTTTCTCTAGAGTCTTTATTTAGAAGGGATGCTGTACTTTGTCAAATGATTTTACTGCATCTATCCACAGGATCATATGGTTTTTATCTTTTCTTTTATTGATGTGATGGATCATATTGATTGATTTGTGAATGTTGAAGCACCCCTGTAACCCAGGAATGAATCCCACTCGATCTTGGTGGATGATTCTTTTTTATGTGCTGCTGGATTCAATTTGCAAAGATCTTGTTGAGGGTTTTTGCATCCGTATTCATCAAGGATATTGGCCTGTAGTTCTCTTTTTTTGCTGGATCTGTGTCTGGCTTGGGAATCAGAGTGATGCTGGCTTCATAAAATGAGTCCGGGAGTTTTCCTTCGATTTCTATTTTTTGGAATAGCCTGAGAAGAATTGGGATTAATTCTGTTTTAAATATCTGGTAGAATTCCCCAGGGAAGCCATCAGGTCCAGGGCTCTTATTTTTGGGAGATTGTTGATAACTGATTCGATTTCTTCACTCGATATGGGTCTGTTCAGATTTTCTATTTCTTCCCGTGTGAATTTTGGTAGTGAGTGTGTGTTTAGGAATTTGTCCATTTCTTCTAAGTTGTCCAATTTGTTGGCATATAATTTTTCATAGTATTCCCTGATAATTGCTTGTATTTCTGAGGGGTTGGTTGTAATAAGTCCATTTTCATTCATAATTTTGTCTATTTGGGTGCTCTCTCTTTTCTTTCTGATAAGTCTGGCTAGAGGTTTGTCAATTTTGTTTATTTTTTCAAACAACCAACTCTTGGTTTCATGGATCTCTTCAATTGTTTCTTTGGTTTCTATGCTGTTTATTTCTGCTCTAATTTTTACTATTTCTCTTCTTCTACTCGGTTTAGGTCGTTCTTGTTTCTCTGCATCTAGTACCTTTAGGTGAGCTGTTAGATTTTGGACTTGCGCTTTTTCTAATCTCTTGAATTAGGTCTGGAGAGCAATGTACTTTCCTCTTAGGACTGCCTTTGCCACATCCCATAGATATTGAATTGTTGTGTTTTCATTTTCATTTATTTCCATATATTTTTAAATTTCTTCTCTAATTGCCTGATTGGCCCATTCATTCCTTAATAGGGTGTTCTTTAACCTCATGTTTTTGGAGATTTTCCAGACTTCTTCCTGTAATTGATTTCAAGTTTCAAAGCATTTTGATCTGACAGTGTGGATGGTATGATCTCTATTCTTTTATATTTATTGAGGGCTGCTTTCTGTCCCAGTATGTGATCTATCTTGGAGAATGTGCCATGCGCATATCAGAAGAAAGTAAATTCCCTGGCGCTAGGATGTAAAGTTCTAAATATCTCTGTCAGATCCATCTGGTGCAGTGTGTCTTTCAAGTCCATTATTTCCTTAGCGATTTTCTGTCTCGTTGACCTACCAGTAGCTGTAAGTGGAGTATTAAAGTCCCCCGTTATTATCACATTCTCATTTATAAGCTTGTTTCTCTTTGTGATTAATTGTTTTATATATTTAAGTGCTCCCATATTCGGTGCGTAGACATTTATCATTGTTAGTTCTTCCTGATGGATAGACCCTGTAACTGTTATTTAATGCCCTTCTTCAACTCTTGTTATTGTCTTTAATTTAAAGTCCAGTTTGTCTGATATAAGTATAGCTACTCTGGCTTTCTTTTGATTTCCAGTAGCATGATATATATTTCTCCATCCCCTTACTTTTAATCTGATGGTATCTTCCAGTCTTAGTGAGTTTCCTCTAGCCAGCATATGGATGGATATTGTTTTTTTATCCATTCTGCTACCCTATGTCTTTTGATTGGAGCATTCAACCCATTTACATTCAGTGTTATTATTGAAATATGTGGGCTTAGAGCCTTTGTATCTTTTGCAGGGCTCATGTTTGTGATGGTGTCTCTGGTATCTATGTTTCTTGCAACCTTTCCTTCAGAGCGTCCCCCTCAGGATTTCTTGTAGGGCTGGCTTAGTGGAGACAAATTCTTTCAATTTCTGTTTATTTGGAAAGGTTTTTATCTTTCCTTCTATTTTGAATGACAGGCTTGCTGGATAGAAGATTCTTGGTTGCATATTTTTACCGTTCATCACATCGAAGATCTCTTGCTATTCCTTTCTGGCCTACCAAGTTTCAGTAGATAGGTCTGTCACCACTTTGTTAGCTTTCCCTTTGCATATAGGGCCCTTTTCTCCCTAGCTGCTTTCAAAACTCTCTCTTTGTCCTTGTATTTTGCGATTTTTACTATGATATGCCGTGCAGAAGATGATACAAGTTACATCTGAGGGGAGTCCTCTTAGTCTCTAGTATTTCAATATTTTCTTCATTCCACATGTCGGGGAAATTCTCTGCTATAATTTGTTCCATGACTCCTTCAGCACATTTCCCTCTCTCTTCCTCTTCTGGGATTCCTATGATATGGATATTGTTGCGTTTGACCGTATCGCTGAGCTCTTGAATTCTTTCTTCTTCCTGAATCAATTTGTCTCTTTTTTTTTAAGCTTCTTGTTTTTCTATCATGGTGTCTTCTAAATCACTTATTCTATTTCTGCTTCTTCAATCCTTGCATTGGAGGCCTCTATTTTATTATGTATCTCATTTATCGCATTTTTAAATTCTTCATGCCTATTTTTATTTTCCATTCTGTCTGTAGCCAATGTTTCTTTGATGTCCCCTATGTTTTTTTCAAGCCCAGCTATTAATTTTACCATTATTATTTTAAAATCTTGCTCAGTTATGCTGCTTCTATCTGTTTTGAGCAGTTCATTAGCTGTCATTTCTTCTTGGAGTTACTTTGGAGGAGAGCTCTTTTGTTTCGTCATTTTCGTTAGCTTTCTGGCTCTTGTTGGTTTTATGGACCTGTTATACTCTCTGTATCTATGAGCGCTGCTGTATCCAATAAGACTCTTTGGCTGTCCAGGGCCTATCCTTTCAGAGAGTGTTTTACAAAGGTATCTCTTGGTCTCCTTTGTTGGGACTTTGGTTATTTTATTTTCCTATTCGTAGTGGTATTTGAAACGCTCCACCTTGTGTACTCTGGCTTGTTTCTTGAGGCAGCCCTGGAGAAGAAAACAGACAGACAAACACACACGGAGCAGGAGCACACAAACGCACAGGCTAATTCAACTAACATGCAAAGCGAGGGGGAAAAGGAAAAAGTTAAGAGAAAAGACGGAGGAAGGAGGGCGAATAATAGAAAGTATAAAATACATAAAAGGTCAAAAAGGAGAAAAGAAAAGGAAAGATTAAAAAAACTGATGGACAAAGAACGGTTTAAAGCAAGCTACAGTTAAATAGCTGTGTGTATGCAGTCCTGGTTGAAGAGCATAGAGAAAGAGAGAGAAGACAGGGCGCTTATGAGGCAAAATTGAAAATAGAATGTACAGGCAGAAGGGATAAGAAGCTTTTTTCAAAGAGGTAAAGGGTAGATTATGGTTGAATAGGTGAGAGAAGGATGCTGGTATTATCCAGAGAAACTATATAGTCTAATTACTCCTGAGAGAAAGAGATGAAAATGTCGGTAGGTGTAGAATTTACTTCTACGGAATGGACTCGTTGTGATTGTTTAAGCAAGCTGGTGACCAGAGTTAATCAGGTCAGTTTTCTGGGGAAAAAAAGAAAGAAAAGAGAAAGAAGAAGAAAAAAAAAGAGGAAAGAGGGCAGCTCTCAAGCAGGGATGGGCATGGCGTGATCCAATGCCTCAAGCGGGAGTTCTGCCTTGGCGGTTGTGGGGAGGAGAGTGGTGGTGCTCCAGTCCCTTCCTGAGCCAAACGCTGCACCTCGCTTTTTTGGGCGTATAATGTCCCCGTACTGGGGGCGCAGCCAAAGTTGGTTGCACTCTTCAACTCAGGCCAGTCCCAATCTCCAAATCCCAGTCCGCGCACCCCGCTGAAATTTCTTGAGACACAACTTCCCAGGCAATCCCCTCGGGGCATTTCCAGGTCTCCTGCCTGGCTCTGGTGGTGGAGTCAGAATTGCTGCTTCCTTCTCTGGGTAGAGCTGGTGAGTATGGGCAGGGGCTGGCCTGCCGGGTGTGCTGAGCCCGAGCCCGCTGGAGTGAGGAAAACCAGGTCCCTCTATGTCACCAAAACACGAACTCACAGGCAAATTTCCCAGTTTTTAGCTCTTTGCATTCCCTCTAGAGTTCCAGCCAGCCAGGAGCATGGACGCCCGATGTACGCGTAGCTCTTTCATGGGCCCAAGCCTGTCAGGAGGACAATGGTGGCAGTCGCGCCGCTACTCTAAAAGTCCAGACAGCCAGGAGCCAGCAGAAAGAAGCAGTCTGTGCTCTCAGCCCCTCCGAGACCTGTTGGCGCGAGGGGAACTGGCATCTAGGTATTTGGCAAGCACGGTCTTTCTATGCCCCGCACAGAGTGTTTTCCCCCAAGTGGAGGTTTTTCTGTTTCGGACTCTCTTTTACCCTCTCACTCCCTGTAGAGGGTAGAGGGGGATCGCCTCCAACCCTGGATTCTCGATACGGCCCGATTTTATCTTCCCCAGTTCGCACTCACGTTAAAAGGCTTTCTCAGTGGATTCTGCGTCCTTTTCTCCCAATCTCTCAGGTTTTGTAAGGTTTCCAATGGCTTCAGATCTTTTCCATGTGATGTATGGGCGCGAGTGCAAGTACGGAGCTCCTTACTTCTCCGCCATCTTACCCCTCCCCCCAATTGTTTCAGTGTTCATTTTATAGTCTATTTTGTATGATATAAATATTGCCATCTCTAGTTTCTTATTGTTTATATTTGCATAATAAATATTTTTCCATCCCTTAACTTTCAATCTGCATATGACTTTAAGTCTGAAGCGAGTCCCTTGTAGATAGCATATACGTCGGTCTTGCTTTTAGTTTTTATCCATTCACTCATGTACCTCCATGTACCTTTATCTTTTGCTTGGTACATGTAGTCTGTTTACCCTTAAAGTAACTATTGATACATAGAGTCTATTTATATTCAAAATAATTATTGATAAGTATGTATTTATTCCCATTTTAAAATTTGTATTATGGTCATTTTCATAGTTTCCTGTTCCTTTCTTCTTTTGATATCTTCCCTTGTATTTTGATGACTTTAGTGATACGCTTGGATTCCTTTCTTTTCATTTTTTGCATACTTATTATAAGTTTTTGATTTGTTGTTACAATTAGGTTCATATATCACATTTTATGCATACAGCTGACCATATTAATTTGATAGGTACTTAAGTTTGAACCCATTCTAAAAGCACCAAATATTTACTCTCCCTCACTCATGTTTTCTGTATATGATGTCATACTTCACATCGTTTGATTCTGTGAATCCCTTGATTCTATGGTTTTCTAAGAATTCTACAGATTCTTAGATTTAAAATCCCTGATTTTATACATATAAATTATATTACTGAATTTGCACTTTAATCTCTATAGTGGTTTGAGAAGTGATTATTCTACTACTTTTAGTATGTTTTTATTTACTTGTGAATTTTTTCCTTTCATAATTTTCCTATGATTATGGCGTTTTCTTTTCACTCCGAGAATTCCCTCTAATCTTTCTTGTAAGACTGGTCTAGCAGTGATGAACACCTTTAAGTTTTGTTTGTCTGAGAAACTTCTGTCGTTCCTTCTATTCTGAATGATAACCTAGATGGGTATTCTTGGTTGCATGTTTTGTCTTTCTAGCACTTTGAGTATATCATGCCACTTCCTCTGGCCTGCAATGTTTAGGCTGAAAAGTCAGCTGATAACTTTATGTGGTTTCGCTTATATGTAACTGTTTTCTTTTGCTGCTTTTAAAGTTCTCTCATTATCACTCTTTTGTCATTTATGTATTATGTGTGTTGGTGTGGTTCTTCTTAGGTTCATTTTGTTGGGGGCTCTCAGTGCCTTCTGGATTTTGATGTCTGTTTCCTTTTCCTGGTTAGGAAAATTTTCATGTATTATTTCTTCAAATAAACTTAATGCCCTTTTTTTTTACTCCTTCTTGTGGAACTCTTATAATGGAAATGCTATTATACTTGGTAAGGTTACTGAGTTTCTTAACCTATATCATGTACGACTACTATTACTACCGCGACTACTACTACTACTATTACTACTACTTGCTATTCAGCTTGGTTGCTCTCCAATATTCTGTCTCCCAGATCCCTCCTCTTCTCTACAATTGATTTCCTCTGGTGTATTTTTACTATCAGTTATTGATTTTTTAAATGTCCGATTTTTTTTTTCTTTTTTAAAGGTCTCACTCAGATCTTCTTTTCCCAAGTTCAGTATGTATTTTTATGACCATTTTTTGAATTATTTATCAGACCTATTACTTATCCCCATTTCATTTAGCTATTTTGCTGTGGTTTTGCCCTATTATTTTGTTTGTAAAATAGTTGTATTTCTTCATTTTGTCTATTTTTCTGTTTCATTTTTTAAAGTTTACTTATTTTGAGAGAGAGAATGAGAGGAGAGAGAGAGAGAGAGAATTCCATTCCAAACAGGATCTTGAACTCACAAATTGTGAGATCATGTCCTGAGCTGAAACCAAGAATCAGATGCTTAAGTGACTGAGCTACCCAGGTGGTCCTCTGGGTTTGTTTCTGTGTATTAGGAAAGGTGGTTATGTCTTCTGATCTTGGTAGTGGTTTTATAAGAGATCCTTTGGTATCGTATGGCAAAATGTCCCCTGTTCACTAGAACCAGAAGCCTCAGGCGTGCCTTCTATGTGGGTTGTGTGCATCCTATTCTTGTGTCTGAGCTTGTGTGTCTTTAATCCAGTCAGCTGCAGGGGCCCATTTTACCTATTGTGGACAGGGTTTAATCCCTGTGCTATAAGGGGCTAGTCTGGGGCCATCCTGGACTTGTAATTGGGTAATGTCGGCAATCAGTCCATATGCCTGCCTTTAGGCAGTATGTTGAGGCTTTGCTTTGTTACACCAAACTACAAGGTGCTGTCCCTGCCTTGTCCCCTGAAAGGACTTTGTTGGTGAATGGAACTAGTAGACAATCCCAATTTCTGTCCCCATTCAGACTGTTGGGAATGCAGTAGCAGAGACTTGCCAGGTGCTCTCAGTTTTGTAGTTGGATGGGTTTGACAGCCAGGTCAGATGCTTGCTGGAGTTGCAGATGCACTGATAGCCTGAGTACTCGCTCTGCAGTGCGGGTCATATGATTCTAGTGTTGGGACTGTGAGTTTATGGGTGTGTGTGGTCATCTTCCCCTCTACTCAGGGCAGCAGTCACTTTGGAGTGGTGGTGGTCCCTGCTGAGGTCACTTTCAGGATGAGATACTGCAGGAGCCAGTTTGGAAGGACCTCCTGCCTAGTGAAGTGAGTTGGATGGGATGTATCAGCAGGAGAATATGGGAGAAGGTCATACAGTGTTAGCAGGTTAGGTGAAGAGTGTTTCCGCTGTTTCCTGCAGCTATCTGGCTATCATAGGCTGGGGATGGAGGCAGAAAAATTATGTCTGCCAGTTCTTTTGTTCTTGGAGAAGTTGATTGATAGATGATAGATAGATAGATAGATAGATAGATAGATAGATAAGACTTTTTAAACTGATACTTCTGGGGCCACCTAGGTGGCTCAATTGGTTAAGTCTCCAACTTTCAATTTTGGCTCAGGTTATGATCTCACAGTTTGTGAGTTGGAACCCCACACTGGGCTCTGTGTTGATCACGTTGAGCCTGCTTGGGATTTTCTCTCTTCTCTCTCTCTTTTCCTCCCCTGCTCTCTCATTGTCTCTCTCTCAAAATAAATAACCTTAAAAAATAAACTTCTACTTCTATGGTATATCTCAGTGGGATTATTTGCTATGATATTTCTTTACAAGGGTGGGGACTCAGTTTTCTATCACCCTCTGGCTCTTCCACAGGAGTGCCTGTTGATTTTTAAGTACCCCAAAAGAATCCCCACCAGTTATAAAAGCTTACAAAGCTTGGTTCCACTAGTTTTCAAAGCCAAATTTTATGAGGACTCATACTCCCAAAAAGATCCCCTATGTCTGGCGACCATTGTATGTGTCCTGTTTCTTTCCCTTTTCTAGGCTTGTTGTGTCCTTTCCATTTGTGAGTAGTTTCACCGGAGATTTGGTTCCCAAATATGTCTCCAACCCTCCTACACTTTTTGATGTGTCCTCCTTTTATGATTTATTGTGGAAAGTCTGTTATGTCAATATTTGGGTTGTTTTCTGTGTTTCATGCTCTGATGTGGCTTTTATCTAGGTGTCCTTATGGGAGTGAGTGAGTTGGGAATCTCTTACTCTGCCACATTCTCAGAAGTCAACACTAAAAATTGTATCCCCTAACTCTTTTCTCTGAAAAATTAATAAGCTCCCATAAATATTTTCCTTATCAAGATTAGATTGTTTATATAATTTCTTTTTATTTTAGATTCCCTGTGTGTTTTTAGTGCAGAAATTACGTTGTGCCTTCTGAAATATTCAGCATACAACAGCAAGAATATAGCTATGTTTATTTTCATTTTTGGTTTTGCTTACTAAACACTTTTTGTTCCCTCTATTATCACATAATACTAATTATTATTAAATTTCTGAAAAATTAGACCCTTTGATTAGCAAGGGATATACATTACCAAAGGTCCCTAGAGATTGTAGTGAAAGAAATGACATTTGACCCTTAAGTAACATGGGGGATAGTGGTGCTGCCCTTCTGCACAGTTGACAATCCACATATAGGTTTTGACTCCCTCAAAATTTAACTACCAATAGCTTATTGTTGACCAGAAGCCTTACTTGATAACATAAGTGAACACATATTTTATATGTTTATGTATTAAATGTTGTATTCTTACAATAAACTAAATAGAGAAAAATATATTTTTAATGTTTTATTTATTTCTGAGAGAGAGAGTGATCAGGGGAGGGTCAGAGAGAGAGGGGGACACAGAATCTGAAGCAGGCTCCAGGCTCTGAGGTAGCTGTCAATACAGAGCCCAATGCAGCAGTCGAACCCATGAACCGTGAGATCATGACCTGAGCTGAAGTCAGACACTTAACCAACTGAGCCACACAGGCGCCCAGAGAAAAATATTTTTTATAAAATCATAAGGAAAATAAAATACATTTAAAGCACTGCGCTGTGTCACATAAGTCACATAAGTGACTTATGCAGTTCAAATCATTGTTGTTCAAAAGTCAACTGCACATTGCTGGAAATATTAAGAGATTCAACTGGGTAGTGCATTATTCTACTTTTTAAAATAAATTCTGATATTATGTATCTTCTTAATTTAAGAAAAAGTTAAATCTTTAGAAGCAGAAAAAAGTTTATTTCAAATGATTTCTTGTTTAGGTAGTTTTATTTTATTTTATTTTATTTTATATTTTATAGAATATTCCTGTCATACAATATGAGATGCGTGAAAATAATATAATTTAATGATATCTATGTATCTATCTGTCTACTTTTCTGTATTTATTATTAAGATTTAATTTTAATTCCAGTATAATTAACATATAGTATTAGCTTCAGGTGTACAATACAGTCATTCAATAATTTCATACATCACCTAGTGCTCATCATGACAAGTGCATTCCTTTTTTAAAAATGCCTTTTTAACAAAATTATTTATTTTGAGTGGGGGAGAGGTATAGAGAGAGGGAGAGAGAGATTCCCAAGCAGGCTCCATACTGTCAGCACAGAGCCCAAATAGGGCTTGATCTCATAAACCATGAGACTATGATCTGAACCTAAACCAAGAGGCAGATGCATAACTGACTAAACCCAAACACCCCAATAAGTGCCATCCTTAATCTCTGTCACTTAATTCACCCATCCTCCCACCTATTTCCCCGGTAGTGACCATCAATTTGTTCTCTATAGTTAAGAGTATGTTTCTTAGTTTATCTCTATCTTTTCTCTTTTTTTTTTGTTTTTTTTTTCTTAAATTCCACTTACGAGTGAAATCATATGGTATTTGTCTTTCTCTGACTGACTTATTATTTCTGACAGCATTACATTTTCTAGTTCCACCCATGTCATTGAAAATGGCAAGATTTTGTTCTTTTTTATGGCTGAGTAAAATCCCATTATATATATGTACATATGTATTACATATTATATGTTTTACATATTATGTGTATATATAATATGTGTATATATATTTGTGTATAGATACATGTATGTGTACATGTATACATGTACATATCTATACATATATATATATAATATCTTTATTCATTAATCTATCGATGAACATTTGGGCTGCTATGGAATCAGTCTATAGTACATAATGCTGCAATAAGCATAGGGGTGCATGTATCCCTTTGAACTGGTGGGGGTGTTTTGTACTTTTTCGTTATTATACGGTAGTTCTATTTTAAAATTTTGAAGGAATCTCTGTGCTGTTTTCCACAGTGGCTGCAAGAGTTGGTATTCACGTCAAAAGTGCAGAAGAGTTCCGTTTTCTACACATCTTTGCCAGCACTTGTTTCTTGTTTTTGATTTTAGTCATTCTGACAGGTGTGGGTGATATCTCATTGTAGTTTTGATTTGCATTCCTTGATGATGAATGATGTTGAGCATCTTTTCATGTGTTTATTAGATATCCAGATATCTTCTTGGAGAAATGTTTGTTCATGTCTTTTGCCCATATTTCAGTTGTATTATTTTTGGGTGTTTTATTGTATATGATCTTTATATATTTTGCATACTGAAGTCTTTATTGAATAAGTCATTTGCAAATATCTTCTCTCATTCATTATGTTGCCTTTTAGTTTCATTGATTGTTTTCTTCACTGTGTAAAAGCTTTTTATTTTAATGTCCCAGTAGTTTACTTTTGCTTTAATTTCACTTGCCTCAGGATACATATCTAGATAAAGGTTGCTATGACCAATGTCAAAGATATTACTGTCTGCACACTCTTCTAGGATTTTTATCAATTTAGGTGTCACAATTATTTCTATAATATTTTTTACATTTATTTTTGTATGGCGTACAAAAATGATCCAGTTTCATTGTTTTGCATTTAGCTGTTTTTCCCAGTGCCACTTAGTGAAAACACTGTCCTTTTCCTATTGCGTATTCTTTCTTACTTTTTCAAAGATTAATTGCTCATATAATTGTGGGTTTATTTATGGATTTTTTATTAGGTTTTATTGATCTATGTGTCTATTTTTGTGCCAGTACCAAGTTGCACTGATTACTACAATATTGTAATATAACTTGAAGTCTAGAACTGTGATATTTCCAGTTCTGTTTATCTTTTCAAGATTGTTTTGGCTATTCTTGATCTTTTGTGGTTCCATACAAATTTTAAGATCATTTTTTCCAGTTCTGTGAAAAATGCTGTTGATATTTTGATAAAGTTTGCATTAAATTTATAGATTCCTTTGGGTAGTACAGACATTTTAACAATATTTGTTCTTCCAATCCATGAGCATGAAATGTCTTTCTATTTCCTTGTGTCATCTTTAATTTGTTTTCATCAATCCTTTCTAGTATTCAAAGTACAGGTCTTGCATTTTTTTTATAAGGCTTATTCCTGGGTGCTTTATTATATTTGGTGCAAATGTAAATGTTTTTTTTTTAATTTCTCTTTCCACTGCTTCTTTATTAGCATACAAAAATGCATCAGATTTTTGTATTTTTGTACATTGACTTTGTATCTTGTTATTTTTCTGAATTCATTTATCAATTTTAGGCATTTTCTGTGGAGTCTTTCAAGTTTTCTATATATAATATGTCATCTTCAAATGGTGAAAGTTTTACTTCTCACTGACTTGGATGCCTTTAATTTCTTTTTCCCATCTGATTGTTTGTGGCTAGGATTTCCAGTATTGAATTGAATAAAAGTGGTGATACTGGACATGCATGTTTTGTTCCTGACCTTAAGGGAAAGCCTCCCAGTTTTTCTCCATTGAGTATGATATCTGCTGTAGGTTTTTTCATATATGGCCTTTACTATGTTGAGGTATGTACCCTGTAAACCTACAATGTTGAGGATTTTTTACATTTATTTTTTAATGTTCATTTATTTGTGAGAGAGGGAGAGAAAGAGTGAGAGCAAGGGAGGGACAGAGAGAGGTGGAGACATAGAATTGGAAGGAGATTTCAGGCTCTGAGCTGTCAGCACAGAGCCCAGTGTGGGGCTCTAACCCATGAACTGAAAGATCATAACCTGAGCCGAAGTTGAATGTTTAACTAACTGAACCACCCAGGCGCCCCTACCTTGTTGAAAGTTTTATCTTAAGTGGATTTTTAAAAATGTTTTTAAATGTTTTTATTTATTTCTGAGAGAGAGAGAGAGACAGCGTGAACAGGGGAGAGTCAGAGAGAGACGGAGACACAGAATCTGAAACGGGCTCCAGGCTCTGAGCTAGCTGTCAGCACAGAGCCCGATGTGGAGCTCGAACCCACGAACTGCGAGATCATGACCTGAGCAGAAGTCGGTGGCTCAACCGACTGAGCTACCCAGGGGCCCCATATCTTAAGTGGCTGTTATACTTTGCCAATAGCTTTTTCTGCATCTACTGAAATGATCATATGGTTTTTATCCTTTCTCTTATTGATGTGATATATCATTTGATTTGAGAGTATTGATTCATTCTTTAATCCTGTGACTATATTCCACTTAATCCTGA
Organism: Proteles cristata cristata; assembly: GCA_017311185.1. Classification (NCBI taxonomy): domain Eukaryota; kingdom Metazoa; phylum Chordata; class Mammalia; order Carnivora; family Hyaenidae; genus Proteles; species Proteles cristata. The sequence goes on from JAESUZ010001521.1 coordinate 190,216, forward strand.
TCAATGACTTTTTAAATGTATATTGTATTCAGTTTGCTAGTATTTTGCTAAGGATTTTTGCATCTATTTGCATCAAAATTATTGGTATGTAGTTGTTGGGTTTTGTTTTGTTTTGTTTTGTTTTCGTAGTGTCTTTATCTGGCTTCGTATCAGAGTAATGCTGGGCCCATAAATTGGGAATTGTTCCTTCCTCTTCTATTTTTTTTTTCTGTGGGGAGTAGTTTGAGAAGAATAGGTATTAACTATTCTTTACATGTTTGGTAGAATTCATCTATGAAACCATCTAATCCTATACACTTGTTTGGAGTTTTTTAATTATTGGTTCAATTTCCTCACTAGTAACTGATCTGTTAAAATGTTATATTTTTCCTGCTTCAGTTTGGGTATGTTATATGTTTCTGGGAATTTATTAAATTCTTCTAGGTTGTCCAATTTGTTGTCATAAACATTTTCATAATATTCTAATTATTTGTATTTTTCTAGTATTGGTTGTTATTTTTCTTCTCTCAGTTATGATTTTGTTTGACTCCTCTCTCTCTCTCTCTGTCTCTGGTTAGACTGGCTAGAGATTTATTAATATATTGATTTTTTTCCCAAAGAACCAGCTCATGATTTCATTGATCTGTTCTATAATTTTTTAAGCTTCCATATAATTTTTTCTGCTGAAATTTTTGTTATTAACCTTTTGCTGTTTTTTTTTATTCTTCTTTTTCCAGTTTAGGTATAAGGTTAGTTATGCTTTATTTTTTTAAGTTTTATATTGCTTCTTGAGATAAGCCTCTATTGCTAGAACTTCCCTCTTAGAACCACGTTACTGTATGCCCAAAACATTGGACAGTTGTGCTTTTATTTTCATTTGTTCCCATATACTTTTTAAATTCTTTGATTTCTTGTTTGACCCATTCGTTGTGTATCAGCATGCTATTTAACCTCCATGTATTTGTGCTCTGTCCAGAATTTTTCTTGTGATTGATTCACAGTTTGATTGCATTGTGGTCAGAAAAGATGCATAGTATGACTTCAATCCTTTTTAATATGTTGAGAGTTGTTTTGTTTTGTGGCCGAATATGTGATCTCTTCTAGAGGATGTTCCATGTGCATTTGAAAAGAATGTGCTTTCTGCTATTTTAAGATGGAATGTTCTGAATATATTTTTTAAATCCATCTGGTCCAGTGTGTCATTCAAAATAGCTGTTTTCTGGGCACCCTCTTACACTGTTGGTGGGAATGTAAACTGGTGCAACCCCTCTAGAAAACAGTGTGGCAGTTCCTCAAAAAATTAACAATAGAACTCCTCTATGACCTAGCAATAGCACTGCTAGGAATTTACCCAAGGGATGTAAGAGTGCTGATGCACAGGAGCACATGGACCCCAATGTTCATAGCAGCACTCTCAAGAATAGCCAAAACATGGAAAGAGCCTATGTGTCTATCAACGGACGAATGGATCAAGAAGATGTGGTTTATCTATACAATGGAATACTACATGGCAATGAGAAATAATGAAATCTGGCCATGTGTAGCAACATGGATGGACCTTGAGGGTGTTATGCTGAGAGAAATAAGTCAGGCAGAGAAGGACAGATACCATATGTTTGCATGTATAGGAGGATTAGGAGGAACTTAACGGAGGACCATGGGGAAGAAGAAGGGGGGAAATAGTGCGGGAGAGGGAGAGAGACAAACCATGAGAGACTCTTGAATGCTGAGAACAAACTGAGGACTGATGGGTATTGGCGGGGAGGGAGGAGATGGGCATGGAGGAGGGCACGTATGGGGATGAGCACTGGGTGTTATATGGAAACCAACTTGACAATAAACTATTTGTTAAAAAAAAAGAATCAAAGGAGGGAAACAGAAGAAAGTATTTGCATCTAAAAGACTCCAATGTCAGAGGCAGTGGTGGAACAACCGGATACGTCAGCAGTGGACAAGAGCACATATGACGCCACCATGCTGGAGACATCTGGCATTACTGAGGCAGACTTCATATTTGGGAGCAGACCGAAGCCCCACACAACAGTTTGAGTACTGGAGCAACTGAGGTTTAGATGTTAATGTTAATGGCATTGTATATGTTTCCATAGGGTAGTGAGACCAGCTGTATATTCCCAACCTATTTAAATATGCAAACTGCATCTCTTCCAATGCACCTTCTCAGACTTGTCCAGCAACAACACAATAATCCTTTTCCAAGGTAAATGATACATATTCATGGTTATATATAATCTAGGATTTTAGCTGAAGTGAAATTCTGTTTCTGTCTCATTAAGACTCTGCTTAGATCATACAAGTAGTGAACTCTATGTAAATATAATGGCCACTGTGAATGCTTAATATCTTAAATAAACAGGTCATCTTTATAAATAAAAAAATAGCTGTTTTGGCATTTATTTTCTGTTTCTATGAGCTATCCATTTATGTAAATGATGTATTTAAGTCCCCTAGTATTATTGTATTATTATCCACTAGTTCCTTTATGTTTGGTATTAACTTTTTTGTGTATTCAGGTGGTCCCATTTTGGTTGCATATGTATTTAAATTTTATCTATCTATCTATCTATCTATTTATCATCTAGGTTCCTACTCTGAAATTAGTGAGGGAAACATTTTTACATTGGTAGTCCCTTTAACTTAAATCCTCATACTATCCAACCTATTTAAACACCTTAAAGGCCAAACTTATATAAACACTTATGACATATTTTGATGTCAGTCTTGTTAATCATTACAGTTGCTTTCTGGTAAGTTATTTGGATTTTCTTTGATAAAGTAAAGATAATGTGTACATGTTAATTTTATATTTTAGCATAAGATTTCTAGTTATCTTTCTTTAGAAGGACTATCTTTTATTCTGATATTATATTCCACTTTATTTGTGTTAAAATTCCCTTGTAACCTGCAGGGTTGCGTTGATGGGAATCCTATTTCTCACAGTCCTTCCTCTTATAATTAGAATTTCCTGATTGTAAAAGAAGAAGGAGGAGGAGGAGAAGAAGAAGAAGAAGAAGAAGAAGAAGAAGAAGAAGAAGAAGAAGAAGAAGAAGAAGAAGAAGGAGAAGGAGAAGGAGAAGGAGAAGGAGAAGGAGAAGGAGAAGAAGGAGAAGAAGAGGAAGAAGAGGAAGAAGAAGAAAGAAGAAGAAGAAGAAGAAGAAGAAGAAGAAGAAGAAGAAGAAGAAGAAGAAGAAGAAGAAGAAGAAGAAGTTGTTGTTGGTGTTATAAGACGACTCTGAATGATGAGAAGAAGAGATTAAGGACCCAAAGAACATGAGGCTTTTAGAAGGCTGTAATAGATTTCCTTTTCCTTTTTATATAACTTAAATGGAAAAATGGACAAACTCCCATCCAAAAACCACCAATTAGCACAGCTGGGAGGAAAAGTTCCCTTTAGCCAAATTACTGGAAAAAGGTTAGGCTAACAATAGAAAATCTTTACTTACAATACATCTCCTGCCAAACACCACTGGAGAAACTGCCATTTCCCCTACCCAAGCGATTTGAGGTATGGGGAGTAGAGACCTTGTCTCCCTTCCACCTCTTTCCTATAGTAGCAGGGGCTGGTGTTTTATTTCCCCTGCCTGGTAGTGTTGACAGGACCAAGCAAGGATCTCATTTACATCCCCGGTACAGGTTTTTCTCAAATCCCATACTAAAGAAATATCGGAAGAACTGAGCAGAAATTAATTTTCTACCCACCATGTAATTGCAGAAAGCAGTGCTTCAATTCCCTCAATTTGGTAATCTCAATGGGACCCATCAGGGATATTGATCTCCACACCAACCCAACAACAAAACTTCTGATAAGGCAGCCTAGTTGGTATTCTGCTTCTTCATTTTCCACAGTGTCAGCAGGGTTTCCAAAGGAGATGAACCCCCACCCACATTCAACAACAGTGAAAGTAAATAAAGTGGTATTAAGAAGGATTGTTAGCTGCCACTCCATTTCATATCTGCATTCTATCAGCATAGCCCAATACTCAATTGAACTTCCATTATCACTCACACTAACAAGGTTTAAAAGGCTGTGGGAAATGGGCTAAGTGATATACTTTTACTGTTGTGATCCCTAGTTTACGCAAGGAAACTGAGCTTACAACTCACACATCTTCAATGAGGTGGTATGAGGCAGTAGTACGATTTTTTTAAGGTCTGCAATCAGTGGAGTCCAAGGGAAAACAACTTCTACTCACCTTCCCCAGACCTGCGTGTTACACTTAAATAAGATGAATCCCTGCTAAAAAGGATTAAATAAGACCCAAAATCTCAAAAACTACCCGAAATGCCCAGTATAAAATAGAAAACACTTGTTGTTATTTTTTAAACTAAGACAATAACAACGTGCAAAGAAAATAATGTCAGAAGATGTCAATACTTACAAGACAGATATTAAAATCATCTGACAAGGAGTTTAATTCATCTGTTAAAAAACTGTTTTCATGAGCAGTGATGAACAACTTTCAAAAATAAAAACAGAAAATTTCAGCAATGGAATAGAAGATATACAAAATACCAGAAGTAAATTACAAAAATAGAAAATAAGGTAATGGAATTTAAGAAATCACTGAACGAGATGAATACTACAGTGGAAATGACAGAGGATAAAATCAACGAATTTTAGAACAGAACAATTAATTTACCCAGTATGAACAACAGAGAGAAAATAAAGTGGGAAAACAAAACAGAGTGTAGGGACTTATGGGAATACCATGAAAGAAGTATATCATTGGGATCTCAGAAAAAGAAAGAGAAAATAAAACTTATTTTTTTTTCAAATAAAAAATGGCTTAAAACTTGTCTAATTTGATAAAAATCATAAGCACACTGATTCAAGAAGTTGAGAAAACCCCAAATGGGATAAACCAATATAAATCCAAGTCAAAACACCTAAGACTTAAATTTCTGAAGCCCCAAAATAAATAAAACATCTTGAAAGCAACCTGGGAGGATTAAAACATTCCTTATATGGAAACACAAATTTTACTAACAGGGAATTTCTTAGACAAAACATGGAAGGCCAGAAAGAAATGGCAAAACATTTTTCAAGGACTGAAATTAAAACATTGCCAACCATAAATTTTATATTCAGCAAAAAATATTCTACAGGAATTAAACGGATTTATTTTTATTTATTTTTATTTTTTAATGTTTATTTATTTTTGAGAGAGAGAGAAAGTGAGAGAGACATGGTTTGTGAGTAGTGTAGGGGTAGAGAAGGAGAGAGATACAGAATCTGAAGCAGGCTCTAGGCTCAGAGCTTGCTTGAACAGAGCCTGTTGCAGGACTCGAACCCACAGAACCGTGGGATCATGACATTAGCCGAATTTGGACACTTAACCGACTGAGCTACCCAGACACCCCAAAGGGAATTTATTTTTAAAAAAATTAATCAAACAAACAGAAAAACTAAATCTAAAACTACCATATGGCTTACATGTTGCACTCTTGGGCATTTATTGTAGATACATTAAAACTTTTTTACACAAAAACCTTACACAAATATTCATAGCAGTTTTATTTGTAATAGCATCAAGCTGAAAACTAATAAAACATACTTCAATATATGAGTCATTAAATAAACTGTGGTGCCTCCATACTCAACAACAGAAAGCAACAAACTATTGTTATACACAAGAATTTTGATGGATCTTAAGGACATTATGTTGTGTGAAAAAAGCCAAAGATAATAGGTCCATACAATATCATTCAATATATAGAATTTTTCAAAATATCAAAATTATAGATGTGGAGTACAGATTAGTGGTTGCCAGTGGTTACAGATGTAGTGGAAGGTTTGGCTATGTTTATAAATGAACAAAACAAGAGATCTTTAAGTTGATGTTACTGTTCATATATTGATTGTGGTGTTAGAGACACAAACGTACAAGTGTAATAAAATTGCATAAAATCGCACACACATACACACACAAATGAGAATATATGAAGCTAATGAAATATGAATAATGTCAGTGGATTTTATCATGTTAGTTTTATGGTTTTTCTACTGTATTATAATTTTGCAAGATCTTCTGATTAGGAGGAATTGGCTAAAGGATATATAGAATCTCTACTTTTTAAAAAACATCCTACAAATCTATAATACTTTTAAAATAAAAAGTTTTATAAAGTAAGTGCCAACAACAAAAATTGTCTGTGGGAATACAGAGGACAGAAGAGATAAAGTAAGCAAGTTGTAAGTAAGCTGTGTTGAACGCAGCACATGCTGAGCACAGTAGTTGCACAACCAAGGAAAAAAACACATACTGGAAAAATCATACGCTGAAAACAGAAGTGTTTTTCCTTCTAAGATGAAATGCTTCATTATGAAGGAATGTTGAGCCCAACTTCACCTCTTGCTAAGCCCCTTGCTTTCTTTCTGTGTTAGCTAATATATACGTGCAGGTGGTCACGTAGAGTCATGGTATGTCTCACATGATTTATTAACTTATTTTTCTGCTTTCATTTATTTATTTCATTTCACTTATTTATTTCTGCTTTCAACAATATTATGTTCACTCCCCAATATATACAACAGAGATACCCATGTCGGGGCTGGACCCAGCCCTCTCTTGCTTAAGGGAGTTTTTCTTGGTTCAGTCCCTCCGGGTCTCTCATTGTTCCAAACCATTAGGACTTTGAGTAATCTTTTCAACTCCATCTCCCTCAGCAGCGTGACAAAGGTTCATTCCTTTTATGAAATCATGCCAATAGTATGATAATATTTGGTACTTGGTTTTAAAATTCTACTTTCTTAACAAGGGGGAGAAGAAGGGGGAAATGGTGGGGAAAAGGGAGAGAGGCAAACCATGAGAGACTCTTGAATGCTGACAAAAACTGAGGACTGATGGATGTGGGGGGAGGGGGAATGGGTATGGAGGAGGACCCTTGTGGGGATGAGCACTGAGTGTTATGTGGAAACTAATTTGAAAATAAACTATTTTAAAAAAAAATTCTACATTCTTGGCAAAATTAAAAGTTGTTATTTATGTCATGCCTTATAATATATATATTTTTTTAATGTTCCTAACTCTTAAAATCTAGAAGACCTGAAATTAGTGAAATAAACTATACCAGAGTGTGGATTTTGGAAGAAAACAAAAATGGAAGAGAGGAAAGAAAGTAGGCAAACAAAAGTTTACAGATTCCTTCTCTATATCTCCTTTCACACTTTATTTCAAGAAAACATTAATCACAAAATTAAAAAGTAATAAGATAAGATATTAAACCCAATTTCCACTTTTTGATGTATTCTAACTATGGCTGTCTATAAAGAATCAAAGCTGTGCCACTGTGTGATTTCAAGTGATTCTATCCCAGGGATCACAGTAACACTCCTATCATGGACTGGACAAACTTGAATAAAACTGAAGATATCTTTCTTTAGTTCTATGCTTTTAAGGATTATAGGACAATTTGCTGGAAAATGACATATTTGGATGGTTACCCTCTTTGTTTCCTCAATTATGTCATCATGAACAAAGATCACCTCGAAAGAACACAAGCAATGCAAATAGAGTGGGAACAAAATGAATAAAGGAAATATAACCAACACTTTGAGTGACTCAAGCAACTCATTTCTCCACAACGTCAAAAACGTTGGATATTATTCTTTAGTTGTTTTATATTGTAGTTTATTTATAACTAAAAGTGAAACTGAGAATTTTTACATGTTTATTAGCCATATTGTCTTTTGTTCTGTCAATTTCCTCTCCAATGGTTTGCCGATTTTTCTGTTTATTTTTATATTTCTTACTTATTTGAAACAGCTTTTCATAAATTAATGCAAAACAAGCATTTCTTTCAGGTTGTATTTTTATTTTGTTTATGCTGGGATTTTTCCATTGAATTTTTAACGTTCTTTATTATCTAATAATCAATTCAGGTCCTTTTGCTTTTGGATATATCCCATGACTTGATTTGTATTTCAGTGTCTTTTAATTTGGCAATTTTGCTTGAATTTAAATTTACCTCAACAATCCCACATAGCAAACGTAGGTCTTTTCCTCACACATCTATTAAACTGCTCAATTTCTTTAGGGACATTAATAAGATATGCGTATAAATTATTTTTCTTTTAATTTTTTAAAAAATTTAATGATTTTTATTTATTTCTGAGAGAGAAAGAGAGAGAGAGACTGTGTGAGCAGGGAGGGTCAGAGAGAGAGGGAGACTCAGAATCTGAAGCAGGCTCCAGGCTCTGAGCTAGCTGTCAGCACAGAGCCCGACGTGGGACTCAAACCCACGAACCGTGAGATATGACCTGAGCTGAAGTCACATGCTTAACCAACTGAGCCACTCACGTGTCCCAGATAAGTGTATAAATTAAAAGATCACATCCATACTTTTTTTTTGAACAGTGGACTTTGGAAGTATAACTTTTCTTACATAGTTGACACGAAAGAAAACAAGAAGTGAAAATATAAGCTGAATATTCTTCATAATCCTGGCACTATATGGTATTTAAAATTTAATTAAATTAGGCAATGTATATCAAAGCACTTTATAGATTGTAAAACATTCTATAAATTCTATCTAGCTCTAATTAAACTTTTTGACATTTTATATCAGGTTTCAGATGGAAATGAAATATAGGATTACAAAATTGTGCCAGAATTCACTGTCTGTTTTATTCAATATGATTAAATATTTTATCATTTTTCAGTAATTCAGTTATATATTTTAGCCATTGTTTTCAGAAATTTACCCTCAGAAGAACTTCTTTAGGAAACAACTCTACTAGTTTCCCAGTTGTAAACATATTTAGAAAAACCTAATCTTGCTGAAAATATATAATAGAAAGTTTACTAATAAGTAATTGTAAATATAAGAATAAATGATAAAATTTCTACATTAAATGTGTTGTAAATAATTATAAATATTTACTCCATGTCAATTAACAATTAAACCCAAACTTATAGTACTATGACTTTGAAATCACATTGTTGGTGGAAGCAATTATGTTGTTT
>JAESUZ010001522.1:600000-753233 GCA_017311185.1 Proteles cristata cristata
GATGAAAACTGTAAAAAACTTATGAAGGAAATTGAAAAAGACACAAAGAAATGGAAAAACATTCCATGCTCATGGATTGGAAGAATAAATATAGTTAAAATGTCATTACTACCCAAAGCAATCTACACATTCAATGCAATCCCAATCAAAATTGCACCAGCATACTTCTCAAAACTAGAACAAACTATTCTAAAATTTGTATGGAACCACAAAAGACCCCGAATAGCCAAAGTAATATTGAAGAAGAAAACCAAAACGGAGGCATCACCATCCCAGACTTTAGCCTCTACTACAAAGCTGTCATCATCAAGACAGTATGGTATTGGCACAAAAACAGACACATAGACCAATGGAATAGAGAACTCAGATTTGGACCCAAAAATGTACAGCCAATTAATCTTTGACAAAGCAGGAAAGAGTATCCAATGGAAAAAAGACAGCCTCTTTAACAGATGGTGCTGGGAGAACTGGACAGCAACATACAGAAGAATGAAACTAGATCATTTTCTCACACCATACACAAAAATAAACTCAAAATGGATAAAGGACCTGAATGTGAGACAGGAAACCATCAAAACCCTAGAGGAGAAAGCTGGAAACTACCCCCTTGACCTCAACCGCAGCAATTTCTTACTTGACACATCCCCAAAGGCAAGGGAATCAAGTGCAAAAATGAACTATTGGGACCTCATCAAGATTAAAAGCTTCTGCATGGGAAAGGAAGCAGTCCATAAAACTAATGGGCAGCCAACGGAATGGGAAAAGATAGTTGTAAATGACATATCAGATAAAGGGCTAGTATCCAAAATCTATAAGGAACTCACCAAACTCCACACCTGAAAAACAAACAATCCAGTGAAGAAATGTGCAGAAGATATGAACAGACACTTCTCCAAAGTGGACATCCAGATGGCCAACAGACACATAAAACGATGCTCACCATCTCTCCTCATCAGGGAAATACAAATCAAAACCACACTGAGATACCAACTCACGCTGGTCAGAGTGGCTAAAATGAGCAAATCAGAGGACTCTAGATGCTGGCGAGGGTGTGGAGAAACGGGCACCCTCCTGCACTGTTGGTGGGAATGTAAACTGGTGCAGCCTCTCTGGAAAACAGTGTGGAGGTTCTTCAGGAAACTAACAATAGAACTCTCCTATGACCCAGCAATAGCACTGCTAGGAATTTACCCAAGGAATACAGGAGTGCTGATGCATAGGGGCACATGTACCCCAATGTTCATAACAGCACTCTCAACTAAGTGTCCATCAACAGATGAATGGATCAAGAAGATGTGGTATATTTATACAATGGAATGCTACATGGCATTGAGAAAGAATGAAATCTGGCCATGTGTAGCAACATGGATGGACCTTGAGGGTGTTATGCTGAGCGAAATAAGTCAGGCAGAGAAGGACAGCTACCATGTGTTTGCACGTATAGGAGGATTAGGAGGAACTTAATGGAGGACCATGGGAGAGAAGAAGGGGAAAAATAGTGTGGGAGAGGGAGGGAGGCAAACCATGAGAGACTCTTGAGTGCTGAGAACAAACTGAGGGCTGATGGGGGTGAGGGGGAGGGCAAGGGGGGTGATGGGCATGGAGGAGGGCACTTGTGGGGATGAGCACTGGGTGTTATATGGAAACCAACTTGACAATAAACTATTTTTAAAAAAGTATCAGACACTTGATATTGGCTCGGGTCGTGATCTCACAATTTGTGAGATCACACCCCGCATTGGTATCAAGAGTTAGATGCTTAGCTAACTGAGCCACCCAGGTGCCCAAGAAACGTTGTTTTTAAACTGTCTGTGCACTACTGCTATTTTATTTTATTTTTGGGGTTTTTTTTGTGCTCTTTTAAATAGACATTATCATCTCCCAAGACACACCATTTTTAAAAAACTGGTAAAGTTGTGGCACACACACACACACACAAGTATTACTTGGCCAATGAAATCTTGACATTTTAATGACATGGGTGGAGCTAGAGTGTATTAGGCTAAGCGAAATGAATCAGTAAGAAAAAGATATACTGTATGATTTCACCCATATGTGAATAGAATTTAAGAAACAAAATGGATGAATATATAGGAAAAAAAAAAGAGAGAGGCAAACTATCAAACACACTTAACTATGAACAGCAAACTGAGGATTGCTGGAAATGGGGGTAAGTGGGATGGAGTAAATGGGTGATGGGAATTAAGGAGGGCACTTGTGATGGGTACTGGTGTTGTAAGTGATGTATCACAAAATTATAATGAAACTAATATGACACTGTATGTTAACTAACTGGAATTTAAATAAAAACCTAAAACAAAAATAAAATAAAATGAATCTCTTGTAGGCAGGATAGATAAATAAATAAATAGCTCTTAAAGTTATCTTCTTTACTAGGCCAAGAAGGTAAACATGAAATATACTACAGCAGAACTTATAGAAGGAAAAATAAATCATTGTTGAAGTGCATCTTAAAACTTTGTTGTTTTGAACATTGTTGTTAATTAAATATCAGTAAATATAGATAGCTCGAGCTTATAATTTTAATTCATTTAAAATATTACTTTTTAAATTATATATACTACACTCAGTGCTCATCACAACTGCCCTCCTCAGTGCCCATCACCCATTTAGCCCATTCCTCCACTAACTTCCCTTCCAGCAACCCTCAGTTTGTTCTCTATATTTAAGAGTCTCTTAATTGTTTACCTCTCTCTGTTTTTTCTTTTTAAAAAAATATTTAATATATATTTATTTTTGAGAGACGGAGAGAGACAGAGCGTGAGCATGGGAAGGGCAGAGAGAGAGGAAGACACAGATTCCGAAGCAGGATCCAGGCTCTGAGCTGTTAGTGGATAGACGTTTGGGCTCTTTCCATTATATGGCCATTGTTGATAGCACTGCTATAAACATTGTGTTCCTGTGCCCCTTAGATTCAGCATATTTGTATCCTTTGGATAAATACCTAGTAGTGCAGTTGCTAGATCATAGAGTAGGTCTAGTTTTAATTTTTTGATAACAATCTGGTCCCGTACTCTTTTTTTGTTGTGAGGTTTTTGATTGCTGATTCAATTTCTTTACTGCTTATGTAAAACATATTTAATTTTAGAGTCAACTCTTAAATCAAGCATGATTTATGTATTTTTTATATTAAGCTCCTTATCAGCAAGATGTTTTGCAGATGTTGTCTCCCAACCTGTAGGTTACCTTTTAATTTTGTTGTTTCCTTTGCTGTACAGAGGCTTCCTAGTTTGATGCAGTCCCACTTACTTATTTTTGCTTCTCTTGCTTGATCTTTTACATATATATAAATTTATTGCCAAAACCAATGTCAAGGAGTTTCCCCCTGTTTTCTTCTAAAAGTTTTACAGCTTCCAGTCTCATATTTAAGTCTTTAAACATTTGAATTGATTTTTGTATACATTGTGAGATAAGGATCTAATTCCATTATTTTGTATTTGGATACAGTTTTCCCAAAACCATATATTGAAGAGACTATCCTTTCCCCAATGTGTATTGTTAACACTCTTGTTAAAGATTAGTTGACTATATATGCTTGGGTTTATCTTTGGACCCCCTATTCTATTCCATTGGTCGATGTGCCTCTTTTTATGCCAGTACCATACTGTTGATTACTATAACTTTGTAATATAATTTAAAATCATGAAGTGTGTTGCCTCCAACTCTGTTCTTTCTCAAGATTGTTTTGGCTGTTGTGATTCCATAAGGATTTTAGAATTGTTTTCTATTTCTGTGAAAAAATGCCATTGGAATTTTTGTAGAGATTGCTTTGAATCTGTGCATCATTTTGTATGGGCATTTTAGCAATATTAACTCTTCCAGTTAGAATTAAAAAAGAATCCACAGTCAGATGGCTTCCCAGGGGTATTCTAACAATCATTTAAAGAAGAGTTACTTCTTTAAATACTTATTCTTTTGAAGCTGTCCAAGAAATAGAAATGGAAGGAAAACTTCCAAACTTATTCTATGAGGCCAGCATTACCTTGATTCTAAAACCAAAGACTCCACTAAAAAAGAGAATTACAGACCAATTTCCCTGATGAACATGAGTACAAAATTTCTCAATAAGATACTAGCAAGTTGGATCCAACAATACATTAAAAGAATTATTCCCCACGATCAAGTGGGATTTATTCCTGGGATTTAGGAATTTTTTGATTACTGATTCAATTTCATTGCTGGTAATAGGCCTGTTGAAGTTTTCTCTCTCTTCCTGATTTAGTCTTGGGAGGTTATGTTTCTAGTAATTTATATCTTTTAGTTTTCAAATTTATTGGCATATAATTTTTCATTTGTTCTCTTATAATCACTTGTATTTCTGTGGTCAATGGTTTTTCTCCTTTTTCACTTTTGATTTTAATTTCTCTCTCTCTCTTTTAATGAGTGTGAGTAAAGATTTATCAATTTCGTGTGTCTTTTCAAAGAAACAGTGCCTGATTTCATCGATCTACTCTATTATTTTCTTAGATTCTTTTTTTCATTTCTCCTCTAATCTTTGTTATCCCCTTCCCCTTTCACTGATTTGGGGTTTTGTTTGTTCTTTTTCTTTTTGATTTATTTTCTTTCTTTCTTTCTTCCTTTCTTCCTTTCTTTCTTTCTTTCTTTCTTTCTTTCTTTCTTTCTTTCTTTCTTTCTTTCTTTCTCTTTTTTCACTCCTTTAGGTGTAAGGTTAAGTTGTTTATATGAGATTTTTCTTGTTTCTTCATGTAGACCTATATTGTAAACTTCCTTGGAATAGTTTTTGCCACTTCCCAGAGATTTTTAACTGTTGTATTTTTATTTTCATTTGTCTCTACATATTTTTCAATTTCATCTTTGATTTCCTGTTTCATTGTTTAGTAGTATTTTAATTAACTTCCACATATTTGTCTTCTTTCCGGACTTTTTCTTGTGGTTGATTTTAAGTTTCATAATGTTGTGGTCAGAAAAGATGCATGGTTTGATTGTAACCACTTTGAATTTGTTGTAACTTGCTTTGTAGCCTAATATGTGCTCTATTCTAGAGTATGTTCCATGTGTATTTGGAAAGAATGTGTATTCCATTATTTTAGGATGGCATGTTCTGAATATATCTGTTAAATGTGTCATTTATGCCATTGTTTCCTTGTTGATTTTCTGTTTGGATGATGTCTCCATTGATGCAAGCATGATGTTAAAATCTCTTACTATTATTGTATTACTATCAATGTCCTCCTTTATGTGTGTTATTATCTGCTTTATGTATTGAGGTGATTCCATATTGAGGTGCATAAATATCTACAATTGCAATATCTTCTTGATGCATTGTCCCCTTTATGAATCCTTCTTTTTAAAAAATTTTTTTAGTGTTTTATTTATTTCTGAGAGAGAGGGAGAGAGAGAGCTTGAACAGGAGAAGGTTAGAGAGAGAGGGAGATACAGAATCCAAAACAGGCTCCAGGCTCAGAGCTGGCTGTCAGCACAGAGCCCAATGCAGGGCTTGAACCCACAAACTGTGAGATCGTGACCTGAGCTGAAGTCTGACAATTAACCAACTGAGCCACCTAGGCGCCCCTGTAGTATCCTTCTTTTTCTCTTGTTACAGTCTTTATTTGAAAGTCTACTTTGTCTGATACAAGTACTGCTCCCCCGGCTTTCTTTTCACTTCCATTTGTATGATAAATGCTTTTTCATCCCTTCACTCTCAATCTGCATGTGTTTTTAGGTCTGAAATGAGTCTCTTGTAGGCAGCATATAGATGACTCTTGCTTTTTAAGCCATTTAATTCATTCTTATGCTTCCTCTGGCCTATTATTTATTTCTTTTAGTGTATTTTTAATTTCAGTTATGGAACTCTTTTTCTCTCATTTGTACTTTTTATGTTTTCTCTCTTTTTTTAAGGGTCTCACTGAGGTCCTCCACTCTTTTCTCCACTCTTTTCCCAAGTCAAGTGAGTATTTTATGGCCATTATTTTAAATTCTATATTATTAATTATCTCTGTTTCCTTTACTCTCTTGCTGTGATTTTGTCCTGTTCTTTTATTTGGGACATATGCCTCTATCCTCATTTCATCAAATTCTCTGCTTTTGTTTCTATATGTTAGGGAAGTCAGCTATGTCTCCTTCTCTGGAAAGTAATGGCCTATAGAAGAAGTCTTGTAGTGCCCTGCAGTGCAGTGACCCGTTCACCAGAACCTTGTGCCTCAGGGAACTTTCCTGCTATTTGGCTGGCCACTTTTTCCTTCAATCCAGTCATCTACAGTGGCTCTCTTTGCCTGCCGTGGTCAGTGTTTGGTCCCTGTGGAGTTAGTGAACCAGTCTGGAGCCACCGTGGGCTTGAGTTGAGTCAGACCCAATGTTGCCAGAGCTGTGGTATCCCCAAACTGCAGGATGCTCTCCCTATGTTGGCCTTTGATAAGGTTTTGCTGGTGGGTGGGGCCTGCCGTCAGACCCCAGCCCACCTCTGGGGTTATAGTTGAACTGGTATGTGTGGTTTACTTTTCCTCTTCATGAGATAGGAGTCAATTTGGTGTAGTGTTGGCAGAGCTGGTCCAAAGGGAGGGTGTGGGCAGGGTGAGCTGTTAGCCAGTTAGGTGGAGAGTGTTTGTATTGTGCTCCATCCAACAAGTGTCTCTATTTCTAGGCTGGAGGTTAGGGGAAGGAAATGGCACCTGCCAGCTCTTTTGTTATGGGAGAAATCTTTCAAAGATCCCTACCTTTCTAGCAAGGCTCTGAGATTAGTGAAATAAATAAATAAATAATCTTCCTATATACCGCAGGGGTTTTTCAAACTGCTGCTTCTATGTCTATTCTCAGTGGGGCGGTTTGTTATACTGTCTTTTTAAGGGTGGGGAATAAGTTTCCTATTGTCCTATGTCTCTTCCTGAGCCATACCGACTCATTTTTAAATTCCAGCTGTTAAGCCTCACTGATTGTAATAATTTGAGAAAGTAAGCCCCTTTGGTTTTCAAAGCCAAATGTTATGAGGATTTGTCTTCCCAGTGTAGGTTCCCTGTGCCTGGGATGCTTGGTATGGGGTCTGTTCCTCTTTCCTCTCTGTGCCCACTATGTCCTTCCCACCCCCAGAGAGTCCCAAGGGTCTCTTTGGCCCCCAACTATATCTCTGCCCTTTCTATCCTCTTCAGTATGGCCTATTCTCTACATTTAGTGGTGGAGGGTCTGTTCTACCAGTCTTTGGGTCATTTTCTGGGTTATTTACATGATGCGGGTGTTACCCAGGTGCATCCCTGGTAGAGATGAACCTAGGATCCTTCTACTCTGCCATCTTTCCTGAAGTCCCTGTTGATTGAATCTTGCGTCACCTTTCCTTGACCTAAAGAGTGCCAATTAATATTAATCTTGATTTGTGATTCTTGAGATGAATTATCTGTGTCTTAAATTTCCTTATTTCTTTATTTTTGATGGATATTTTCACTGGGTATAAAAATCATGGCAGCTTTTTTTTAATTTCAGCACTTTGAAAATATCATTCTATCAGTTTGAGAATTCACCTGTTTATGGTTACTTCTTCAAATGGTTTTAAGATTTTCATTTTGTCTATTATCTTTGCAGCTTTACCTTGAGAAACCTAGATGTACTATTCTCTTATATATGTTGGGTTCTTTGTATTAGACATGAGTGATAAGAATGCTTCTAAATCTATAGCTTTTATATCTTTGGCAGCTTTGGATTTTTCACATTCTTTTTCCCTCAAGTCTTTGGCTTTTTCTAGTCAGCTGTTACTGCATAAAAAATCACCCAAAACATTAAGTATCTTAAAATAACAATCATTTATTTAATTCTTTCATGAGCAGTTTGGTCAGGATTCAATAAGAAAGGCTTATATCTTTTCCATGCAGCATCAGCTGGCAGGGGTGGAGGATACATTTACAAGATGGTAACTTACAGGACTAGCATGTTGACTGTCACTGTTGCCTGAGATGTCATTCAGGACTGAAGGTCAAGGACCTTGATTTCTCGCCATATAAAACTTTCATCATGCATCTCTCCATGGAATGTTTACGCTTCCTCACATTATTATAGCTGCCTTATAAGAGTGAGTATTACACAAGACAGGAAGTGGAATTTCTCCATTCCTTAAGGCCTGAGCCTGGGAACTCACAGCACTACTTCTGCCATTTAGTTGTGTATGCAATCACAGTTTTTTTTAATGTTTATTTTTATTTTTGAAAGAGAGAGCATGAACAGGAAAGGGAAGAGAGAGAGGGAGACAGAGAATTCAAGCAGTCTCCACGCTGTCAGCTTCATGTAGGGCTTGAATTCATGAGCTGTGAGTTCATGACCTGAGTTAAAATCAAGAGTCAGACACTTAACTGACTGAGCCACCCAGGTACCTCTGCAGACACAGATTATAGATTCAAGGTCAATGGACATAGTTCTAGCAAGTTGGGAAAAATGTAAAAGAATTTAGGGATTTATTTTAAAATTACCATGGTCACCTATTAACATGTGTTAGATATTCTAACTGTATGTAAAATGTGCCCCCACCTCTATTTTCCATCCATTTGTTTCTGTGTATCACCCTGGATATTATATTCTGATCTATGTTCAAGTTTACTATTATTTTATGCTATCAAACCTGCTGTGTCACACATATATTAAAAAATTGAGAAGATTTTTAAGTGGGCTTTATTCATTGAGAGGGCTGGTTTATTTCTATTTGCCTTTAGTCTTACAGTGTGGCCATTCAGAGTGGCAACCCCAAACCTAGGAAATTAATTTGAGTCCTCTCCCTCAGTAAGTCTGGAGCCCCAGTTTTTATCCTGTATGTCTATGAATGTTTGCCAGTTGTCAGACTCTCAGGAATTTCTACTGCAACTAGTAGATACCTTTAGAGGAGTCATGTCCCCAAATTCCATGCTCATTTTTATTTATTTCCTTATCTTCTGAATGTTGAACATTTAATACATTGTTATGTGAAATATCCCTGATTCCTTCACAGAGGCTTTTAAAAAATATTTCACCCAGCTATTAAAAGTGTTTCTAGTAGCTGCTTTATCTGAATAAATCACCCAACTAATCCTGGATATTAAGTTTCTTACTCTGCTATATTTCAGTAAATATGGGCAAAACCAGCACATTTTCAGATAATTTTCTTTAGTTTTCATAGACTAAGAAACACTTCTTTTTCATTGCTTAATTTTGTACCAAACATAGTGCCAGATATATAGTATATGCTTGCTAAATATTAGTAAGTTCTAAGGTTTTACTTTTAGGCTAAGCATACATCATATAAAATGGCTTCTATTTATGCAAAAAAATGACAATTTATCTTCTATCCCAGGAGGGCTTCCTCTTGTTTCTTATGAGGTTTTTATTTACCTTTGCTTATGTTATTATTGATGACATTGTGTTTTTACTCTTTTTTTTTTTTTTAATGTTTTATTTATTTTTAGGAGAGAGAGAGACAGCGTGAGCAGGGAGGGTCAGAGAGAGAGGGAGTCACAGACTGAAACAGGCTCCAGGCTCTGAGCTGGCAGTCAGCACAGAGCCCGACGCGGGGCTCGAACCCACGAACCGCGAGATCATGACCTAAGCGAAAGTCGGACGCTTAACCGACTAAGCCACCCAGGCGCCCCAGAAAAGTTAGTTTTGTTTTTTTTGTTTTTTTTTTTAAATTTATTTCTAGGAGAGAGAGATAGACAGCATGAGCAGGGGAGGGTCAGAGAGAGAGGGAGTCACAGACTGAAACAGGCTCCAGGCTCTGACATTGTATTTTTACTCTTGTGTGGAAAATGTTCCCAGACACTTGCTAGGTTCTTACTATGACTGACTAGTGGGCTCAGTTTTTTTATTGTGAGCATATACATGTGTCATTTAATTTTCTCAGTGGGAGTCTAATTTTTTTTCTAGACATTATGATGGAGTGGGAAGAAAACTAGGAGTCAGAAAACTCTAAGGTCCTCCTTCTTCCCTGTGGTTTCCAGGCTAGGAAACTGCAGAGCAGGGGCTCATACTCATATGCATATGCAGCTGCCCAGTTCTCAGACTTTAATTATCAGAGGTATATTAACTACATGGGAGTAAAACAGAATGCTTTCCATCAAGATTCTCTGCCAACCAATTTTGGCCTTTTACTTACTAACCAGGAATAATTTATCTTTTCACTTGGGAAACCACAGTTCATTTGTCCAATTTTCTTAATTACTTGATGGCTTTTGCATTCAGCTTGCTTCCTCTAATATGCCTTGGAACTAGCAGAGGAGAGAAGGATTTTATATTCCCACTTTGGGGCCAAAAGAGTGACCTCTGCTATGGGTGGTTTCATGGGTGCTATGATAGTCTTATGCAATGCTCTGATGTATTCTCCCAGGCTGGAAGAGTTCATCTCACATCTACTAATTGGGGTACCTGCATCATTGATCCCAGCCTACCTTATTATTTCACTCTCCTTTTTCTTCCTACTTCAAACTTAAGTGCTTATTTACCTCAAACTAAAGAGAAAAAATCAAAGAATAAACTATTTCCTCCAGAAGATGCTATATTTCCATTGTCTGAGCTAGACTAAAATTTGACTGACATAGTCTCCTAAAAGATAGTGCAATATTTGTGATAACGATCTGACAAGAACTTGTAGCCTGAAGATAGACATTGTGGCTGAGGAAGCTACTTGTGTAGGCATAACAGAGAGGGTATATGAAGAAAAGAGGAGTTCTACGCACAGAACTTCAAGAATGGGGTATAATTAATCTTTTCACTGAGAAAGTTAGTATACATTCTAATAGATATATGATTTAATAGTGAATTAGGAAAATTGTCACATTAGGCTAACATAAAATATAACTACAAAGTCTATTTTAGTAATTAGAATTGTATCATTCCATTTCTCCTTAAAGCCTACTATGAGTAGTTGACATTTTAAGGCTTATATAGAAATACATGTATCTTCAAAAGAAGAGAAAATGAAAGAGGACTGACACTTTTTACATTTTTGCTGGTAGGTGCTATGTAGCATCTCCTTTAATCCTTGTGACAACTTAATGTGTAGGTGATATTATTCTGGTTTTACAAACTCAGATCTGTTAAGTGTATCCTTTCCCAAGGATACACAATTAGTAAGTGCAATTTACGGTCTAGCTCAGTCCAAGGCCATATGTCCTACTCCAAAATGTCATTCCATCTCTGTAAGCTAAAAAAAGGAGGGGGGTGGGGAATGTGTGTATAGACAATATCAAGAGAGGAATTATTTCGCTGAGCAGAGAAAGAGTTTGTATCATAAAGAAAGTGCTATAAAGCATGAGAATAAGAAAAAGTGATGTATAAAGAAACAAGCAGTAATACATTTGGGTATAAAATCTGCTTTTAATATAAACTTCAACTTTGATTTAGTTAAATTTACACTGTGTTCCAAATTGTTATCCACAAGCAAAGTCATCCAGAAAATTAAGGGAGGCATACATGATAAACATAAAAATTAAAATTTTGACAGAATAAAATAAATAACATTTAGTAACTACATTAAGCATGTTTAAAATATCATAATTAGATATTAAAAATAGAACAACTGTTCAAAGCATGCTGCCAAATTTCTTCAGAATGAGTTGTTTTGAAATGTTGACTAAATATCCCAAAAACCATATATCAACTGCAGTATAATTAAACATTCTTCAGACCAGAAACATAGCTTTTCTTCATATTCTTAAATATATGTAATATGTGACTTTCTTCATATTAGGACATGAAGGATTGTCCATTTGTTAACATTTTTAAACAATCAGTTTTCTACTAGTTATGCCAGACTTTATAAGTTATAAATTGCTTCCACATATTTAATCTCCAAAATTAACCTATTAGGGAAAATTTCTTCTTAATGTTCCTATTTTATATTGTAACTATTCAGCACATATTTATTTAATAATATTTATATATTCACTATTTATTTACTTAGTAAATATTTACTGAGTGAATTGAGTGAATGAAGGACTGAATAAACTTAGTTCATTTTGGTTAAGTGATCTTTGAAGATCACTTGAGAAGTGGCCAACCCTAAGTATCTTCTGATTATTCAGGGAGGCCACAATGTCTAGAAACATAGACAAATAATAAGTGGTTTATCAGTCTATACAACAAAACATGATATGTTCAGTGACATTTCAAATGTTCAGTGTGTTGTTCCTTGCCAGTAATGATAATTCAGTCAGAGCTGCAGTGAACAGAGCTTTAATGCAATATCTACATCCATCCCTACATGTCATGTGTGATCCCTGCCTCAGGTGATTTGTGCGGCTGTTTTTCACTGAATAACTACCTATTGCATTTAAGAAGAAAATAAGCAGGTTCCAAATTGTAAACAAAAATATTATCTTTATTTCTAGACTTTATGGCTACTCTCGCTTGCTTTCTGCCCCCCACTTCCACAAAGGTGCTTCACTTCCTACATCCCCCTAAGTATGAGGAGTAATGGGCTGTCCTCTGGATAAGCAGTGCTGTTTCACACAGGGAAGCAGTGTGAGGCTGGGTACCTAAGTCGGTTGCCATATAAGAACAAGGGTCATGCAAAAAGTTCAATTCAGAAACTTGAGATCAGTTAATTCTATCTTTTATTTCTGTTATCCTTGGCCACTTTGCCTTGCCCCCCTGCCCCTTATCCAAATAAAATCTCCTCACATATTTGTTTTCTTAAGTACTGTGGATATATTTCCCAGATCTTTCCACTGTGCCTTATGGAACTGGAATTTTATTTGCAAAGTGATTGTCCGTCAGTACGATTCAAAGAACACTCTTCATCCCTCTCCCTGTTTTTGGCCTTATTTGAAATGGTTCCTAGAAGACACAGCTTCTGTTATAGACTTTCTTAGGGGAAACTGTCCTTTCTTACAATTGCCTTGTGTCAAGCACCATGAAGTAGCACTATCATTCTACCTGAAATTCCCCTTCTTTATAGACACATGCCATTTGTCCAGCTGTCCTGTTTCTTTCCTTGTTACTGTAATCTTACCAGTCACTCCTGTTCTTTCACATGGGGTACTTACATTTGATTCATTGCTTTATTCTCTGTCCCAGTCTTTTCATTAAAAAAAAAACTTGGGAGACTTATCCAATGTCTTACTATTATAATTATTTTGGTCTCTCAAGTGTAGTGATCTTCTGAGACAATGCATTTTCTTTTGGTATAATGTGAAATAGCATCCCACTCTGAAATCTTAGACTACTATAATCCATTCTCTGTCCCAAACCTTGTACCCTTAAGATTATCTCTTTTCCTACTAAACCTATACTTCAGATTTATTTTCATACCTAGACACTTTACTACTACTTTTCCTTCAAGTATATGCAACTACATCTGGCCTCATCCTTCACCCAAAAGTCCATGTCACACAGAACAGTGAAACATAGAGTGTGTCCACAAACCAGCAGCATCAGTATCAGCACTAGCATTAGCATTAGCATTAGCATCAGCATCAGCATCAGTATCAGCATCTCTTTGGAAATTACAAGAAATGCAATTTCCTTGGACCCACTCCACAACAACTAAGTCAGAAACTCTAATAGCAAAGCCCAGAAATCTGTGTCTTAAAAAGCCCTCCAGATGATTCTGATACATTTAAAGTTTGAGAATCACTAATAAAGGGCATTAATTTAATTGTTCTCTTGCAAGCATCTTTAATATCTTTGGGTAGGTTTAAAAAAACATTAAAACATGAATGCATCATTATTTTATTCAAAAGCTTCCATGTGTAAGATTTCTAAAGTTTATCAAGTTCTCCAGCTTTATTCAGCATCCATTTTCCATATATAATCACCACTTTTGATCCAATTTTTTTAGTTCCTATTTATCTGAATTTAAATACTGTGAAACTATCAAGTGCCTACTGCTTAATGATTCTTGCAAAGGTGTTCCCCTTATAACCATCCTCTGTGGGGGATACTGAGCTAACTTGCTCAAAGTCATGTACATAGGTAGGAGTGAAACCAGAATTGGAACTCAGGTGTGTCTGAGTACAAAACCCATGCTTTTTCAATTTTGCTGCTGAATTATGTGAAACATCAATCGCATTCATATGTTTTTCATTCTAGTTGGAGCACTACTTACCAATGGATCTCTACAGATTTTTTTAAAAAGGAGTTGTATGAAAATCTATTATCAAATAACTAATAAATATCAAGTTATGTAGGACTTCTAATAGCCTTTAACATGCTAGTGTGTAAATTTTGATCCTCCCAAAAACAGACGAGGTATGTCGCTGTTCCAAATTCTTTAACCAAAGAACCATTTTTTTGTGTGTGTGTATGTGGATCATTCATATCAAACTACGCAGGACTAGCATTCCAAGATGTGTTTTGGAAAACTTGGACTTAATCTATTTCCTTTCTCTTCAGGAAATGTGAATTACTCATCTCCCTTAATCCCTTTGTTTCATCTGCTTTTATCCTCTATTCTACTTTGCCACTCTTTTAAACTAGAATACTCTTGTGCCTTTGTCCCACTAGCTACTACCCTTTTTCCTCAGGGGTACGTTCAGAGGAATTACATTTAGCACATGATGTTATGTGCCAGGCATTATGAATAAAGTATATATGTATTTATATGCACCACTTTTATAAATCTCGTAATAACTTTGTGATGATGATGTTAAATTGCAAATGTGATTGCACCGCAACCCTGTGATGTATCATATACCCAATCCTGACTAAGTTGTGTCAGTAGTGACTAGCACAGCATTACTTTCTTGCCTACCTCATGCTGGCTTTAAGAAATGAATGTGATTTATGTGAGATCTTGAATTCACATGTACAGTCATAACACTATCTGGAGGGCATCTTGCCCTAAATTTTATTTCAAAATCAGCAGACGTTTAAATTGAGAATGACCAGTGTATGTATAAGAATATACACACTAAGGCAAGTTATATGTAATTACAACTCACTATACACTGTAAGTGTAGTTTTTTGATATTACTTTCGATTACTCTTCACTAGAAATTGTTCAAACCACTAGGGGATTGTGTTTCATAGATTTTTTTTCCTGGTCCAGCATATTCTCTCTTTTCGTTTCACTGTGCAGGTTCTGCTGACCTTCTCCTTTGTGTGCCGTGCTCCTCTTGTCCTACGCTGGTCTACTCGGGTATGTTTGCTCAGGGCACTTAATCCCAATGTCAGGTAATTATCAGTGCTATCTTCAACTGCTCAAAGTCCAGATTTGTTTAATGCATAGTTCTCATGACCTATAATGAGAAAAAGATTTCTCTCCTACTCTGCATAATGTTTCCTTATTTGTGTGTGTGTGTGTGGTATTCTATGGATCTCGGGCTTCTCACTGAGTCTGTATTCTCCTGTGCTGAGGAGAATTTGAATCCTTCTTCTTTGGCAGGAAAATCAATTTTAGATATATTTGAGGGGAAAATAAATTCCTCCACTCTGAGTATCATGGATTTTGTGACACCATTGTATATATTTTGAAGATACAGAATCTCAGAACAATTTTACATCCAAGGGCATGAACTTACTGGATGAACTGGATATTAAGATGAAGAATTAACAATTTCTTCTCTCACATATTTCACAGAGAGAAGCAAAAGTTGAGTTTGTCCTTAGAGCTCACAAAATCACAGAATATCAAAATTAAAAAGTACCATCTCCTTCTTTCCCAATTTAATGTTGATCTCTTCTCCAGAATCCCCCTACTTGAACATCTTGAATAATGGGCAGTATTCTGCCTCCTGTGGCTGCTTATTCAGTTTTATTCTTGTCTAATTGCTCATCAACCCAATATTAAGAAATCAGCTAAAGAGATAATTTCTGCAATGCATCATTGTATAGTTAGGAGAATATTATGTTCATTGCACATATTTTATAATAAAACAAAATGGTTTTATATTAAAACATGGAAAACATGTAGAAAAATGTGAACAACCAAATGACCAATGAAAGATGATTTATTTAAAAGGTATAGCAATCTATATAATGGAATACTGTCCACCTTATGAAGGTTGAGAATATATTCACCGGATAAATACATATATTTATACTGACATTAACTGGATCCATCTATCTATATCTATATATATTCTGTTATGGAAACATTTTTATAATACTGTTACATAAAAATTAGTTACAAAGCAGTGTATTAAATATAATTCATTTTTTGTTATGTACAGTGGATAGACACACATAATCATATATTTACATCTGCAGGATACTCTCCAGATGGTTACAAACAAACATGTCTTGAAAAGATATCTGCATCCCCATGTTCAGTGGCTATTAGTTACAATAGGCAAGATATGGAAAAAACTCAAGTGTCCATTGACATATGAATTGATAAGAGAAAATGTGGTATGCATATACAATGGAATATTATTCAGCCATAAAGAATGAAATTTTGTCATTTGCAACAAAATATATGGAACTTTAGGATGTTTTATTAATTGAAATAAGTCAGACAGACAAAAATACCATATTATCTCACTTATATGCAGAATCTAAACAACAACAGCAACAACAAACACTAAGCCCATAGGCGCAGAAAACAGATTGGTGGTTGCCAGAGGCAGGGATTGGGCAAATAGGCGAAAGTGGTCAAAAAGTGCAAACTTCCATTCATGAAGTAACTAAGTCATGGGGATGTCTCATACAGTATGGTGACATAAGCAGACAAGTAGGAAAACAGTATTGCTTAAGTTGTACAAAATGTTTAAAACCTACTTTAAATGAAATTATGCTCTTTTGCTCCAAAACCTGGATCCTTGTAGTAGCCTTCTTTCTGGTTCTTTCTGTAAACCAGACAAAAATTTAATCTGTCTTCCACATAATAATTCTACCATGGTAGGAAAACAAAAACCATGTTGTTCTCTTCATTAGTCCTTTACAAGTTCTTTATATGACATGCAAGCGTATGGCCCTTCTACCCAAGAGATCTGAAAAAGTAAATCATTCATTCAATTCATATTTAATAAAGACCTACAACAAAACAGAAACCATGCCAGAGAATGACATGTCAATATCATATGATGAAGTCACATACTGAACTTTATTTATGTTAAAGACTCCTCATTATTGTTATATGAGCATTAGAGTGAGATCGGTGCATGTAGCAGGAGAAGTCTACCTTGACCTTTCCAGGCCGAATGAGCCTGGAAAAAGTGGTTTTTAAGGCTAAGTCCTAAAGGAGTAAGAGTTAGTTAGGTAAAGGAATTAGCTGGGGTTGGTTGGAATAAGTGAGGGTTTCCAGAAAGGGAAAAGTATGTGAAAAATAACTGGACTCCCTTCTTTCCTCTTTTTCTTCCTTTCTCTTCTCCCTGTTTACCATCAAACTAATACTTATTGAGCAAACACTATGTGCAAAGTATACTTTCAAGCCTTGTAAGTTGGAGATTCACATTTTTTTTCAGAGTCTTTATGGTGTAGTGAGTGAAACAGAAATATTAAATTTAACTGAGGTATGAAGCAGAAGAAATAGATATCATTAAGTATTCTAAGAGCATGGATGGTTCCTCTTGCCATCCTAATCATATTCTCCTAGGAAAAAAATAAAATAATTCTTTTCAGTAAAGAAATATGGACACATAGTTCCAGTTTTGAAGTAAGGACTTGTGCAGCAAGATCCATCTTATGCCTCTCTAGCCTTCTAACTTCAGCTTCCTTAATTCCTTTCTAGATAGTAATTGCATACATACCTCGCAAGTATTTCTCATTGGCCACATTTAGAAAGAAATTATTCTGTTTTGCCAGTCCAAGATACTGTAGAATATCTGCTTCTAATTATATATACAAAAAGGTTTATACAGATACCAGAAATTGACATCCTGGCAGCAAAATACAGTTGATAAAGGTAGAACCTAAGGTCAGTGCCATTGTGAAAGTTCATGCAGGGAATAGGAAAGCATTGAAGTCCCTAACTTTCTTTTTAATATGCTGCACTGTAGATACTATTTACTATTAAGCACATTATCCTTTGTTTTGTTTCTTTCCTACAGGTCTGTGAAGCAGGCAGAAGTTCCAGGTGGTCCTTAAAGAAATTGCAATTATTCGAATCCTTATGTATAGTTCTAATTTTATTTACTATGTGTAATCATTTAGAGAATGATTATTTTTATAATATTGATAATAAACAAGTACTCTTGTGACCAGGGGGTGCCTAAGTGTGCAGTCAGAGAACATAAACCCCGGGAAAGGATTCTGGGATGGTCAGGGTGTCTGCTGCCTTTTGACATGGGAAGTGTCCTGGGTTGAGATTACTTTATACCTAGTCATTAAGACTACTATTTGATACATTAAATATTGCCTGATTCAAATAACTTTACTTAAAATTTTTCTGTATTTTAACTTGTGTAGGGTTTTCTACTTCTTATATTTTTATAATATTTTCTCATTTTTTAGATTAATAAACATTATACTTATCCACATGTGCCAAGATGTGCCATTTAGGTCTCTCTGGGAGTTAGCTATTTGGTATCATCACCTGCCATGTGTGTTTTGTGCAGCAGCAAGAAGCATATTCTCTGCCACTGCTCCTTCCTATGATTGTCTTCCCTGTTCCTATCAAACAAATAACTGACATGTTAATTGAATAAAGCAGATCAATAAGGAGTGAAATGCATGCCCCAAATCATATGCAATGAAAATTGTTTGACCATTTATCCAATTATTGAACCCAATTAAGGTTATCCATTTTGCATTTGATGTATATGCTTGCTTCTGGGATATATTCTGCATTGAAGCTAAGTGAATAGATCTAAGTAAATCTATTGGATATCTCTATTGTCTGTTTTAGCTTATTTGTCTTAATATAAGTTTTCTTTCTGAACCTTTAAAGGCATATGGTTAAATTATAAAATTGCCTGTATTACTGTCAAAGAAACAATGTTAAAGGCCAGAACATGGCTAAAGAATAAACAAAAAAATTCTGATTGTATGAATGAAGTTATATTCCTAAATCAAATAATATATTTTCTTACATTAACATTTTCATGTGCACAGAGACTCAAAGCTAATTTTCATAAATGTTATTGTTTTTTTATAGGTAGAAACAAGTTAAAGGCTTAAAACAATATATTTTTGAGCAGAAAAGAAAGCAGACAAGAGAGTAAGTTTATGAGAACAGAACACTCCTCTATTTCAAAATCTTCAAAAATATTTAAGTGAGGATAAAAATGTTTTCTCTATTAGGGATAGCCTTTCTTTAAATCATGTCATCCCTGATGCCTTCATCTGAGCCAATTTCCCTCCAGCCTTAACTTGGTCAGTTTTTGTGTTTCTTGCCCACTGACATTTCCACTCTCCTAAGTGCCACATTAGCCTCAGGAATCAGATCAATCAGGATATCAGAATGTATGTTGCTAAAAATGTTCCCAAAGACATACAAAGCTGGGCACTAGCTAAACTAGTAGGGATAGATTTTTAATCCATGATAAACTATTGCAGCAGAGAAGAGGGTCCAGCATGAACTGAACTCATCTTTGATTTGTGCAGAGGTGACTGAATGTTCAAAGGAAGAGGGAGAGAGTAAGGATGGGAATTGTCAGAGCTTGAGCAGAGTCAGGGAAATGGAAATTTATAAAAAGCAGACAGGGGAGTTGACCCATGTGAAACTCATTTGGGTTTGCTAACTGTGCTTATTGAAGTTTGACTTTTGTCCTTCCACTGAGACTGGGAGACAGGGGCTCTATCTTCAAGTGTTGGCTGGAAAAAACAGTTGGCTGCTTTTGGAAGCCTTGTATTTTCCCAGGAGGGAACCTGAGGGAGCTGGGGCCATCATAATGAAGATGCTGCCTTGACTGTTAGAAACTATGTTTGTGTTTGTTCATGTCTTCTAATGTGGGAGTGGGTTGGAGGGGATGAAATCATTTGTATTCAGAGTCTGCAGTATTTATAGGCCAAGTTGAGGTCTGAGCCAATTATTTTTCTACCTCCTGTAGAAAAAGAGGACATCTCTACAGGCTTTTGAGAATGTCAAACCTTCCATCCAGCTTCATCTAACACTTATTCAACAATGCTTAATTGTCAAACACCCACTTTGTAATACCAGATTAGACTGTGAGGACACAGCAGTAGTGGGACAGTGTCCTTGCATTCTTGAGCTTTGATTAACCTGAAATCTAAAGGAATGGGGAGGTTAATCAGGTTAAACTGGAGAAAGTGGAAGGGAATTAGGAATAGCAATGGAGAAAGGGGTTGAAGACTATTTTGAGAGGACGGCATGTGTAAAGATCCAGAGACAAGGAAGAACAAGATATATCAGGTGAAATGAACAACTGAGCATGGCTGGAATATAGGGGATGCACAGTATTGTCTGTAATGTAGATGAGAATTAAGCAGCAATCATACTATATATAGTCAAACTATATAGAGTATTGTATCTTATATTCAGGAGGCAGTGAGACACATGGAAGAGTCTTGAGCAGGTAAATAGTAAGATTTGCATTTGAGAAAGGTGGTGTTTCACTTCACTGTGGAAAATGGATCATAAAGGGATAAGACTGGAGGCCAGGAGAATGGTTAGGACACTGTTGCAGTGGTCAACATGAGAGACAGGAAGTGCATGGATAGAGGAATCTAGATAGGTAATAATTAAAGATGAGTGGGAAGTGCTTCAGGCAACAGTCAGGTTTCTGGCCTAAACATGTGGTAACGAACGATGTTTGGAATGAGGGGAGGATGTTGGGTTCATCTGGGAGTATGTAGAATTTAAAGAGACTGGTATATATCTGAGACATGGAGCACTATCAACATAGAAATGACTCAACAGCACACAACAGAAATCAGGGGAGTAGATGGCATCACCCAATGAGAACGGGTGCAGTCAAAAAAGAACAGAGCCTCAGGAACACACTAGCACTTGAATGGACTGGAAAACTGATTTCAAAAGCAAAGATTTTATGTACACTGGACAGAGTGGGTGGCCCACACAATGTTTCTAGGAAGTAAAAGGTCAAAATCCATGCACTGCAAGGTCCCTGGTTCCTGTAAGCACAGCTGGATTTCAAGGGTGAGACAAGCCTGGGCTCATTTGTTGAACAACCTTTAGTAGTCTAGTTTAATGAGGCTGTAGAAACTTCCTGTGGGTGGGTAGATAGAAAAAACAGCTCTGTGTGTGTGTGTGTGTGTGTGTGTGTGTGTGTGTGTGTGTGTAAGGAACATAGAGTTTCCCCTATTTAGGAAGAAAAATTAAGGCATTACCAATTTGAGGTCTCTTTAGTCAGTGTATAGAGGAGTCAACTTTGAAAATTTCTTTGCTTTGGTTAATAGGGATCAAGAGACAACTAAAATCTTTAAGAAAAGCTTAAGAATTAGTCCAGCTGCAGCATTTTTACCTTCTCTTTTTTTCCTTCAAACTAATCACATATAAATTTTGGGTTGATTTTAAAGAAAATAACCACTGCCAGCTGCTGAACTCAGTCTTAAAAGTCACTCCTTTGAGAAAACATCTTTCCTGAGTCCTAGGGGCAGAGCTATTCCCCTGCTGAAAATTGTGGCTTGCCCATGCTATAAATATTTGTTGGTTTTTCAACTTGCATTTGGCTTGCTTACCACTGTTTTTCTATTTTGAGGGTTTTTTTAAATGTCTATGGTAATTTCTTGTCTCTTTCAAGTCTTCAATGTTTATAGAACCCATCTCTGCAAAGCCAACATAAATGATGTTGGATATGAGCAGAAGCCATGATTTGGCAACTCCCTTCAGTATTATAATCATTTAAAATGTGCCTGAAAATCCCCAAGGGCTATATGCATAAGAGCAGTGGTACAATGACCCACTACCTGAAAAAATACGGAAGCCACACAGCAATTTTCTCTCAGATACTGCCCAGCTTATAACAAGGAGAGTGAATGGTTCTGTGGACGTCTAGGTACGTGTCTTCTCAGGGTAAATGGCCAATCTATAGGTTAAAAATGGAGGCTTTGAAAGAACTTGCAACTAATCTGGTACACTTGCATTTCCACTATAGTATATTATAGCTGTGACTAAAGGCCCCTTTGTAAACTGCAATGAGCATTGGACTGAGTGACCAGCCCAGGGTTTACCACCTGGATTCTGAGTCAAAGGGGAAACTGTTGTGCTTGTAGTTTTATTACTGTATTTTGCAAAACTTTTTAGGCAAAGATATATGATTATGAGAATAAAGCTATATGATATATGAGAATATATAGGGAAATATTCCTTAGAGCATAATCAACATCATATTGTCACTGGCTTAAACTGAACTATGGAAATTTATATTTCATTGTGGAAAACAAATATGTATGTATCTTAAATTAAGAACCAAGGCTTTAGCATCTCTTATACACTTGTTTGAATTCCCTGTGAAATATTTTTCTTGGGTTCTGTGATAGAGGTTAGTATTGCTCAACCTCTGTAGTTCTTCTTATCCTCCTAAGCATGTGGTAAGATTTCCCAGCTCCCTGCAGCTAGGGAGGGTTACATGATCAATTCTGACCAATGGGCCATCAGTGTAAGTGATTGTAGCTTCTGGTCCAAAGCAGTTAGCAGAGGTGTGACTTCTCCACATTCTCTTTTCTTTTGCTGCAGTGACCTTGTGATAAACTGAGGTGGATTGAGGTGATAGTGTCTAACAATAACCTCCTCAGCTTAGGAGTTCATTGTTACTACAGCACAGTATGGCTCATTTTGAATAATATTAGATCAATTCTCCACTTGCAGAAGATGGTGTTTCCAGAATTTGCAGGAAAAGATCATGTTCACTTAGGCTCTGTAGGAATTCCTGAGCTTAAAGCAAGTAAAACTAATCATGATCATTATCCTTTTAAAGAAACTACCAGTTATACTTTGAGAAAAGGAGACTGTGAATAGGTGCATTCATAAAATAAATTAAAATGTCCATCTAAAATAAGTCTTACCTTAGGGGAGCAGAGTGGCACAGCAGAAGCATGCTGAGCCCATAAAATAAGTCTTACCTTGACTTACTCTTTTTTTGTTTATGGTATCACAGGATTTACCTCTTGTATACATTAACATATATGCCAGACAGTCACACAATTTCATTTAGGATTATATCTCATAAATCTTTCTGGGATTTTGGGTTTAAATAACTCTAGAACTTCAAGATAGAATCACATTTCAGATGGCACATTGGGAGTTGGCTTCCCAAAGCTATGAAGTTTATCAACTACAGTTAAGGGGATATTATATTTCCATAGGCAGATCCAAGCCATAGACACCAGGCTTTATGGAACTGATTGTATAATTTCATATGTATTACTGATATGTTTTTAACACCCTACTTTTTATTTTTGGTTTATTTTGTTCTCTAAACAGAATCATATGCTTTGCAGAACTCTTTTGTTCCTGACTGTAATAAAAATCTTTGGAAAATTAGGTTTACAGAGGGGATCTTTGCCAATGATAGCCAGATTTAGACATAGCCTTCATGTTAGAAGAACTATCATGTGCCAAACAGATATCTGCTGAAGGAGCAAGGCAAGGATATTGTATTAATAGTAATAAGACCATGCAGTTTATTGTTAAGAATGTATCTAAACACCTCCTCCATTCTTCAGAAGCTGTGTAAATTTAGGTAACATAACTAACCTCTCTGAGGGTCAGCACAATAGTAATGTTGCTGCTGCTGTGGTTACCATGCCTCACAGGCTCTTCTGCTGTACCTTGTATGCATTTTCTTGTTTAATCCTCACCATGGTTCAATGAGGCTTAGAGGAGTTGAGGAGCACACCTCTGCTCCTGCCAGCAGTGTGGACACAGAAGTGCAGCCCTGCTGTGCCTTAGTTCAGTACTATCCATCACTTTGCCAGGGGGCTTATTTATCTACAAAATAAAAATAGCCACCCACACTTAGATGAAGCTGGGAATCCAAGATTGGGATGCCAGCATAGTTTGGCTTTTGGGAGAGCTCTTTTCCCAGTGTTCAGATGGCCACTTTTTCACTAGGTCCCGTGGACGAGAGAAAAAGTTCTGGTGTCTCTTCCCCTTTTTGTAAGGACACTAAGCCCATCATGGGGCCCTACCCTCATGACTTCATGAAAACCTAATCTTCTCCCAGATGCCCCACCTCCAAGTACTATCATGACAGAGGATAAGGCTTCAACATATGAACTGGGGCCTAGGGGGGACACAAATGTTCAGTCCATAACAGATAAAGTACTAAATAGTGATCGTAATTACTGTTTATTAATAGTAGTGCTATTACTGTTATTATCTTTAAGAAATGACTGTAGAAATGTAGATGTCAGCTATGGAAACTTGGGTCTTCAGCAGTCTCTGAGAGTCAAGCAATTAGACATGATCATTTAACACACTTTATGTCAGAAAACTGGAATTTGGTTGTAGTGCCATTTCTTTCAAAATAACCTAGTTTGCTGTGGCTCCCTTATGTCACCCACAGCAGCTGAACTACAACACAATGTAGGACTGGAGCATGCAGGTCCAACCTAACTCGATAAGGACCAACTTGTAATTGTCATGCATCTAACCCAGGTTGTTCTCCAAATGAACTGTGCCTACTCATTGCTTAGAGACAGCTTTTTACATACTCAGGGCCGGGATCCAGTCCCAGAGCAATTAATCAGAATATCTGGGAGCGAAGCCCAAGCATGAACGTTTGCAGCTCTCCTCAAATGATTCTTACATGCAGCTGAGGCTGAGAAACACCACTGCCTGAAGTACTATTAACCGTGACGTAGCTTATTAGAGAGATTTGAAGTCTCCCTTGCTCTTTAGGCAAAAGTTAAACATATCTATAATATCTTCATGAAACAGATTTGTAGTTACACATTTAAAAATAAACTTTTATAGGGACGCCTGGGTGGCTCACTTGGTTAAGTATCTGATTCTTGACTTTGGCTCAGGTTATGATCTCACATCTCTGATGGACTCCGGGCTGACAGCATGGAGCCTGCTTGGGATTCTGTCTCCCTCCTCTCTCTGCCCCTCCCCAACTTGCTCTCTATCTCTCTCTCAAAATAAATAAAAATAAACTTAAAAATAAAAATAAACTTTTATAAAAATGCAATTTTTTTGTTAGTAATATGTATTGAGGGCCTCTCACGTATCACCAAATTCCCTAAGCATTCTATGTATTATCTAATCTTTGCAGCAGCCCTAAGAGGTAGTACTATGATTATCCATATTTTATAGATGAGACAAGTGAGATGAAGGGAGATTTGAGTTAACTTATCTGGGATGATGCAGTATGTTTTGGGGTGAGTCTATGAATCTAGAGTCTCCTTTGCACTGTGTGCGACTAGGATGAGGGTGTAAGCTTTCCAGGCCTTATTATGATTTCATGAAGTTGAGTCATGGAGAGATTGTTGACTTGAGAATTCTGGCAAACAACTCTGAGAATGTCATGCTGCTATTTATACAGCGTGTATTCCTGTTGTATATACAGGGTACAGCACGTTGTGCCTCGCCCAGAGTTACATACAGAGGTGAGAAGATGGTTTTAAGAAACTTCTCTAATGGTGGTGTCTAACTCATTTCCTAAGCTTGGCTCTTTCTTGAGGAAGCAATCAAGAGTTTCTACCAGCCCTCAAGAAGAGTGGGTACCACATTTTATCACTTTAAAAATCTAGCAACTAGGTTCCAGCCAATATGCTTTCTTATGTTGGAAGGGCTAATGACAAGAACAAATAAAAGGATATTAGTAGTAATATTAATAGTCTGGGTGCTAATTAAAAACAAATAGAATTAAACCAAAGAGCCAGAGTTACAAGGGATACTGCTGTTTGTCGATGGGATGAGCCAGCTTTTCTTGGGAGCACAAAGAAAAGAAACGGGTTGTCATGTTGAGTAAGCTGTTCCAATGTCCATAAACAGTTGAGGCTAGCCTGGCATCCTGGGCCCCCACTGATTGTAAACATTGTAGCCTGGAGGTATTTTGTTTCAAAAATATGTTAGGAGCTGCTTCCTTTGATATGTTTAGTAAAAGAATAGCTACTCACCCTTATTACTTACTGTGAGACAAACATTGTACTAAGTGTTTTACATGTACTGACCCACTTATTTCCTCAGAGCAAATCAATCAGTTATTATCTTCCTCATTGGATGGATGAGGAGATTGAGACTTAATGTTCAAAGACTTAATGCCCATGCCAAGAACTAGTGGAGCCAAGGTCTGAATCCCGGTTGTCCAATGTGTGAAGTCAAAGATGCAACCAGTATACTCTGCCTCCTCTTCAGTAGTGTGTGAGTACCTTGCCTTGGCTACAAAGAGTAAGTGATCAGGTGTACAAT
The DNA here is from genome assembly GCA_017311185.1 of Proteles cristata cristata. Classification (NCBI taxonomy): domain Eukaryota; kingdom Metazoa; phylum Chordata; class Mammalia; order Carnivora; family Hyaenidae; genus Proteles; species Proteles cristata. Next base: position 626,147 of record JAESUZ010001522.1, read on the forward strand.
AAGCTAAGATGTGACCTCACTTTTTCCGCCTCCTCCTGGAAGAGCCTACTTCACAATTTTCCTCTTTGATGAGGCTGAATAGCATGGAATTCAAAAGAAAGATTGATGATTGTTCTCTGGCCTTTAAAGAGAGAATTCCTGATCCTCTCCATCTATTTATTTCAGAGTTTCTGTCAGACTTTGAATACATGTACAATTCAAGGCAGGCCAAAGTTGTCCATGTATTCAAAGGCAGGTTGTGGCTGAAAGGCACAGCAGGTACCACTCTGGAGGCCAGGAGGCCCAGCTCTGCAGTGCAATGACAGCCAAGGATTTCCCATGTGGAGTCACAGCCAGGCAGCTCTGGACTTTGATGGTTCTAAAGAATGAGATTATGGTTAATCCTGGCACATCTCCCAACTCAGTACCTCCTTCCCTGACATTCCTGGCTGCCTCCATTCATTCACACCTCATTTTTTTTTCTTGAAAATTGTGGTAAAATGCTTAAGAGTTTTTGTTTCGAGATAGAAGTTAATACTGCATTAGAAAGAACTTTTAATTGGAAAGGAGAGGGAATGACTGAGTTACTCCTGCTATTCTGTTCTGTTGAATGTAATCTGCTATGAGATGAACATCTTTGGCAAAAGCAGCATGAGCTCATAGATTTACCCTTTGATTATTTTTTAAGTCACATTTCAACAGAGCAGATACTCTTCAGGGAGGAAAAAATGTCTCGTATGTTCTGATCACAGATGTATGGGAAACACACCAAACTTGCTTTCACTACAAGTTGAAGGTCTTCATCTGCCAAGTTGATTGGTTCCAAAAGCAGGTTCACTATTGCCTGCCAGTGTTCCTCATCAGAGCTGACAGAAGCCAAGGCAACAAACTTATGGCATCAACTCTGTATCTCTGCACTGAAATCTTGCCAAGTGGATTGTGAGGGGATGAAAAGGAACTAAGCTACATGAGAACACTTGCCCTGAAAACCAAACCAGATCCTTGCTGAGGGTTAAAGTTATTAGTCAAATTTCCTTCCTGTTTTCTTTTTTATACACTTTGTTTTGTTTGTCTGATCCTTTGACTTCATGGTTCTTATGGAATCGGAAGTTAAGCAATACCACAGAAGAAAGTGAACCAAGCTTGTGGTGTCCCTCCCTGAGCCAAACCCAAGAAACACTGGAAATATCCATTGCCAGTTTGAGTTTGTGAGATTTTCAGCCTGATAGCCAGACCTAAGAGGTTTGGAGTGATGTGTGGGCCTCCTCAGTATAAACCACTGCAAGGTTTATGTTTATTATTTCACTCATCTGTCAGCAACATTGACTTTTTGGGTTAACTTCTCTTTTTTTTCAGAGCCATTAAGTAAATATACTTCCAATAGTCCAAAAGATAGAGCTTTATAAGTTGTGAAATATTACACTAATTCTTTCCCCTCTAGCAGATATCAGAGTTCAGTCATAATCAGTCTGCGTAGATGATCCTGCATTCAAGACCCTTTGGCTCGTATATGTGCAGGGAATGAAGAGGTGTTAAGGTCATACTCAGTGTTGTATTAGTAAATATTTCACAACCTGATCTCCCCTAATAGAAGGCCCAAATTTGTAGTGTGTGTCTCCTGCATAGTGTACCCTAACTACACCTGGTTCCAAGCTTTATAGTGTCATCACTGACCATACAGTAGGGAAGAGAAGTTAATAATAGGCCCTTGCCAAGTACTATGTACTGGTTCCCAGAACAGCACTCACACATCAGGCCTGGCTTGGTCTCTATAGCAGATGCATGGAGATGTTAGGTTCCTTAGCTTTCTTGTGGGCAAATCGGGGAAAGAACTAGGGATTAGAGGGGGAGGCATGATGACTTCATGCAACCTATATATTCATTGTCTATTATATCATATATACACACTGTGTTTTCTGGGTTAATACATGTAGCTTATGGAAACTCAAAGGAGAATCAAAATATAGGTCTCTATTTGCCTTTTTGTATGGCTATTAAAAAGCTAAGGAAAGGTTTCTAACCTGGGAAGTGAAAGTTGACCATTTCAAGTTAAACTGGGTCTGACTTCTAATGTTCTTCCTGGTCCTGAGAAAGGGGGGAGGATAGTAAGTAACCTAATATTTCCGTTTTATTAACCATGAGCCTGCAACCTTTCTCATTACTATCTGAGGCTACTCAAAGTGGGAGAATTTCATAGCCTATCTTCAAGTAACAATGCTACTGGGTGATATTCCAGTCTCTTAATGTCTATTATCTCTAATCTTCTTTCAATCATGTAAGACAAAGATTATCTGCATTTTAGAAATGAAACTGAACCCAGAGAAAGGAAGTCCCCAAAGTTTACATTGAGAGATCAGGGCTGGGATTCCGAGCTAGTTTTCTCTGAGGTCAAAATCTTTCTGTCTCTTTCTAAGAAGATGTTGTCTCTTGTATATATTTCTTTGTATAAAGTACTCTTTTAAGCCAAATTCTGGGCCAAGAGTAAAGATGCCAGTTTTTGCCATGGGTCTGACATCTTTTTTCCAAATGATCTATTCCAGAGGAGAGGAATTCAAAGCAGTTCAGAATCAGTGTTTGCTGTTCATTGAGGGGTTTTGGCCTGATGATGTTTGGAGCATTCACAACCACTCTCCCCTGGGAAGTCTGACAGAGGGGCTCTTGCTCTTGACATTCTTCCTGGCCTGATGCCCATTGTCACAGTCAATGATATGAGAAGTCTACTGCACAATCAATTCAGGGTCAGGTTCTGTGTCTGAAAAGTATAGTAATGCAGGCCTCAGAGACGATGAATGATCATTTATCTGAGGAGAGGGGAGGCCTTGAGTCCTCAGCTTGGGGGTAAGCATATGAGCTCTCAGAATGGCTCTGAGTCTACATAAGCCTTTCAAATACTAACATTGCACTAAGTGATGACTCGGTGGTATACATTAAGGCAAGTGAGCATGGCTTCTGCCACACCATGATTCAACGACTCTTTATTAAAGATCAGTCTACCTTGGGTGGGTGGATGACCTTATTTTTATGGTTAGATTATTTAAGGAACAGCTGAAGAAACCTGTGCTACTGAACATAGCTTAGTAAACATGATGGTAAAAAGATCTGAACAAAGAATCAAACTAGAGCTCAGACCTAGTGCTTTTGCTAACTTGTATTATTTTGAACAAGTTACATGCATTCTCCCAGTTTTCATTTCATTTTTAAAATAAGATTATGACCTATCAACTACTGAGGCTATCAATCAAATCTATCAATCAAATTACAATCTAATGAGACTCAAATTAGTTATTATACATTGAAGTGCTTTAAAAATTACAAGAACTGTGAAACAAATGAATTTGGTACATATGTGCTAAACACATGTTAGGTGCTTGTAAAATATGAAGATATATGTCACAGTCTATGAAATCAAAGACCTTAAAATTTAGTTACAAAGGAATGGTATAAACATTTAAAAGGTTAAGGAGATAAATAATATCAAAACACTAGAAATGTCATGCAATAATCATGATTAATTTCCAAACAAATGCCTCTGACAGTTGTCATAGGAACTCAAAAGAGACAAAAAAAAAAAAATCAATGACTGATATATAAACTGTTTTGGGGAATAATTTGGCAGTCTCTAGAAAGAGAAAGATAAATCAAGAACAACTCAGAATGGATACACAGGTGTTGTGGGACTGAACTATGTTCCTCTACAATTCATATGTAGAAGTCCTAGGGCAGGGCCCTAATCCAATAGAACTGTTCCCCTTATAAAAGAGGAAAAGATACTAGATCTCTCTTTCTGTTTCTGTCTCTCTCAGACATAATGAGAAGACAGGTGACTGCAAGTCAGAGAGTTCTCACCAGAAACTGAACCTTGTCAGAACCTTAACCTTGGACTTTCCAGCTTCTAGAACTGTGAGAAAATAGATGTCTGTTGTTTAAGGAACCCAGTTCCTGGTGTTTTGTTACAGCAGCCTGAGCTGACTAAGACAACAGGAACCATGCAAATAAAAGAGAGGAAGAAGGGATGTAGAATGCTCTTAAAAAGTATTTTTTAAATTGACATTTTGACCAGTAAATAGATAACATTAGAGTTAAATGTTTAGAAAGTTATAGAGTTAAAAGGACAGAGAATAAATCAGAGTCAGGTTATAAGTGACTTTGAATGACTTTGAATGCCACTAAGAAGTTAACCCTTTATTCTGTGGCCAATGCGAATGCATCTTAAGTTTTTGGACAGGAAACTATGGTAATAAAGTAACATTTCAATAACTAGGATCCTCTAGGAATGAGAAATATGAATTTTATAAAGCAGACAGACAAGATATAAGATTGTCGTAAGAATTCCTTTAGAGTTTTGTGCTAGACAAAAACCATTTTCACTCTACATCAGAAGTGAGCTTTCTAACTCATCACATTCCTACAGTTCTGCCAAGCAACTCAGCAAATGCTGCAATTCTATTTTCTAATTTATTTGTTTCTCTTACTCCAGTACATGGCTTATCTATGTTTGCTAGTTGTTCTTCTTAAATTCAACAAACATGTAATAAAACCTACTAAATGTCACATTCTCTTCTAGGTGATCAAAACAGTAATACAAAACAAAGATTTCCTGCTCCTAAGAGCTTACCTTCTGACAAAGAGAGAGGGACAGACAACGTCATAATAGAAAAGGAAACTATGTCATATATCAAAGGTTATATAGTACAGAGTACATATAGTATATAACTTTGTTATATGCTTCTAATATATATTAGGGTGCTTTCTCATAAGTTCTCTGAGGAAAAAAAAGAGCAAGATAAGGGAAATTGGGTAGTGTCAGTGGAAAGTAGATGGCAATTTGATGGTCAGAGATGGCCTTACTAAAAAAGGTGACATCTAAACAAAGACTTGTGCCTGTATCTCATATTGTAAATCAATATGAACATTCTTTTCAAAGATGGAGAGTTTAAAATAATACATAAAAGGAAATTTTCTGTAGTCAAGCCTGCAATGATAAAAGCCTAGACAACTGTTTTAGTGGTGGTGAAGAGATCAGTGTAAGGGGGATTGTTGAAAACTAATTGACAGCTAAATGACTAACTCATCCTTTGCTTTTGTTGTCTGTATTTAGAAAGGTGGCTGAGCTTTTAGACTTAGATGAAAGAGAGACTTACAGCTTCATTAACAAAGTTAGGGCTCTCAGGGAATGATGGTAATGTACCTGTGAAACCTATGACCCTTATTGAAGCCAACCCAAAGAACAGAAGGAAGGAAGGAAGGAAGGATGGAAGAAGGAAGGAAGGAAGGAAGGAAGGAAGGAAGGAAGGAAGGAAGGAAGGAAGGAAGGAAGGAAGGAAAGGAAAGGAAGGAAGGAAGGAAGGAAGGAAGGAAGGAAGGAAGGAAGGAAGGAAGGAAGGAAGGAAGGAAGGAAGGAAGGAAGGAAGGAAGGAAGGAAGACAGAAATAAGAAAAAGGAAAGAAAAAGAAACAAGAAATAAAAGAAAATTTCAGTTTGCAACAAAGATGGAAAAAAATCTACCTCCCTAAATCACATTCTATGAAGAATATGTGCCAAACATTCTGAAATTCAGAAGAATTGAGGAAGGTTGCTGAAAGCCAAAATAAATGAATACCTTCACATCTTGTATGAAGAATAAAATTCTCTAAAAATAAGTGAGAATCCTAAGGGAGTATGGGTGGACTGAAGTAATAAACATCTCTGTGGGATGTAGGTTTCTTTGAAATCTGGGCTCCTATATGGGAGGAGTCTGGATATGCAGTAAAGTTAAGAAGAAATATAAAATTCCAGCTTCTGATCAAAGTCAATAGAGCATAAGTAAAATAAATTCAGTAACCTAGCAAAAGATAAATAAGATGCTTAATTTTGAGCTCTATCAACCTGCCTGATGATCTGTTCACTTCAGGACAAATGAGCTCCCAAGACATAGGATTATGTTTGAGATAATACATCTCATTTAAACTGATGACAACCCCAGATTACTTTTGCTACTCTGTAAATTATTCCTATTATGCAAATAGTAGAAATAGAACTACTTATTCAAAAGTTAGTAATAGGACTTCCACTTCTATGGGATAACAGGGATCAGATTTACCCTCCAAACTGGAAAAAATAAAACAAAATAAAACAGTGGACAAAGTATAGGAGATAATAGGGTTTAATGTGTTAGACACCAGGCAATAAAAGATAATGACAGGAAACAAACAATTGTTCCACTTTACTACCTGGAGAATGTTTCCAGTTTCCAGACAGTGACACAATGAGGGAGAGAGAACCCAGGCAGAATGTGTTCATTTCTCTGAGCTGAGGAGACAGAGCTGGAAGTCTAGGAAGGCTGAGGAAGCTTGAATTCACAAAGAAGAAGACAGAGACATTGAATTGGAAAGAGAAAATTCCAGAGAATCCCAGACCATTTCTATATTGGATTATAACCCAAAGTATAAAATAAATATAGATGACTCTATGCTAATGCAAATAAATAACTGAATAAAATGATAAATGGGAGAGAAGAGACAAACATCCCATGCAAAAGAATTCCAAATAATTTATGTGGCTACTCTAGCCTCAAGGAGGTGGAGCATAGCTCTCTACTCAGGTTTGGGCTGCACATAGTGACTTTCACCCAATGTTTATAGTATGGAAAAAAGAGTAACTTTATAGTAAGTGAACCTGGCAGCTACTACCTCAGCCAGGTGATCAAGGCCAACACAATAGACATAAATCATGTTAGTAGTATGTACACTTGATATGATGCAATGAAAATAGCACTACCTCTGTGGTATTCCACCCAGTAACCCATGATCTTATCTAGAGGGGAACATTAGACAAATCACAATGTAGGGCACTCTACAAAACCTGATCAGTACTCCTTGAAGCCATGAAAGTCATCAAAAACAAGGAAAACCTGAGAAACTGCCCACAGGCAAGAGAAGGCAAGAGAGATGATAACTAAATGTAATACGGAATCCTGGCTAGGATCTCAGAACAGAAAAAATTGGTTAGTTAAAAACTAAGGAAATCTAAATAAGGTATGGACTTAGTTAATAATAATGTATCAATATTGGTACATTTAATTATAGCACATGTATCATAATAATGTAAGATATTAATAATAGGGGAAATTGTATGTCACTATATGGGCACTCTCTGGACTCTGAATTTTTCTATTAATCTAAAATGGTTTTAGGGACTCCTGGGTGGCTCGGTAGGTTGAGCATCCGACTTTGGCTCAGGTGATGAACTCACAGTTCATGTGTTCTAGCCCTGCATCAGGCTCTGTGCTGACAGCTCAGAGCCTGGAGCCTGCTTCAGATTCTGTCTCCCTCTCTCTACCCCTCCCCCACTCACTCTGTGTCTCTTTCTCTCAAAAATAAATAAAAACCTTAAAAAATAAAATAAAATGGTTCTAAAAAATAAGGTCTATTTAAAAGTAGGGGTGCCTGGGTGGCTCAGTTGGTTGAGTGTCCAGCTTTAGCTCAGGTCATGATCTCATGGTTCATGAGTTCGAGCCCCGTGTCAGGCCTGTGCTGACAGCTCAGAGCCTGGAGCCTGCTTCGTACTCTGTGTATCTCTCTTTCTCTGCTCCTTCCCCACTTGCACTCTGCCTCTTGTCTCTTAAAAAAATAAATAAACATTTAAAAATTTTAAATAAAATAAAATAAAAGTAAAGCAACTGATAACACAAATTACATGAGAAGAGAAATAATGTATAGAGTTGTATGGTTCTTATACTACACATCTAAGATCACTTGATATAAAAATCACTTGAATATGCACTGTAGTAAGTTAAAGATGTATACTATAAACCCAAAAGGATCCACTAAAATCACATAAGGACTTACAACTAATAAACCAACAAAGGAGAGAAAATGAAAACTCTTTTCTAAAAAAAGTCAGTAGAGGAAAAGAAACAAAAAGAGGCATATAGAACAAGTAAAGAATTAATTTAAAAGTACTAGATGGCTGATAAGAGAAAAAGCATGTTCCAAGGGAGCATTTAAAATGTAAATAGGTTAAAGGTAAAAGCTGGAAAAAGATGTATCAGTGATGTTAATTTGAAAAATGCTGGTGTGGTTATAGTAATATCAGACAAAGTTGCTTTTAAAAAGAATAAAATTATTAGTAATGAAGAGGGACATTTCATAATAACAAAATGGTCAATTCATCAAGAGGACATAATGCTAAGTGTTGATGGACTTAATAACAGCTCAAAAATGTATCAAACAAAAAAGTGAGTTTTCAACCAATATTTATTGGCCATTTTTTCAGCCCTGCCCACTTTCTCCTCTCTTTCTGGGACTCAGATTACATGACTATTAGCTCTTTTGATATAGAACTGTAGGTCCTGGGGGCACTGTTCAATAATTTTTCTATTTTTCTCTGTTGCTCAGATTGTCTAATTTTCATTTTCCAGTTCACAGATTCTCTCCTTTGCTTGCCAGCCCATTTACTGAATTTTTTATTTTGGTTACTGTATTTTCCAATTCTAAACTTTCCATTTGATTGACCCTACAATTGTAGAGAGAAGGTCACACATATTTTTGCTGCACACTCACATATTACTGTAAATAGTTCTGACATAATGACTCTCAAAGTGTGATCCCAGACCAACAGACACAGTCACTGAAAACTTGTTCAACATTCACACTGAGTCCAATGCAGACCAATGCAGTCAGGAGTTCTGAGGTTGGAACCCAGCGATCTTGTTTTAACAAGCCCTTTAATGATTCTGATCTAAGCTAAATCTTGAGTCTGTTCTTCCAAAATTGATTTCTAATGTTTTCTTCCTACTCTTCCTGACACATGTGCACATGTGCATGCACACACACATGTGTCCTGGCTTCTGCTGGACCTTGAGTAATGTCCACTTGTCTGCAAGCCAGACAGCTGTGCCTAGCTTGAACTAGGACACAAGATAGCTAGAGGAAGCTTCTTAATGGGGCCATAACCTGTTTTGGCTCATCTATAATAAATAGTGACAAATAAGAGAACTTTTATTCCTCACTCACTTACTCTATTAGTGGTCTACACACACTATTAACAATACTGAAATTTTTGAAGGGGCTGAATGAAAATCATGGTTCTTCCTCTGGTTACTTCCTGCTCCCAGGTTCTGTGTAATTTGAGAGATCTGACAAGAGCATGAGCAGATGGAGCATCAAGTCAACTTTACAAGAGACCTGACCTACTGAGTACAAAAACGCACGTGTCCACACCTACTCCCCTGTACAGACCTTGGAATGTCCCATACAAGTAAAAGTTCTGATACATAGAGCATGCCCACTACTCAGCCCTTTGTCTCCCACCAGAGCTGATGAGGAGGAAGGAGAAAAGAGCCCCAATGGCCATGCTGGGAACTATTGCTAGTTCAGTGAGAAGATAAGCAATGGCTGTTACTCACTTCCTTAGTCACAGCTGCAGTCAGGAGTAAAGGGAAAGGAGGGGGGAGATCTCAGAGTGTTTAGGAAACCAAAACAGCCTGGAGTGCATTAATAATTGTTGACATTTACTGATAGTTTATCAGTAACTACTCTTCTTTGGTTAATATATTTTAACCTTTTTGATACTTATTTTTAAAAAATACATCCATTAGGTAAGTGTACTGTTAAACCCATTTCACAGGTGGAGAGACTGATACTAGGAAGTTAAAAAATGGTTCTTGCGTTGGTTTGGAAGTTGAGCTAATAAAGAGTACCCAGTAGCTTCTGCTTTTAGAGCCACCTTAATGTTATAAATCAGTTTGCATAAATCATGGAAACTAAATGATCAAAATAGGAGTTTCTTATTAAGGGTAAGTGGCAATTTGAAAAATCTGATAAAACTTCATAGAGAAAACATTAGTAGCTTGACACAGAGTCGCATAAGCTTTTGTTTTATTTAGAGTATCTTACTGCTCTTGGATATTCTTTTGCCTTTTTTCTCCCTGAAGAGCCTTAGTAGTTATGGGTATAAATATTCTCTACTTTTGTTTCTGTTGTCAATCCATGAGTATCTGTGAAAAGACTGAGAGCCTTGAGGGAAGGATCTCCATTCTCAGTTTCCTATTTCCAGGGTCCAGAATATACTTACTGATGTTTTCTTGAAGTGTTAATATTTTATACAAAACTAAAAAGTTCTTTAGAGTTTATCTTCCTAGGTAGCCTCAGAAACCGTTGTTTTCTCTGATGAACCTAAACCAGGCACTATATACTTAAGATTTCAGCTAGAATCAGTGTAAAGGCCCTTCTGTTATAATTAATTGAACGCAATGTCTGAGGCCTCAAACTTGCCTAACCTTCAATTCCCTTTATTGCCCTCGCTTTATTGCTTCTAGAACAACTATCTCTATGTGCTCCCCCACTGGGAGTGCTCTCACATAATTTAGTTCTCCCTTCCCAGAACTACAAGTGCTGAAAACTGGAAATGATCTTGTCTGGGGCATGTGAATATATGTGCTCATGAGAAATCAACCGAGCTGGGAATATCCACTCAGGCCATAACTCTAAATCCACTGTGTGCTAAGAAAAACAGACTCCATGGAAGAGTGAAGCCTGCATATGCTAACAGAGCCATTGTTTTTCCAAATTTCTGATTCTTATCTAAGCAAGCCCACTCTGTCCTAATATATTACGTTGTCATAAGAAATGTGCAACATTACAGTCTGGTTCATCTCTAAGTGGCTTTAGGGTATTCTTTGTTTCTCTGTCAATTTCTTGGCTTTTTCCTAGAAGTCAGATGGATGTAAGTACCCAAAGCAGAACTCCTTGGGAAATGTCTCCATGACCAGACTTGTGGGAAAGTTCAGGACCAGATGGTATTAAAGAAATTATGATAATTTCCCTCAGATGCCCTTTAAACCAGAGCAGCCTCCTGGAATACAAGAGGAATGGGATTTGTGTCCTGGCACTCCTAAAGCCATAGCTGTATCTCCCATTCTAGAAACATAGGGTGTGTGTGTGTGTGTATGTGTGTGTGTGTGTGTCTGGTACTTAGCACAATTACTTCATAAAAGAATCTCTTCTCTTGGGTTCTACCTGCTGTTATCCAATGAAATATATATGTATGTATATATATATATATATGTATAGGTATATATAATATGTATATATTTGTATATAATATACATATGCATAGTTTTGTTTATAATTATATAGCTTATTTCTGAAAGGTCCTGTATTGCATTTCTTTAAAAATAATTATTTTTTTTATGTTTTATTTATTTCTAGGGGAGAGAGAGAGACAGCTTGAGCAGGGGAGGGTCAGAGAGAGAGGGAGTCACAGACTGAAATAGGCTCCAGGCTCTGAGCTGGCAGTCAGCACAGGGCCCCACGCGGGGCTCGAACCCACAAACCGCGAGATCATGACCTAAGCGAAAGTCGGACGCTTAACCGACTAAGCCACCCAGGCGCCCCTAAAAATAATTTTTTTTTAACATTTATTCATTTTTGAGAGACAGAAAGACAGAATGTGAGCAGGGGAAAGGTAGAGAGAAAGGGAGACAGAATCTGAAGAAGGCTCCAGGCTATGAGCCATCAGCACAAAACCCAATACAGGGCTTGAACCCACGAACCATGAAATCATGACCTGAGCTTAAGTTGGACGTTTAACAGACTGAGCCACTCAGGTGCCCCTTATATTGTATTTCTAAAAGCTCAGTTATGTAGGGCATTTAAAGAAAAATTTTTCTTTCTCATTGCCATGTAGTATTCCATCATATAGATAAACCACATCTTCTTGATCCATTCATCCGTTTGCACATATAGGAGGATTAGTAGGAACTTCATGGAGGACCGTGGGGGAGAAGAAGGGGGGAAATAGTGGGGGAGAGGAAGAGAGACAACCCATGAGAGACTCTTGAATGCTGAGAACAAACTGAGGACTGATGGGTGTGTGGGGGGAGGGGTGAGATGGGCATGGAGGAGGGCACTTGTGGGGATGAGCACTGAGTGTTATATGGAAACCAAGTTGACAATAAACTATTTGTAAAGAAAGAAAGAAAGAGAGAGAGAGAGAGAGAGAGAGAGAGGGAGGGAGGGAGGGAGGGAGGAAAGGAAAGAAGGAAAGAAAGAAAGAAAGAAAGAAAGAAAGAAAGAAAGAAAGAAAGAAAGAAAGAAAGAAAGAAAGAAGTTACTACAAATGGGGAAGCATAAAAAAAAAGAAAAATTTTTATGAGATCTATTTGCTGTAATGCCAGATTAGAGACTTCTTTTTTAGTCAGGTAAATTTAAATATTGCCTGGCTTTGCACACTCCCATTAACCCCTTCAACAACAATGTTAATATTACAATGAACTTTCCTTTTTCCCAGTAGGAAAAAGGAATTGGTGTTTTCTTACTAGAATTTAATCATGGAAGATTTATTCACAGATGCACAGGGATCAGATTATACCTTTTGATCATGCAAAGAAGTTCATCTTACTTCCTTTAATGGCTTAAAAAAGCAACCAACATGTTACCTGTTGAAGGGCAAAGCTTACCTGAATCTCAGGTAAAAAGAAAACAAATTTTGGGCCATCTGGGTGGCTCAATCAGTTGAGTGTCTGACTTCAGCTCAAGTCATGATCTCCTGTTCATGTGTTCGAGCCCAGCCTGCTTTAGATCCTCAGTCCTCCTTGCTCTCTGCTCCTCTCCCACTTGCACTCTCTCAAAAATAAACATATTTTAAAAGAAAAAAAGAAGAAAAAACAATTCTAAATCTGGCCTGATCTTTTACAGATCTGCCTAAATAGATCAGAAGGAAAGATCTATGGATAATCCAAGAAACCTAGGATATGGTTCTCAGATGAACATGTCTGTGAACCATTCACCAGCTTTGTTGTTTAATAGCCAACTCTGGTTACACTAGCAAAATATCTATCTATCATCTATCTATCTATCTATCTATCTATCTATCTATCTATCTATCAATCTATCTATCTGTCTATCTATCTATCTATCATCTATCATCTATCTAATCTGCCCATTCTCTCTTACCAATTGGCTAGAAAATTCTAATTAACTTTTTAAAATAGGTTTTCCCTCTTCACTTTAGCTGCCACCACCTATGTCCTTGCCCTCCCACCCATCTTCTGGGCTATACAGCCTGCTTCCTCTCAGTGCTGTTTCAAGTTCTCTTTCATGGAATTGCCAGTAACTTCCACCAAGCAAAAAAAAAAAAGAACAAAACAGAACAAAAAACAGACAAACCAGCCATGTTATTTTTGTAAGAAACACTCTCGGCAAGCCGCTGTCAATGCCTGTTGCTCATATCACAAGAAAAAACTTGTGAATCTCCAGAAACACAAGCCCAGGTGCCCAGAGAATCTGTGACTGAAAACCTGGGATGCCTTCCTGGAATGTCATTTCAGCCACATTGCAGACCAGGATATGGTCTGCCTCTTGTGCCTCAGACATAGGAAATGTTTCTCAATAAATTATTATCTCAAGTTTTCAAATTAAAAAAAAATCTTAAGGTAAAACACATGATTCTAGATTAATTCCACTTTTTCATGAAGACATTCTGAGACTCCCTGAAACATTGAATGCACTTCCTCTACTATTAGAAATACTTGAGAAAATCATAAAAACTCCAATTCCTTCAGTGGGACCTCAGAGTTGCTCCAAACAAGACTTTAAATTACATTGTCACTGCTGTCCTGCAGCTCTACACTGCCATGCAGATGTCAAGCAATCCTTGCACCGCGTTAGCGCCATAGATGTTGGGAAATTTGCTTTACAGGTCCTTTGTCTTACCTCTTCCTAGCTGACCTTTCGTTCATCGACATTCATTTCACGTATCACTTCCGTGGGAACTTGTTATAATTCCTTCAATCAAATCTTGCTTACCTTTTATCTTACAGGAAACAACCTTTATCACAATTTTTCTGCAAATTCATGTCAGGAAAATCCAAGACAGGTCTGAAATGGGGGAGGGGGATGATCACTGGTGTCCTTCATAGTGTACCTTTCTTGGTTACCTGTACAGTCTCTGAGCAATTTAAGACTGATCATAACATAAATGACTGTTTTTGGGAAATGTGAACAAATTGGGTCCTAGAGGAATGCAGTTTACTATTGCCCTCTGGATAAGCCAGTCTGCACTGATTTATAGGTTTTAGCATTCCTTGTTGTCTGTATTTTTGCAGTTTTTTTTTTTTTAAAAATTCTGCTCTGAACTAGTTGTAACATCTTACTGATTTCCCCATTAATGAAATTAATAAAATGTATTCATTTTACATTTTTTGAGACCCATGCCTTTTTTTAAATCTCTTGAAACACATTATCCTTTAAGGTACATATAACCTTAGTATTATAGTTACCAACTGTTGCACTAAATTGCAGTTTCCTGAGGAGAGGGGTGTCATGGTAAGTACTCAAAAAATGTTAAATAAATACAAAGAATAAATGCCCTGTTTTTGTGCTTTGGGATGTGCCTTGAAACAGGAAAAGTCAGTAACTCAGCTGTTTGTCACATTTTTAAAAGTACAGATTTCTTTTAAGAATCTGTTAAAGTGTGGAACTTTAACAGAAAAGTACGCATATTTTTTTATGCGGCAAGACAAACACAATACTGCACATGTGATTTTATTGGCTTAATGGTATTTTCATCCCCATTCTTCTTTTAAAAACTGCTTTAAATGCTGTGTTTTGCCAGCTTTCTCCAATGAGCCACATTTTGAACCTCTCATCCTCAGTTTTATCTCTTCATCTAAGAAAAACAGTTCAACAAAAAGAAAACAGTAGCTTCTGTATCACTTTAAAAATCATTGTGCTGCAATAGTCATGAAAACAATGTTCTTTAGTTTATCGCAGGGACATTTTTCAGCAGTCCTGTCCTCACTCAGTTCTTCCACAATTGGTTAAGACCAAATGACTAAATATGATTCAAGTTCATGGATAAACATGATATATACAGAATATGGATGTCATAAAAAGATACAGAGACAGCTTTTGGAAAGGAACCAAATGCCTCAGCGAGAAGGGACATTTGCCTTTGAAAGATGTCTCACTTTTGTAAGAAACATAGTAGGGGTCTTATGGACACTGTTGTAGAAAATTATATTGTCTGTCAAAGAAGAAAACAAGAGCCTCGTCTCCTAGGGAACTTAGAGTACAGGGTCTGTTCACTATTATTGTCTCAACGTGGTATCCTTGTGTAGAAAGGTGAACATGCCACATGCCAATGATAGTCTCAACCAATACAGCTCTGTAGTAACCACCAGGTTCGTTCATCACTCTCCTGATTTTCAAAGAGAATGCTAGGTCTTTTGGTATAGCGTTATCTATATATAGGTAAGATTCATTCTTTTTTGTTGGAAAATAATTCTATACTGTTAACTTTATAATATAGGGTTACTTTTTATTTCTTTTAATTAAAACAGAGTGAATATATATATATATATATTAAACATAATCCTGAGCTTGGCCCTGTGGCATTATTATCCCTTCCTGAATTAACCTTGATTGTATCTGTGGAGCTGACTAGAAACAGTTCAAGGGTAAGATAAATGCAGTAGCTTTGCTTGGGGAAAATGTCCAGGAAACAAACGCCATTTAAAAACATTTGAGGTAAATATAATCCCCTAAAAGTGGTTTCATGTACTTACTATCATGGCCCAACTACAGTTCTCTTTAGCAAGATCTATAGCTTTAGAGTGTATTAAATCATGCATTTTTCTTAACTGAGTTTGAATCTGTCAGATCACTTATTGAGTTCTGATTTAAATTCCTATGCTCCGGACGCCTGGGTGGCTTAGTCGGTTAAGCGTCCGACTTTCGCTTAGGTCATGATCTCGTGGTTCGTGGTTTCGAGCCCCACGTCGGGCTCTGTGCTGACTGCCAGCTCAGAGCCTGGAGCCTGTTTCGGAGTCTGTGACTCTTCTCTCTGACCCTTTCCTGCTCATGCTGTCTCTCTCTCTCTCTCTCTCTCTCTCTCCTAGAAATAAATAAAACATTAAAAAAAAATTTAAATTCCTATGCTCATGTCAGTGACTATATTCAATGATAGAATACAGAATTAAAACTATTCACTCCTCAGTGCCTTTTAATACCTAAGAAGCCAATGAAAGGATCTTTCCTTTCTAGATTATTTACTGAACTTTTATAACTGAAATATAAAAGAGTTAGTAGTACTTTTATTTATACACATAAATGGTCAGCCAATTAGAAATTTTATTTCTATTTCTCCTTCTCTCCCAAATGCTGATGAGTTCAGGCAAAATCAGTGAGAGATATTTTTTCCTTTGGAAGAAGGTGAAGAAGCTATTATGTATGTATGTATGTATGTATGTATGTATGTACGTATGTATGTATGTATTTCAGATGAATAGGATCCCAGAGATACTCAGGCAATTAGCTGACCCTCCAAGTTTGGATCAGAGGCCGTTTTAAAAAAAAAAAAAGTCTCATGAAACATATATTCTTATGGTCATTCGTTCTTTGTTCTTCTGTATGCATTATTCCTTATATCCATTCTTAACCACTTTTTGGGAGGGTGTCTTCTAGCTTAGCCTGTCTCCTCAATACTTAAATAATTGTTGTGGTAGCCACAGTACTATGTTCTTAGTAGTTTAGTAGCCAGTCAACCAATTATATTGGCGATTTGTGGCATTCTAATAGTATCATCATTCTTGCCCCTTTGATCTTCAGGTATTCTTAGATTTCTAATTTCTGAGTTCATGTAATTTATTACATGGGATTCTCAAGTATTTTATTAACTTTTACCTATGTTCCCTTTTATATTTATTCTCTTAGCAATTTCTTCCAATCTTATGTTTTCAATGGATACCTTATATTTAGGTGATTCTCAAAACTGCAATGTTATGTTCTGAATTGTATCTCACTCTCCCCCAACCTCAAGGTTGAAGTACTGACTCCTAAAACCTGAGAATATAATATTTAGAGAAAAGGTCTTTAAAGGGGTGATTAAGTTAAAATGACCCTGTTAGGTTAGGTCACTTATCCAATAGGACTAGTTCTTATTATTCTATGAAGAAACACCAGGATGTGTGATACAGAAAAAAAGTCATGGAAAGACACAGCAAGAAGGTGGCCATCTGCAAGTCAAGGAAAAAGACCCCTCAGAAGAAACCAGTGCTATGCTCTGGCCTGAATGTGCCCCCCCAACCCCGTTCCCAAATGCATATGTTAAAATCCTGATCCCACAAGGTGATGATAGGAGGTGAGGCTTTGGAGAGGAAATTTGGTCATGGAAGCAAAGTCCTCATGAATTTGATTAGGGCCCTTAAAAGAGACTCCTGAGTGGAGTCTAGGTGGCTCAGTACGTTGGGCATCCACTTTGGTTAGGGTCACAATCTCATGGTTTGGTAGTTTGAGCCCTGCATTGGGCTCTGCACTGACAGTGTGGAAGCCAGCCTGCCTAGGATTCTCTCCCTCCCACCTCCCTACTTGTATGCTCCCATTCTCTCTCTCTCTCTCTCTCTTTCTGTCTCTCTCTCTCTCTCTCTCAGAGAGAACTTGTTTGCTCCTTCTGCCATGTGAGGACAGAGCAAAAAGTTAACATTCTGCAACTCAAAATAGAATGTTTCTTAGAACCCAACTATACAGACACCTACCTCTTATCTTGGACTTCCAGCCACCAGAGCAGTGAGAAACAAGTTTCTATCATTTATAAGTCACCTTGTCCATGGTATTCAGTTAAAGTAGCCTGAACAGACTAAAAGAGCACTAACACCCTGATTTAACATTTCTTGTCTCTAGGACTGTGAGAAAATAAATTCCTATTGTTTAAGCCACTTAGTCTATGTTATTTTGTTGAGGCAACTCTTAGAAAACCAATACTAATAACTTGTAGCTTTCCACTTCTAGAAATCTTTTAAATATCTTCAATATCTTGGAGTGTAGTTCCAGATGGTTTCTATATTTTTGGTATTGTCTTCATCATTGTCTTCTTCCCAGTTAGGCTTAAGATTTCTGAGCACCTGCTCTGCCACCAGCCGGTATACTGCAGTACACCTCCAATACTACCCACCTGACATAACCTGTGGCAGACTCTACAGGTTAACTGGCATGGTCTCCAACAAGTATATCTTCACTTCAAACACCAGGAGGTACATTTTAGGGGTCCCTGGGTTTCATACACTTCTTTCCAACTGCATGCAAATTCAGGGGTTCTTAGAATCCCCCCACACTCAGATTCAATAATTTGCTAGAAAGACTCAGAAAATTCAGGAGAGCGCTATGCTTATACTTTTATTACACATTATTTAAATCAGAAGCAGCCAAATGAAAACTCAAAGGGCAAGGGTTCTGAATGCGGTCTCTGTGCTGTCGTGTGGAATCAGTTCATGTCACTTTCCTGCAACGTGTTCACCAGCCAGGAAGCTCCACTAAGCTTCAGCATCCAGAGTTTTTATTGGGCTTTCATTATGCAGGCATGATTGATTGAATCATTGGCTGTGACTGAACTCAATCGCCAGTCCCAACTCTGTCTAAGTGGTTGATCTTTCTGGTGACTTGCCCAAATGCTGAATCATTTAATCTCTTAGCATAAATTCAGGTGTGATCCCAGAAGCTTACAAATCACAAAGACACTCCCATTACTCGGAAAATTCCAAGGATTTAGTTTTCTTTCCAGGAAAAAGGAATAAATGCCAATAAAATTCTTTATTATACAACAGCATCCTTTGACATTATCTTCATTTGGTGAAACAATACTCAATTAGTTTCCTAATTATCTGATAGTTTTTAGATAATCCAGTAATGCTTAGATAATATTTATTATTCCCAAGTTAGTTCCTCTATTATCCCTTGTTTAGACTACTGCAATAGCTTCCAAAATAATAACCCTTAATTATATCATTGTCCTTATTCTAAACACTACAGATTAATATGTAAGGTAAATTTGCAATTATTTTACTATATTTCCAAGGGTTCTCTTCATTTTAAAAATAAATCTTATTTTTTCAATCAAAGCTTTCTTCTATCTGCCTCTACCACCCAGGGCCAGTCTTAACTTGAAAATGAACTACTACCTCATTTCTACATATGCACCATACCTACTTACACTCAACCTAGTGCAGTGTTACCAAAGTGACTTTAAAATCAGATCAGGACTCAACAAAAAAAGACTAAATTTATTTACTAGTTGTTTGACCTTAAATAACTTATCTTCTCAATGCATTGGTTCTCTATTTTATTAAATGGTTATAACGTTTACTTCACAGGAACACTTTAAGGATTAAATGATTAAAAATATTAGAATGTCTGGCACATTGTAAAATGTCAACATTTCATTTTTATTTAAATAGAATAAAAGGTCTTAGAATGTTTTTGCTTTATCTTTGAATGGAGATTTTCTTCCCATCTTGCTAGATCTAATTCAAAGATCTTGTCTTTTCTGAAGTTCTTCTTAATTTTTCTCCCAACCAGATGTGGATTCTTTCATTAAAATTGTGAAGCACTCTTGGGACACCTGGGTGGCTCAGTTGGTTAAGCATGTGACTTTGGCTCAAGTCACGACTTCACAGTCCATCCATTCAAGCCCTGCATGAGGGCTCTGCTGACAGCTCAGAGCCTGGAGCCTGTTTCAGATTCTGTGTCTCCCTCTCTCTCTGCTCCTTTGCTGCTTTCACTCTGTCTCTCTCTTTCCTTCAAAAATAAATAAAAACATTAAAACAATTTTTTAATAAAAAAATAAAGAAACAGCAAAGTACTCTCAATTTCTTTCAGTTAGTTTCCATGATGCTGTGTTTATAATGTCTTCATCGTATAATGTCCTTATGCTATCCTTTCACAACATTGGAACATATGGCCATTGAGGGCAAGGTCCTTCCAATGAATCTTGAATTTCTCATGGCTCTAAGCGCAGTCTTCACACTTGAAGGTCATGGTTGGGTTGAGTCATCTGTAATTCAAAATTTGTGAAAAATTTTTCATATGAAATATATTAACTTAAATGTTACAACTAAAAATTCCAGGAATATCTTATTCCCTTATCATAATCACTATTTTTCCTTTCCCTTTCCTTTTTTTTTCTTGCTGTACAGACAACAAGTCACAACTATTTTTTGATGAATCTTTTGCTTTAAATGCATATGCACATATAAACAAAAGAGCTAGTTATTTTGTGGTTTTATTTCTAATTTTCAAAATAATTATTTAATTTGGAATATGGTATGTACACTTATAGATGCAAAAATAAGATTCTGAGGAGTTAAGTAAACTTTCCTAGGTTGCTCAATAAGTGAGTGGTAGAGCCAGATCCCAAATGCAGCAGGTCCATCTGAACTTAAAATCCGTCCTATTTTCAACATTCATTATAATGCCTCTTGACAAAATTCCTACATGCTTTTGTATAACACATGTAAAGGAAACAGCCTTTAGGCTAGAGGCCCAGTTAAACCTCTAAAAACAAACCAGTCAGGGGAGTGAGTGACAAAATAAAAACAGAAATGCAGTAATGCTTCCCAGGGCTCACAGTGGTATTGTGTGGACATGAAGTGATGAAATACCTGCATCCTATAAGAAAGGCTGAATTCACTGAGGGAACACAAGACTAATGTCTCGGGCTTAGCCTTGGCTGAGAGCCAGGCTTCAGGAACTCTAACACAATGGATATATTGATTGAAAGCCATCTCTGCATTGAAAGCACTAAGTTCAGTGAGAGCATGCTGGAAGGAGACTGGTTTTCTCGGGATGGTAATTTGGTAACTATTATTAGTATTGATAACATTTCAAGCAAGGTAGTTGAAACTCATGACTTGCTGGGCAGGTTATCACAACTATGTCTTATGCAATGTTGAATCTATGCATGAAACTTGTTGGATTCTTTTGGGACAGTGTTAGAGAGCCAGGGGGATATGACATGTCTACTTCATGATACAGTCAATTGGAAATATTTATGGTTATACATATATGAATGAATAATAGACCAATGAAGTAAAGATACTCTTATGATGAGCACACTTAGAGAGTGGATGCTAACCCTTGCGTATGAACATTAGGTGATCCAGGGACTACAAGAGGTAGGCTGAACTGATTAAGTGCATTAAAGCCCATCCTGGGACTGCCCATATGGGACCTCACAAGCAGCTGACTCTGAACTCCTTCTGTGATAGCCACAGTCACCCAGTAGACATTTCATTTTCCCTGACACAGCCAATAAAACTCACATCCAATTCTGGTGGTCCTAATTCCAATCCAAGTAACCCCAGTGGTATTTTCTCCTGGGGTTATATGAGACGTAAAGAGGTTCTCATGCAAAAGACAAACCCATTAGAAACTGCCTCTTCTACTTAACTCAAATTGAAAAGTTTGCATAGTTAGACAAGTAGTACAGACTGTACCTCTTGACTGTATGTCAAACTGTCCAGAGAATGTGTATTCAACTAATTCTTTCTAGTGAGCAAACAGAAATGTGTTTATATAAGGCACTATGCAGGTGAAGCTAAAACAAACCATTCTTATTCCACTTCAGAAATATTATCTTTGGCTTGCAATATTTTCATGCAACTTTATTATATACCTGATAACTACTTTAACAACACAATTTAAATTTACACACTGAAAATATTCTGTAAGAATTGAGTTATCTTATACTATTCCTATACCATTCAACTAAATTATTTTATGTGCTGTACAGTCATCATTCTGTCTAAATTCCTTCTTAAAATCCTCAGTTAACTCTTTAATGACTACGGGAATATATCCTTACCTTCTAAAATGTATTTGCTTTCACAGAGATATAAAATTCTTTTTGGATTTCTCTTTGAGGATGTGATATATAGACAGTTCTACCATTTGCATATCTCTTAAAAATTACTCCTAAAACCAAGATAATGGAAACACACATGCAACAAAGACAAAATTAAATAAGTCTGTGAAGGTTTGGGGGTAGTATAAATAAAGTTGATTCCTCACTTTATTGCCAAGAATCAATCCATTGATTTAAAAGCTGACAAATAAGGTAACTAAAGTGTGTTGATTTAATGTTGTAAAGCTAAATACTACAAGAACCAAGAAAATAACATCAACTATTGAATTGATAACGGTGACAAAAAAAGAAAAAGAACTGAAAGGAGGTAGGTGGAATATGTTAATTTCTTATGGCTTCATAATGGAGAGTCATTTGATACTATCCAAGTAAACAGAATATTAAATATCCAGTTATAGTTACAGAAGAAATTGCTAAGTGTTCTAAAAACAGAAAGCAAACCTCCCAAATTATAAGATCATCATAGAAACTCACAAAAGCATAAGTAAAGGACACACTTAAAACTGACTTAGAAGAGTAAAAAGTAAAAAAGACAAAAAAAAATTTTAGGAAATGAAGAGAAAAAAAAATAGCAGTGACCACAATTTCAATACCAGACAAGCAGAATTCAAAGCGAAAATATTAGACAGGACAAATAAAAACACTTCTTATGATAGTAAAGGACATAATCTATCAAGACTATATGACTTGCATCAATATCCAATCACCAATTATCTAAAATATAAAGTCATAAAGCAAACACAACATACATACACAGAAATAGACTGAACACATTAAGATATTAAGGACAGAAGACTTTTGCTTTTTATTTTATAAGCCAAATGAAGATAATAGAGAAGACTTAAGTAACATAATAAATTTTATATGTACACATATAAATCTATAATCTAAAAACAGAGAATGTACCTTCTTTTCATGAAACATTAATACACATTGACCAAATATTAGGTCACAAGGGACCTCAGTAAATTGGAACAACTTAGGACATGATAACATTCTCTGATTATACTTCAATTTGTTGATGGTTTCATATTAGTTAAAATGTATAAAAACAAAACCCTACCAATTAAATAGCTCATATCAAAGATATAAACAAAATTGAAATTTCAAATATATAGAAAAAAAAGCCGTAATGGAAACAAGTCAGAATTATGTGTGCTCTGTAAGGAAATGTCTTAAATAATCACATTAATAGATAAGAAAAATTAAAAATTAATAGACTAAGGATTTAAGAGATTTGAAACATGATGAAAACTAAAAACCAGAGAATATAAAGACAGTAAGAAAGTTAAAAACATTAATGAACAAGAAAACAGAAAAATGGTAGGACTAATACAATGAAGGATCAATTCTTTGAAAAATGAGTATCCATGTAATGGGAAGGTTATCAGCCAATATAATCAAGAAAAAAGGGGACAAGTATAAAAGTAAATGTAAGAATAGAAAATAGCCATCGATGCAGAAGAATTTAAAAATTATGAATGAAATCTTTGCTTAATTCTAAGAAAACAAATTTGAAAATAATGATAAAACAGATCATTTCCTAAGAAAATGTAACAAATTAAAACTGACACAAGACCAGTATTCCAAAGAGGAAATCATGTTTGCAAAAAGTCTTACTCATCTTCTCTAAAGCATCAGCATGATAGTTTGTTAAGTAAGAGGACACTGTAAAACCTATAAATGATAGAAGAGAAACAGCTATTTAAACTGTGGCAGAAGATGGTCAAGGACAGCTGTCAATACTTTTTATGAAACCAGTGTAATGTTGACCAAAAAATTCAAAAAGATAAGCACATGGTAAATATTTATGGATATTAACTTAATAATCTGAAGTATTAGCAAAGGGAATAATAGCACCTGTCCAAGAGAGGTTTATGTGAACATTTTTACCATAGTTTAGTGTTAGGAGATCTATTAATATGATCATCTCCAAAGATGCTGAAAAGGCATTTTTTTCCATATTTGTGTTTATACTTGATCTGAAAAAAAAGTCTTGGGGTGCCTGGGTGGCTCAGTCAAGCGTCCAACTCTTGATTTCACCTCAGGTCATGATCTCACAGTTGCAGGATGGAGTCTTGAGTCAGGCTCTGTTCTAGTGCACGGGAGCTGCTTGGGATTCTCTCTCTCTCTCTCTCTCTCTCTCTCTGTGTCCTCCACCAATCACTCTCTCTTTCTTGCAAAATACATAAATAAACATTAAAACAAAATCTCAAAGTAAAACAGGAATAGAGACAGACTACTTTAATATAATAAAATGTACATTTTATCTTAACCCAAAGATACTGGAAGTCTTTCCATGACAAGAATAGACAAGTATTTCACTATCACAACTACAATGTAACATTATTTTAGAAATAGTATCTGATATCACTCATGAGAAAGAAAAGAGAGGAAAAACTGGAAAGGAGACAAGAACTATCATTGCTTGCAAATAATGCAGCATGATAGCTTCAAAACCACGTATCTGAAACATTATTCAAATCAAAGAATTCAATAAAGTTTGAGTATGAAATTAACATATAAATCAGTAGCTTTCTTATGTATAAATAATATGTAGTAGAAAAGATAATGCAAGAAAAATCTTATTCTTAATAGCAACTCAATGTATAAAGTGCTTGCGAATAAGCTTAAAAACAAATAAGGAATATTGAGATAAATTTAAACTTCCTCCAAACCTTTTAAAATTATTCAATTTATACTAAGAAGATTAAATATAGAAAAGGATATACAGCACCCTGTTTTTAAGCAAGAAGAATCAAAATTACTAAAAAGCAAAGTTTTTTTCTAAATTTATCTGTAAAAGTAATGCTTTATCAATGAAATGAAAGGCACCATGTATGTATGTTTGTATTTTAAATCCTACAAAGTGATATTACAGTTCTGTGTACGTGTTTGTGTTTCTATAAATATATATATATATATATATGTGTGTGTGTGTGTGTGTGTGTGTGTGTGTGTATTTATATATGTTATACAGAGTGGGAAGACCTCTTCACTTATGACTCAAGAAACAGAAGGCATAAGATCAATAAATTTTGTCCTAAAATGAAAGATCAGAATACAAATGACCAAGTCAGGAAAAATATATGCTACACATAAACTAAAATGACTGCTTAAAAAATAAGTGTATTTATTTTGAGAGAGAAGAGAGAGTGAGAGATCGGTAAGTGGGCTCCACGCTGTGGGCACAAAGCCCAACATGCGGCTCAATCTCCTCAACGGTGAGACCATGACCTCAGACACTTAATTGACTAAGCCACTCAAGTGTCCCCAAAATGACTTCTTTTTTATTTATAAAATTACTCCTTTACAAACTAACAAGTGAATGAAGAAAAAATGATAAAGAACAAGAGAAGGTAATGAGGAGATGAGGATTCAAACTTCATTGTGTAGTAAGTAGCACATTATATAGCACATGCTAAATGACAGGATATTGTGAATATTATATAATTTACAGTACAGTGAATAACAGGTGGGGAGGAAAAGCCAGGTAAGGGGTGGGAATGGGGAGGCCTGAGTGCTGGAGGGAAAACTTCAGTATTACAGGTTATTTAGGGTGACTTTCATTGAAGAAGTAAAATTTGAGCCAACACGTGCTGTGGGTGAGAATTAGCCAAGCAGATAGCTGGGAAGCAGGACAGCCAAAACAAACTTTCTAAAGCTCTCCTGGCAAGCACGGAAGATGCGAGAAGGCTAGAGCGGATGTGAGGAGAGGGCAAGGGAAGGAGCAACCGAGTTTGGAAGGGGAAGGGCGCAGGCCTAGAATGGAGAAGGGCTCTGGGCGTCACCTCAGGGAGTGGCTTTTCACTCAGTAACCAGATACTCAGCGGGAGGTTTGCTGAAGCGAGTGACACGTGGACCTAGATTTTCCTCGGTTCACTCTGGCAGTGAGATTTCAAATTGACTGTAGGGAGGGAAATGTAGGAGCAGAAAATGCAAATGACTCTAAAACGCAAATTAAGAAAAATATAAACTTAAACAATAGTTAATGAACCATTGTCATTCATTATGTTGGCAAACATGTTTTTTTTTTTTAATAGTAAATGACTATGGCTTGTGTAAAGAATACTGCAAGGTAAATTGATTTGACAGCAACTATAAAAAAAACACACCATAATTCCACATCTATGAATTTATCCTTTAGGCTTAGAAGAAAATGCCTGAAATTATATGTAATTACACACAAATATATGTAGATAATTATACACACACACATATATACCTATACAAAGATATTACCTGTGTTTAAAAACGTCATTTAAGATGTCCATGAATGTAACACTGGTTAAATAAATTACAAAAATATATCCAATAGAATATTTTATAGTTTTAAGAAATTATGATTATTGATATATTTGCACTTATTTCCACAAGTTTTGTTTGTGTGTGTGTCATCATTTTCTTTTCACATTTTATTTCTTTTACTACTGCTGCTGCTGCTGCTTTTTTTTCTCTCTCTTTTCCTTTTCTCTCTTTGGTTAAGTTGGTTTTCTTTATTACTATCCCCACCCCATGAGTTTGGGAATTACCCATTCTACTTCTGTCTTTTTACTGGTTTTCCTTAAAATCTCAATTAGGTCTAAAAACTCTAGCTTCAAAGGTCTTTACCCACATCTGATTTCTCTGCAACTGTAGCCTTTGGTTTGCATTTGCTCTTCATTACTGTAATAAAGAGATTTTTCTTTCCTTCTTTTTTTTTTAGGTGCATTTATTTATTTTGAAAAAGAGCAAGTGAGCGAGCAGGGGAGGAACACAGAGAAAGAGAATCCCAAGCAGGCTCTGTGCTGTCTGCGCAGAATCTGACACAGGGCTCGAACTCATGAACCGTGAGATCATGACCTGAGGTGAAATCAAGAGTCTGACTTTAACTGATGGAGCTACCCAAGCACCCCTCCTTCTTTTGATCTTAACAATATATTGAAAATTATCTTCATATTATATTTTATCCAACAGTTTTGTTTGTCTGGAAGAGATGTCACCAGGTGATTTCTACTAACACAGTATCTGCAAATCAATCACTAAGACAAATATCTTTCAAGATCTAGAAGTGATAACACCTAGTCTTTCTTAAAAGAGAAACATGAGTATGTTTTCTCAAAATCTAATTTTTAATCACAAAACAAAGTGCAGGAAAAAATTTAACAGAAAGGAACAAAAGAATAAATATCTTATAAACTGAAAACAGCCAGGGACGTCTTGCCTAGATTATAGAGCAAGAAAGAATATGAAATCATTTGTGAATATAAAAACCAATTAAGCAAAATGGAAAAATTTATTTAGCACCCCCTATGTGCCAATCTGAACTTAATTCCACTAAGTTCAGAGTATGTAAATAACTTGAGAAATATGGATCCAATAAGTATATGTTTTGAGACACAACACCAGCCATAACTGAGCTGCACTTCTTCCATTTTAATGTTCATTCTCAAGCTTGGGAGTCCACAGATGTGTTCTGAGAATCCAAGAACATATAAGTTGTAAAGACTAACTGTAATAATAATAATTCACAATTGAAAGCCATTTTCATGGAATCCATTTTTCCTTAAGTCAGTGTTTCTGTAACTGGAGCCCGAGAAGCCTTGATAGTAGAAGAAAATGTCCTCAGACACACCCAGGGACAGGATAGAAATATCGATAAGCTTTTATAGGCTTTTTATTTTATGTTCCCTGAGAACTTTTTAAAAAAATTCCAATCTTGTTGGTGCTGCAGTAGGTTGAAATGAATTTTCTCACCATCTTTTTTGGGGGGTAGGAAGGGAAATCAGTGTCCCCAGGGACTGGCTGGCCTATTTACAGAAACTCTCAGTAAGGTCCTGATCTGGGTCCAACTCCGGGCCTGTGAGAACAGGGGGAGGGAGCCAGGGGCTGTCCCACCTCAGCTGCCTCCTCATGGCTGTCGTTCAGGCAAAAAGTGCAATCCTTGTGCCCTCATCCCCCTTCTACTAAGATCCAGCGTATAAATTTTTGAGGCTCAGAGGCAAGGCCAATTTTGTCAGTACTTAAGTATTTAATCTAATCTTTTATCTAAACTATATTTTTCTTTTGCAGTCTTTCTTTCTGTCTGGTTTCCTTTTTGTGTGTTGAATTATTGAGGTAACTTACCTCCCTGCCCCCCTTTTTTTAACCATAAATATATTGATAAGATTGGGGGTGTTTAAAAGGAAATAACTAAGATAACTGAGGGTGTGGACATATTTGTGTGGGAAAACTAAGCCAGGAAGGAGTCTTGTCATTTAATATTCTCAAAGCCCCTCAGCTCTGGAGTGGCAGTGGGGGTGGGGGGGGACTTGAAAAATTCCAAAAAGCAATTTTAGTTTTGTATTTGTTTTTGAGGATTTGTAGATTCTTAGACCAAGATCAAATATTTATGACTTTCAAAATGCTATAACTTACATTTGCAATCCCTTTGGGGTTTTTTCTGCTACTTCTTTTTCAAAAACATGAGCTTTTCTGATACATGGAAGAAATGGACAATTTTGTGATCCCTGGGACACTTATGCCTATCAGTGAGTTTATGATAATGAATATCTGTGTGGACTGTGTGGACTGTCACCAGGAATGATGGACACACACAGGTTTGAAGACCTCCTAGCCCACAGTTTTAGTTTGTGGGCCAACTGAACTGCTGCCTCTTGTTTCTGCAGAGAATAGGAAAAACATGGGACTAGACCCAGATCCCACTGGTCTATCCAAAAGATAATCAAAATGACTTTGCCACATAAGACTCACAGCTGATAAAATGTCCAAATACAATTTTGCTAATTACCACAAAGATTATGTCATGCAGACTCTCATATGTTACACTGACTTTCATCTGAAAATAGAAGACCAAAACTCCAAAAGATATGTGCATTAGGAGACCATATAAGTATGTAGCAAAACTGAAACTACATGCAGGTCTTCTAAATCTAGACTCAGCTTTTAACTGCAAAGGAAAAGGAAAATGCTGAATTTACTCTTATTAGAAATTCAGGCTGATGAAACTGGTTGTAGAGTATGTGCACTGCACAAAGGTTCTCAATTGAGGAGCCAAATCTGGCTGAAATTGTACTCCATCCTCTCCTGTCTACACCTCATGCCTTGTATTGGCACAGATGACTGCATCTATCAGGAAAAAAGGTAACTATTTCTTCTCAAAATGTGCCTTCTGATCTCCCAGCCATGTGCCCAGAGGAAACTTTTTCCCAAAAAGGTTTTATTTATTTCTCATCAGAGGGGCCCCGCATAGACTAGAATAAACCCTGGTTAGAATTCTATTAAAAAGTCCCACCTGAGTGAAAACTTTGAGGTTAGGTAGGGCAGCCAGTACATAGCATATGCCAATTTCAGTCAATGGTGTGATCATTCTGTCAGGAGCCATTTTCTGAACTCACTAAGTTGAGAAAACTCCTTGTGAGGTTAAGGCAAGTTTGCACAGTCTCTTGCCATCTGATGATTACCGATATCCACCCCCTCTCAATTATTTCTGCTTGAGCACCAAACCCCAAGGTACCTTGTTGATTGGTATCAGAAGTAACTTGTCCCCTTATTCTGGCCCTGGTATGATGATTGCACCTTGTGAAGGAACTTATGTGGGAGGTTCTTCTTTTGATTATGAGAATAGATATTGTGTCTCCAGCAGGTCCTGTTTTCCTCGATACTTCCCTTGAGCTATGAACAGGTTAATGACTCTTACTCATGACAGATTGACCTTTATGTATACAATTCTGTTTCTACCATTGCATCAGTCCAAGAGGTTCATACAGCTCAAATCAACTAATGAAAAATGTTTCTCATGCCCTAGCTATCCAAGAAATCGTAGATAAAAAACTAGACACAAAGGTAAATGCACTCAAAGAGGCTATTCTATGTACTGAAAATGAGCTAAACTCTTTAAAGATATAGTTGGCTTTTCAGTGCCATAAGGAATATAGCTGGACAATTAAGTCTTGCCCGGAGACAAAGAGCCTAACTTAGAGAGAAGAAACAGATAAGGGAAGAACAGAAGTTACTACACATACCTTTGCTAACTGATAATGTTATAGCAGTCCCTTCCCTAAGGCCTACATTCCATAAACACCTTCCCTTACACAGCTGTGATAAGGATGGAAAAGAGTATCTATAACTTAATCTATGACTTAATCTTAGTGTTATTAAAATGTGTATGTTATCTTGTTTTTCACTAAGAACACCCTGTTATTTTCTTAGTTACTCAACCTCGCTATAATTGGGGCAGTTCTGCAAGAATATTTCTGTAAAACCTGTTTCTGTACATTTTCCAAAACATCTTATCACAAAGAACTATCCATTGTAAAAATTCCATTTTCTGATGCTATGTTATCGTTTAACCTATAAGACACCAAAATCGACAATTCAGAGATGGCTGCCTGGTAACCAGAAAGATTCTTGTGGCTCTCTCACTCTCTCTTGCTGACACTACCCATCCTTCAGGGACCCCTGGATCAGCTGGAACAGGTCTCCAGCAATTCTATAGATTGAACTTAATGGAACAAATTCAATGCCTTTGTGTGTGTGTGTGTGTGTATGTGTGTGTGTGTGTGTGTGTGTGTGTATAAGTGAAAGAATATCTCTTAAGGCTGAGGCTGTCTCTAGATAAGGGTTCCCAGATAATGGTTATCCCACCACCCCATTTTATCCTTCTCTTTTCTTTATTCCATGTGGTTGCATGGCTCTGAATTTTCCCACTGGTTAAGAATACTTAACTGGGAATTTCTACTCTTATTGGTAATCCAAGGTCTATGTAACAGGATCAAATTATTAATTATATAACAAATACATGCCAAGGATGTGACAGATAATGACCAAGTAAGATGTTATCACACCCCTAGTTGAATCATTTCGGATAGTGCCAATTTTAAAGTGCCAATTTCTGAGAGTTAGGACTTAACCTAAGAAAATGAAAATCTAATATGGAAAATATTGGTATTGTTATATGTAAGTATAGTAGGCAGACTTCTGGCCTGCCTCTGGTATTCTTACCAGAGTATGAGTATGGATTGGACTTACTGAGTCAGTTTATAAAAGATTGTAGCTTTTTCTCTCTGGCTCAGCCTGAGTGCTTACCCTGATGGAAAGGGCCACTTAGTCAGTGAAGAACTGAAGCCCTCAGTTCAACATCCTACAAAGAACTGAATCCAACCAACACCTCATAAGTGAAGTTGGAAGCTGATCTTTCCCATTAATCCTTGAGATCAACTACAGACCTGTCTAAGGCCCAGGCTGCAGCCTTGTGAGGGACCTTAGAGCAAAGGACTCAGCTAAGCCATGCCTGGATTCCTGACCTAACACATTGTGAGATAATAAATACATGTTGCTGCTACATTTCAGAGTAATTTGTTATGCAACAATAGATAACTAATCCAGTGGGCGCATAGGGAATATTTTGATAAGTGGAGGTTTGTGCTCACTTCAGCAGCACATAATACTAAAATTGATAAGTGGAGTTTTTCTGACATCCTATTATTTAGAAAGAAACTACCTTGGTGGGGGTTGGTAACCAAATTCCTCACTAAAATTAGGAAATTTCAGACAGCTCTCTCAACGTATATTTGAAATTGGTAATTTAAACTCTAGCAGATTCTCAGTGATTTTATCAAGATTAGTTGAAATAAGACTGTTACTTTAGAATTCCGTGTGAGAGTTCAGATTATGCCTCAGAGAAGGAAGATAAAATGTGTAGAGAGAACAAAGAACTAATCATGTGTTAATGGAAAAATTACTTAACCTTTTAGAACCTTCAGTTCTCCTATGTTACAAAAGGGGGCAATTGGACTAGAAGATCTTTAAGACCCTTCTGAGTTTAAATTCTGTGGATGAATCTTAACTACTTCTAGAGTCACTGCCCTCAACCTCCTCAAAAAAGAACAAAGAAGGAAGGAAGGAAGGAAGGAAGGAAGGAAGGAAGGAAGGAAGGAAGGTAGGAAGGAAGGAAGGAAGGAAGGAAGGAAGGAAGGAAGGAAGGAAGGGAGAAAAGTGGAGGGAGGAAGGAAGCCAGCAAGCAAGCTTTACAGCAATGACTTAATTTTTCTGTGCAGTATTCCCTTATGGATCATTTATTGCCCCGGGAAATTCTGAGGCTTCTCTGGAATGACCAAATACAAATATAAAAATCCGTAAATTGGATAAATGGGACATTGGATGGCTAAAAACAGATCACTTTAGAGACACAGATCATTCTAGGGTTACTTCTAACAAGACCTGGAAAAAATTACACACACACAGGAGAAAATCCTTGTGCCCTTAGAGAGAGCCAAAAGCTCTTAGACTGCAGGAGTGCTTAAAGGAGGATTTAAGAAGCATGAATCATAAAACCAACACAAAATTGATAAATTAGACTATTAAAAAGATTTGATCTTTAAAAGACATTACTCATAAGTGAAAAAGTAAGCTACAGAATGGGAGATAATATTCACAATATGTATTTCTGAAAAAGGACTAATAGCCAGAATATAGAAAGAACTCTTACAAGTCAGTCACGATGAGACTAAAAACAAATAAAAAGATCAGCAAAATATTTGAACACTTCTCAAAAAAAGATATATTAATGGCATATAAGCACATGAAAAGATGCTAAACAATATGTAGTCATTGGGGAAACACATATAATACTCACATGAAATGTCACTTCACACTCATTAGAATGTCTAAAATGAAAAGACTAAGAACATGCCAAGTGATGATGAAGATTTGGAGCAAATGAAATCACACATTGACAGTGGGAATATAAGATTATATGGCCACTTTGGGAATCTTTGGCAGATTTTCAAAAAGAAAACATCTATTCACCCCATGAACCAGCAATCTCACTTTCAGGTAGTTGACGAAGAAAAATAAACACATGTCAACAAAAACCTTTATTACCAAAAGTCAAAAGCCAGACATGACTCAAAAGTCCATCAGCAAGTGAATGAATAAACAAAAGTACTATATCCACACAATAGATTACTACTCAGCCATTAAAAACAAAAAAAAAAAAAACAAAAAAAAAACTAGGGACATACACAAAATTAGGTGAACTTAAAAACTTTAAGTTGAATGAAAGAAGTCAGGCACAGAAATGTAATTTCCATTAATATGAAATACTGAAAATATAAACCAAAGTGACAAAAATCAAGTCAATGATTGGCCACATACAGAGGCTAGTCAAGGGATGGATGGTCAAGGGACATGAGAAAATTTTTTGGATAATGGATATAAATATTTTGTATTTTGATTGCAGTGTATGTATGTGTCAAAGTTCTTTGAATTACATATTTTATTTAAAAAATTTTAATTTGGTTTTTATTTATTTATATATTTTTAAATTTTATTTATTTATTTATTTATTTATTTTTAATTTTTTTTAATGTTTTATTTATTTCTAGGAGAGAGAGAGACAGCATAAGCAGGGGAGGGTCAGAGAGAGAGGGAGTCACAGACTCTGAAACAGGCTCCAGGCTCTGAGCTGGCAGTCAGCACAGAGCCCGACGCGGGGCTCGAACCCACGAACTGCGAGATCATGACCCAAGCAAAAGTCGGATGCTTAACCGACTAAGCCACCCAGGCGCCCCTTAAATTTTATTTTAGAGAGAAAGAAAGAGAGCATAAGCTGGGGAGGAGCAGAGGGAGAAGGAAAAAGAGAATCTTAAGCAGGCTCCACACTCAGCATGGAACCCAATGCAGGGTTTGATCCCATGATCAAGGGCTGAGCCACAATCAAGAGTCAGACGGTTAGCCAATTGAGCCACCCAGGCACCCCCGAATTATACATTTTAATTGGATGTCATTTGTTGCATGTAAATTATACTTCAATGAAGTTTATTTTTAAAATGGCCTAAAAGTAGGACAAGAGAGGAAAACAATCATAAACTGGCAAGTCTGTGATTGAGTGGGGTTTCAGATGAAAGACATTGTTCAACAGGGAGTAAGATTGAAATGGATTTGGTTGGGGGTTCCTGGGTGCCCAACTTTGGCTCAGGTCATGATCTCACAGTTTGTGGGTTCGAGCCCCACGTCAGGCTCTGTGCTGACAGCCAGCTCAGAGCCTGGAACCTGCTTCAGATTCTGTATCTCCCTCTCTCTGTGACCCTCCCCTGCTCATGCTCTCTCTCTCTCTCTCTCTCTCTCTCTCTCAGAAATAAAACATTTTAAAAAATGAAATGGATTTGGGTTTGAGTTTTCAAAAGTGCTACTCAACTTCCAGATTTAAAACAGGGTTTTCTTTACTTCTCAAATGTCTTTATGTGTAACTATATTCCACATGTCTGGGTTACTTATTCTACCTTTTTTTTTTTTTTTTTTTTACTGATTTACTTTCTACATGAGACCCTTCTCCTCGGGGGCTTTAGAATATTCCAGATCTGTAAATGGTTGTAGTCTTGGGTTTATTATTTCTGACATTAACAATAAGAAACATAAAAAGCCACCAGAAAAGACAGGTAATTTTCCAAGTACCTATGATCTTTATGTTTTAGACAGGAAGACAAATAGCCAACGTATCATTAAGGGAAGAGTAAGAGAAACAAGATATTAATATCATCTCAGAGAAGAAGTCTTTTGAAACTTATCTGGAGGATTGGATTAGTAAGTGTATAACATCCACCATTGGCCAGGCAGAGTGTTGGGCTCTGAATCTGGAGATGATCCAGACATAGATCATGAGTTAACAGAAGTCTTGTTTGCATCTTCATCACATGAGGAAACATCAATTTGTCTTTCAAGAATTCAATTCATACCAAGCACGACAACAATTGAACATTTTGAACAGAATCAACCCTTGACCCTTAGTGTGGGGATGGGGCAGGGGGAAGCAGCCTATGCATATTTTAGTACCAGTTTCTGTTACATCTTTCACTGCCCTTCTCACACCTAACAGGTCTGGCCTCTTGGAAAATATGCCTAATTGAAAACTGGTTCTATGTGAATGGTATTTAGACAAGAATCGCCCATTTCAAAATAACAGCTTTTGTATAAATAGAGCAATAGGGACAGGTAATATTTTATCACTGCTTCTAGTTCACACTCAGTTCATAAAACTACTTGCTGAGAGAGCCAGCTTCTTAAGTCATTCGGATTCAATAGCGCTACTCACTGGGCGATCGTGAAAGAGTAGGGTTGAATTAATTAGGCAATGGAAAACCTTGCTGGGAATAATGGGGTTCCTATGTGCATCTGGATAGCTTTGATAGGCAGCCCCATACCAGAGAAACAGGAACTCCAGTGTAAGCCAAGAGGTGCAGGTCCTGGCCATACAAAGCAAGCATGATCCTTGTTTTTCTAACCTGGAACTTTGTAACTTTTAATCAGTCAGTGGTTTAATGAGTTTTGAGTATGTTTTTGGCACTGAGTTAGAGGCTGATGTAGATTATAAAAGAATTATAAGATATGGTTCTTGATATTAATGATCTTATGATTGCAATGATATGCAAGAAATATAACCATTTTAAACTATAAATATAAATATAAGGGCCTTCGTAGGTGCCCAATGAGTGTTAAGTCTGTTAAAATGTTCTGAGAGGTGAGTGAAAGTGGCAAACATTTAGCTCTTCTTCCTAGGCTAGGAAGACAATGACCAAACTCTACTAGAGGGTTGGGGGGCACTAGGAGGTGTTTTTTTCACCCTCTTTCCTTTAGACAAAACAAGTCTCCCAGACCTATAACATATTTGTCTCCAAGTTGTAAGTACTCCCTGGTTAATTATAAAAAGTTCTGTCAAAACTGATTGTAAAGAAAAGTAAAGAAAGTAAAACATAGAAAACTTTGCATAAATAGACATAGTGTGGAGCTGATCTCTTGTGAAAGAAAATACTTAATGGGTAATTGGTGGATTTGTTAGAAGCATTCATGACATTTGTAAATAATTTTGACTCATGGCAGGTGACATTTAAAAGTTTCAGGACTGTTATAATAATATTCTCACCATTGTATTATCCCCTGTTGTATCTCAGAAAATCTAGATTTTGAGAATGTGAGAAGTACTTTTTCTTCAGAAATGGCAGGATCAGTTGTAGCCTTTATGTAAGGCATCTCTGGAAGGTGGGGCTCACACTGTTTCTCTCTTTTCCTCCCTTCTTGAACCCAGGTAGCCAAGTTTAAAGAAAGGATCCCCTCAACTGGCCTTTCCAGGGCCTTTAAAAACCACTCAGTATGCATCTCCATGCCTCTTTGATCCTTCCCTATGTGCAGTGAATTTTTGTATCAGAATGTTTCCTGAAAAATAAAATTTTTACTACCCTATTGTCTTTTAAAAACCATCCCTTTGAAGCCCATGCCATCACTCTCCCCCTTTCACATGGCTGAGGACATTTGCCTCCACTCAAACACTTTGGTCACCCTGTGTGACTCATTCTCCACATGGATGACCCATGTAGGACCCTCAGTATTTGTTTCCTTCACTTCACCAATTTTGCCAAACAGTCCCAGTCATTCCTGGGTCTGTAACTCCTCCACAGCAAAACCTTCCTTAGGGCTTCTTGGTTTACCTGTCCTGTGTGTTTATATCTTCATCTAAGGGGGTGCCTGAGTGGTCCAGTCAGTTGAATCTCACTTGGGCTCGGGTCGTGATCTCACTTGGGGTGGGGTCATGACCTTACAGTTTGTGAATTTGAGCCTCTCATTGGGCTCTCTGCTGTCAGCACAGAGCCCACTTTGGATCCTCTGCCCCTCTCTCTCTGCCCATTCCCCACTCATGCACACATACTTTCTTTCTCTCTCCCCCTCTAAAATAAATAAACACTTTCAAAAAATACTTTAGAGGGAGAAGGTGGGGAGGGAGGGGCAGAGACCCAGGGAGACACAGAATCCAAAGTAGATTCCAGGCTCTGAGCTGTCAGCACAGAGCCTGAGTCAGGGCTTGAACTCATGAACTGTGAGATCATGACCTGAGCAAAAGTCAGACGCTTAACCAACTGAGCCATCCAGGCACCCCCAAAAATAAACATTTTTTAATAATAAATAAAAAGTCCTCCTTTATTCCAAATCTTTTAACTCTCCCATTTCTCCACTTCTTTTTTTCTCCAGGAAAGAACCCACTGCCCATCATTTCAACAAACTTTCTTCAATACAGTATTCCTTCCTTATGTGCGGTTTCTCTTACCTGTGGTCAACCATGGTCTGGAAGCAGATGATCCTCTTTCTGATGTTTTGTCAGGTCAGTAGAAGTCTAATGCTACATCACAATGCCTGCATCATTCACCTCACGACACCTCTTCACGGACACATTTTGTCATCTCACATCATCACAGGAAAGGTGAAGATAGTACAATAAAATATTTTGGGAGAGAGAGAGACCACATTCATGTCACTTTTATTACAATTTATTGTTATAATTGTTCTATTTATTATGAGTTATTGTTGTTAATCTCATACTGTGCATTATTTATAAGTTAAGCTTTATTAGAGGTATGTATATATAGTAAAAACATAATGTATACATATATGTTTTAAATATATATATGGTTTAATACTATCTATGGTTTCAGATATACACTAGGGATCTTAGAATGGATCCCCACAGATAAAGGGGAGTACTCTACTCCAATCTCCTTGGTTCTCAGGCTTTTGGTCATTTAGTTTAGTTTAAGTTTAGAATTTTGTGCCTATAACTTTGTCACTGCATTCTGCTGTACATGAAGGAAATGTCTGGCTGGTAGAGTTTTGATATACATTTGTTAACACTATTCTTGACAAGAAGAGAAATCCTCATGAGTCTGTCTCTCATATTTTCTGTTAAATGACTCTCTAACTCAGGTGGTTTTACACTTTTATGCTGTGGACCTCTTTGGCCAGTTGATAAAACCTAAAAGTTTAGAACAAGTTGTTAAATTTCCAAAATAAAATACCAAAGACTACAAAATAAAGCAAATTACATAGGAATGCAATTATCAGAGTATTAAAAAGCACATTTGTGATATGTTAATATATGGGATTTTTATTAACATATTAAATAACAAGAGGTAATATGAAGTCAAATAATTCTCAAGCATATTCCAAAAGATCTACAACAGTATATTAATAACAACAATGATGGCAATAATAATAATAATAATAATACTAACAGCACCACCACCAACAAACCATTGCTAATAGTATGATGGTTTGTAGCCTACATGAACTTGAGTTCAAGAAACTTCCTGATCTTCTACACGGACTTCCAGTGTCCCCAGGTTACAAATGCCAAGGGCCTGGGTTAAGGGTCATTGCAGTAACTAGGGCTGAATTTGCCCCTTCAAATCTGTATCAGATTAAAATTACCAAAATTTAGAAATTAAGGGAGAAGGAGCACAGGTCTACAAAATCAGGCAACAAATAATCACATGGTGGTTGTGTCCAATGACTCAATGTTGAGAACTTAGTCTATGTTTTTCACCCCCCAAGCAGAAAACACTTGTAAGTGAATGGTGAAAGGGGCTAGCTAGCTGCTGCTGACATGTTCTGTAAGGAATTCAGAAATCAGAACTGGAAGACAATAACATTAGTAGCCCAGATACATTTTATGCTCAGAAAATACTCATTGGAAACTAATATACTCTGTGTTCTAGATAATGACCACACTACTTGGAGCTTAATTACAGCTTGACAAATTTTCACTGAATGTTGGAAACCTAATAATGAAACTTATTAATAACACAAATAAGATGAAAAGTAGTGAACAAATAGCCTTATGAGAAAAAGAATAAAATCCGACATGATTTGATTTAATCCAGCCGTCTTATTATTCAAGAGCTCGAGAAGAATAGGAGTAGAAAGAAGTGAGATGTCTGGTAGACTACAAAACTTCCTGCCACTATAATCACAGGAATTTTTAAAGACCTCTTATGACAATTGTATTTTCAATACCAAAGAAGCAAGCTGGAAGAGCATATGTTTGCATACAGAATTTGTCGTAAAAGGACTATTTCAAAGTTGTGTTAAAAACTGCTTATGATATTTCAAATAGCTGGAGACTATCCAGAGAGCCTTTTAGCTAATCTTTTAGTTCATGAAGATTTTTGAAGTAAACCCACATTAAGATACTTTCAGCTGATTGGCAACAGGTAAAGTACTTCTATATTTACTTCTATGTCAAGGAAAAAAGAAGAATATTTCTAAGTCAGATATTTATTTTCATTGAAATCTGAAAGTGACATACAATTGCTTGATTCCAAAATGATCTGCTATGCAAAAGTGCTTCTGATATTTTATCTTCTGAAAGGAGATACCCATGCTACCATGATTTGTAAGTGCCTCAAAGAGAGCATAAACCCATTTAATTTCTTCATTAAAGATATGGCTTTAACGGGAATAAAATAGGATCACTTATCAACAGTCACTTCCCTTTTGGTAACAAGATACAGAAAACCATTCCCCAGTCTTCAAATCCAGTCTTTCCTGTGTAATACTTGCCTTTGGTCAAAAATTTTAAAAAATTAAAAATCAGTCAATAAAAGAAAGTTGTCCATTACTTATCATATCAGATCTGCATCTATTCACTTATTAATTAACTTTTTCTGGTTGGGATGAGCACTGGGTGTTATATTTAAGTGATGAATCACTAAATTCTATTCCTGAAATCATTATTATACTGTATGTTAACTCACTTGGATTTAAATTTTAAAAAGTAAAATAAATGCATAAAATAAAAAAAGAACTTTTTTCTTATCAACCCTAATAAAAAAATAGCCAGAGTTAGAGCCATCTCTCTTACCTATTTCCTTCACAAATCAAGACAATTAGAGAAACTTTACTTTTACTAGCATGAACCTTATAAAAAAATCAGTGTAAATAAGAAGGAAAGCAAGGAATGATATTTCTTTTATAAAACCTGTTTTACATTAGTTTCTCACCAAGTGACAGGCTCAAAAATAGGAAAAAAATTTACAAATTTGTAGATGTAGGGTAAGTTGTCATTTTTTTCTCAAAGTAATAGTTTTATAATTTATTAAGTGCTCTATGCTTTGTGAAGGAAGGCATCATGTAGCCTTGCTAGTCTGATGTGGATTCACAACTTAGAAACTCAAGCTGCTTATTTTACTGATTAACTGTCATTAAGGTTAATGTGTTTTCATTAGAAAGCCTCCCAGTTAGAGAGCAATGCGGCTTATACATGACACATAAATATCTTCTCTGGCTTCTCCTGTAGTGTTAGAGGCATTTGTCATGGATCATTCTGGAGGATTTCAGAGCAGCATCACACATGGCCCCTCAGTTCTAGTTTCTAGAACCTTCTCATGTTCTGCAATAGATTTTTTTAAAAATATAATTTATTGTCAAATTGGCTAACATATAAAATGTACAGTGTGCCCCTTGGTTTTGGGGGTAGATTCCCATAGTTCATCATTTACATACAACACCCAGTGCCCATCTCAACATGTGTCCTCCTCAATGCCGATCACCCAGTATCCCCTCTCCTTCACTCCCATCAACCCTCACTTTGTTCTCTGTGTTTAAGAGTCTCTTATAGTTTGCCCCCCTCCCTCTCTGTAACTATTTTTTCCCCTTTCCTTACCCCATGGTCTTCTGTTAAGTTTCTCAAGATCCACATATGAGTGAAAACATGATATCTGTCCTTCTCTGACTGACTTATTTCACTCAGCATAATACCTCCCAGTTCCATCCATGTTGTTACAAATGGCATTATTTCGTTCTTTCTCATTGTCAAATAGTATTCCATTGTATATATAAACCATATCTTCTTTATCCATTCCTCAGTTGATAGACATTTAGGATCTTTCCATAATTTGGCTTGCAATACGATTTTGATAATTAGAATAGATTTGGCAATATTGAATGGTTTGCCTTCCTTTCTGAAAGTGTGTGAAGCATTACAAAGAAAAAGATATGTATGGACTATGAATACAAATAACGATCTATGTGTAGTGTTTCCAATTATTGATATTATTGTAGACAGTGTTAAAAATGTTTTCTACAGGGGCGCCTGGGTGGCTCAGTTAGTTGGGCATCCGACTTCAGCTCAGGGCATGATCTCACGGTTAGTGGGGTCAAGCCCTGCGTTGGGCTCTGTGCTGACAGCTATCTCAGAGCCTGGAGCCTGCTTCAGATTCTGTGTCTCCCTCTCTCTCTGACCCTTCCCTGCTTACGCTGTCTCTCTTTCTCTCAGAAATAAACGAAAACAATTAAAAAATGTTTTCTAGAATACAAAGGAGGGTAACATCATAAGATTTCAGTTTATGATCTATCTACAAATACTATAAATCTTAACTGTTAAGTGGTAGCAATGTCTGTTTTACTTACATTGTTTATTTTTCTTTGAAAACATTGTGTGTGCAAAAGTATCTGGGTTGGGTTTGGCAGAGTGGAAAAACATAAATGAAACTAGAAAAAGAACTTGCAGTGATGAATATTTCAGTATGTAAATTAAATTCCTAATGACATAACTTGGGGATTTTTTTTTTTTCTTTTTCAACAGGCTTGCATGAGCTAAGCTTTATTCTTATGGAAACTTAGCACATTCAGTAGTTTGCTCATTTGATGTTAACTTCCAATAACTGAGTAGAGATGAGCACTTGGACATGGGTTTCTATTATATAAATGTCTAGGTAAAGTTAGCCAATGGCAGCTGCTGATGAAACCTGGTTTTAAACAAGGAGGTGTTGTTCTTTTCATAGAAATATACCCACATTTGGAGTTCTTGATAGCAATTTCTCCTACTTTTATTGTGCACATAACTATGCCTCTTAGTTTTTTCCACGAAGATATTTAGCTCTTCTAATTTTCTCTTTTTGGATCATGTTCTGAATAGTAGTTCTCTGGGCATCAAGGATAAATGCAGTAATCAGGCTGCAGTTTTTCTTGAAGGAAAATGGTATTCTCCATAATATATTTAATAGACAATAGTGTTTTCAGGACTAAAATAAATACAAATCTTCAAAGGATAAGAGACCTACTGAATGATTTTACTCATAATTCTTCTTTCATATGACTTCTTAAGGACTTAGAAGTATCAAGCTTTAACTGCTCTGTAACTTAAAAAAAGAACTGTGAAAACTCTTTTAGTTCTTCAAAATCCAAGCTGAGACATTTTATAAAGACTTTATAAATGTCTATGAATTATATTGTCCAGGCCATTTTTGTTTTATTTGGAGAAAATGAATTATCCAAAGCCTATATTCTCTAGCACAAAATACCAATACTCTCCTTATTGTCGTCAAACACGCACAGAGCCCCATTCCACTGATGTGGAATTGGTCAATAGCAGATTCTACGTTCCAAGTTTAATCACTCATAGACCTTATGATTCCTACTGTCTATGGTGTAGTCTCAAATTGTCCCATAACTCAGGCAAATTATTTGGCAACTATGTCAGGAAAGAGAGCTAAGCATTTCAAATGTTCCATCTGGATAGTATCACCACTACTAGAAGAAATAAATGCTGTGTGAGTCCACTGATAGGTCAGTGAATAACTTTTGCTTCACTTACATAGTCAGGTACAGCATACTCACATTTATTGATACACACATTTTGCTATTCAAAAATTACTTGAAGCAGGTTATATTAAACTTGGAGATATAATAAGCTTTAAGATATATAAAAAGAACAAACCTGAATCAATTTTATCTTCTTTCCACTAATGAAAAAATTACCTTAAGAAAATTATTGCATTATATATAAAATTTAATTGTAAACTTTTTGCAAGACAAAACAATTCACAATATTGCATGAATTTCAATACATCAAAAAAGTAAGAATGAATTTAAATAATGTCTCTTTAAATGGCACTATGAACTCATTGCTTAAGTAAATTTAGGTAGAAAAGCTTAATATTTATGAAAATATGTCCTTAAATGGACCTTATTTTTTTTCAAATTACCTTTAAATTACCTTATTGTTTTTCAAAATAACTTTAAAAGCTCATTCTATGATACCATTCCTAAGGATATCATTCCAAAAAACACACACCTTGTTTGGATGGAGTTTCTACTTTCCGATACTACATGTATCTCCTCTTAGAAGGATCTTCTAATCTACCACTGAAAACTTTTTACAAAAGTTGTAGTGAGATCCGAGGTCATAGATGATTTAGTTGACTGGTTGTGTTTGCAAATATCATGCTTTTAATAGTTTTTTTCATGGTGTCACTAGAATGCTTCACTTATTTCTGATGTCATTTCAAAAATAGGATAGATTTCTATAAAAAAGTATTATTCATGTTTGCATATATATAATGTATACACGTATATTTTTCATAATACTATCTGATATCTTGTCATTTAAAATACTGCATACTTCAAAAATATGATGTAAGGCTAACTATAAACTTGGAAAAAAATGCTAATTTCAATAAAAATTAAAGTAAATATAATAGTTGCACTTTAATGAGAGCTTATGATATTCCACTTATATATATTTATTGATTTAACCTTCACAAAAATGCTATGAAATCTTATTATATTTAAATTTTATTTTGTATTTATTTTGGTTGTTTTTCTAAATAAGTAAAATAAAAATGAAAGCTCAGAATGACTAGGTAACTTACTCAAGATCCTATAACTAGCAGATCTAGAATTTGAATCCAAGTCTTTTTGATCCTAAGGTTCATGGTCTTCCCATTATGCTTTGCTGTCTCACCATATGTTCAATGCAGTGCCTGGAAAGTAATGCAATACTTTCACACTGACCACTGGACCTGCATTGCAAATTTGCCTGACATTAATAATACAGTTTTCCTACTTGTTAATGCATTTGATTTGAATTTATAAGCTGACTACATGATTCTTTAACTTCCTCAACTCACTCTGATTTTGTTATAGGTAAACAAGAACAACAACAAATAATGGTAGTTCACGTACACTGTAGCTGCTTGATAAGAAGAGCTGCTGTCACCATGGAAATAGTGCATTAGAATGTTGCTCCCAAACCAATGGAGCAGATAAGCAAGTACGGAAGAACACAGGCAACCTCATAAAGAATAGAGTCTGTCTAGACCCTCCACTCTACTGAGCAGGCTAAAAACACATACAACCACGAAGCTAGGCTAGGTACTTTTGTGATGTCACAGACGAGGTGTATGGAACACCTCTTCTCCGAAAGCCTTTTCTATAACTACTTCTGGGCTGAATGGAATGCCAACATTCAATGTGGTCTTTCCTAATTCTTAATCTTTGACATCTACTCTCTGATCAAGTAATTCTGTGATATATATATATATGTATATCAATATATATAGCAATTCTGCTATATATTTCTTTTTTTAATATTTAAGTATCTTAATCTTATGTGAGCCACCTAAATTTCTGCCTACATCAACTACGGGAGACTTAAGTGGTCAGGACAGCATTAGTGCCTAAGCTGTTCTGCATCTTTTGTTTCATTTGGAATCCCAGTGGGGGACTTATAGACGCTTTAGTTGTTCATGTACTCCAGACATCATATCATGAGTGATCAAAATGGCACTCAAAGTCAACTCAGCAATGAAATAAAACTTCATAGTCTTCATTGAGTTGTAATAAAATGCAACATATTAATTTGTATTCTATTTTATTATAGTGACTCGTCTACCTATAAACAATATCTGAATTAATATATTAGAAATAAAAGGTATAATAT
The DNA here is from genome assembly GCA_017311185.1 of Proteles cristata cristata. NCBI lineage: Eukaryota > Metazoa > Chordata > Mammalia > Carnivora > Hyaenidae > Proteles > Proteles cristata. The sequence continues at coordinate 670,326 of JAESUZ010001522.1, forward strand.
TTCTTTAACACAGAATTTTGTTAATAGTTATTAATACTTCCTTCTATTAGGCTATTTCCTGTTGTAATAATATAATTGATTACGTAGACATCCTTTTAGTCTTGGCATGTCTTAATAGTTTCCATTATCACCAGAAATCATGTCCAAGTCTACTTTGATCAGCCATGGATTCTAGGCAAGATCCCAGTTATCTCTTAATGATCTTTCTTATAAAAAAAAAAAACTATGAAAAGTTAATTTGAAAGCTAACTTGAAGAGGATTATCTGCAGTCCCAAGTAGATTTGGAATATAAAAATCTTGTTAAATGTTTCTGTTTCTAGTTAGTCTATATTATATATCAGTGTAGCTTAATAGAGCAGTCACTTTTTCTTTGTGGAATACAGACTCTATTCTTTGTGAGTATTAGGACTGAAGTGCTGGAAACATAAACCAGCATTCTCACTGTGCTGCTTTTACTCAATTGTGACATTATTCTAAGATTTGCCAAAGAAAAATGTGTAGTAATCATAGGAAAATTGAGAATGTTTGTCTGGTTCCCAGCTATCTAGAGTAAATCTCAGGATGTCTGTGAGACTGCATCTGTTTCAAAACATTTTTTTTTTTTTTTTGGCTGGACAGTCCTTAACTTCCAGTCAGACTGTGTTCCTAATAAGAAGGAGGGACCCAATTATCTTATATGTCTGTACAACTATATTTAGGATTTGTCCCTGCCTCAGAGTCATCTGTTGAACCTGTAAGATTGTTTTGAATGATTCTAAGTTCATTTTGAAAATTTGTATATCACTTGAATGGTAACATAACTCATACTTCCACCCACTTGGTAACCCTGTAATGACAGGAATGCCATGCTCATCTCATTATTACCAACACATCACAAAGTTTTCAATTTTTATGCATTCAGTATACTATGTGTTGCACAAAGGTAGACGTTTACTTTGAATGGAAAAGGAATCTAGTCAGTCTGCTCAATCTTTCATTCAAAAACATTTCTTACATACCTTCTATAGGACGGGCTTTAGGTTCGGCACAGGACACACAGTGCTGGATAAAACAAATATGATAATGTCCTTCATGTTGCTTTTCCAAAGGATCCTGAAGAGTTCTACTTACAATAAAGAGCCTCCATTTGATTTCCTAGGCCAGCAAGGAAGTATGAGTTATGTTCCCATTCAAGTGATATCCCAATTTTCAAAATGAACTTAGAATCCTTCAAAGCAATCTTACAGTTTCGACAGATGCCTCTGAGGTAGGGACAAATCCTAAATATAGTTTTACAGACATATAAGATAATTGGGTCACTCCTTCTTATTAGGAACATAGTCTGACTGGAAGTTAAGGACTGTCCAGCCCAAAAAAAAAAAAAAAATCCTTACACTCAATGTGGTTCTGGGTTCCCCTCTGCCCATTACTAAGACTGAAATATAATCCAGATGTTGTTTGGTGTTGTAAATTTTGAAGGAGAAATAAAGCTTAGCAGAGAATTCAGGAACATTTGTGCTATACTATAGAATGCTCTGAAGTAAGAGCACTGTAAGTTTCTGTTTATAAGTTGCATCATCCTAGCTCCAGTACCAAGGGCAGGGCATGACCAGTTTAGCATGCTTTCAAATAAGGGCTCATAGAACCAATTTTTCAGACACTCCAACTCTGACCAATGTTTCCTTTGTGCTTGTTATTTGTCTCTGACCTATTAACTTCAGAATATCCTGAAATTAAGCTGCATGTATCTTCATTCTCTGGAAAATTATTTATGACCCTCAATTCAATTGCTCCATCTGGTTTGTGGACTAAAAATAAAAAAGAACATCATGAATTTGTTAAGGTCTTTTTTTTTTTTTTTTTTTGCAACTGGAAATACTGTAAATGCTGTGGGCATTTTATCTGTTAGAAAAGTGTCAAGATTTGGCTGAGTTCATCTGTATTCTCCAGCCTTCCTTTTCTGTAACTGCTGATTTACCATGAGAACACATAATTTGACCAAACACTGCCAATTTCCTCACACCACTTTAACATAAGCAAATGTTCAGCTTAGCCTACATAAATAATACATAATCGTAGGAGTAAATAAGTTCCAATGGCACATTTTTATATCTTCCAAAATGATGTTGTAAATATAAAAACATAAGCAATAACAACACAGACTAAAGTAAGTATTTTTTAGTAGAAATTTTAAATTACCAGAAGGAAAAACTTAAACTAAATCTTAAAATTAAGAATTAAATAATAAAGATGATAGGTACTAAAATTCTTAATGAAATATTGTTTTTAAAATTTGAACAAGAAAAAAATGAAAGAGAATAGGTGTAAGAGGGAGCAGCATTGATGAAACCCAACTAATACCCTTAGTGATTTGTTAAGCCCTGTATGATCACAATTCATTATTGTTAACAGCCTGGGAAAAAATGAAAACAGCCTGAATAAAAATATTGGTTTTCTTCCTGAAGTGATCACCTGCTGGTTATACCATTCTGAAAAAAAAAAATGAGCAAAAAAACCCACTAGTTTTGAGTGAATGTGTTGAGGGAAAAGGAGAACAAGTCATAAAGGCTAACTGAGAGTGTGATCAGTGCTTAGGAAGAAAATCTCCCCAAAGTCCCAGAAATTTTATTATTATCCAAGTCCAGATAAGTTCTTTTTTTTTTAATGCAATGAGAAGTACATTTCAAATATATTAGTTTATCTCTCTACCTCCATTTGATTTACAATTGCCAATTATAAGCATTTCATTAACCAGTTAACAAGGCATATTTATAAGGCATATTAATTCATAGGTTACAACAGTAAACTGATTTATTTTATTTTATTTTATTTTTTAATATTTTTTTATTTATTTCTAGGAGAGAGAGAGAGAGAGACAGTGTGAGCAGGGGAGGGTTAGAGAGAGAGGGAGACGCAGACTCCGAAACAGGCTTCAGGCTCTGAACTGGCAGTCAGCACAGAGCCCGACGCGGGGCTCGAACCCACGAACCGTGAGATCATGACCTAAGCGAAAGTCGGATGCTTAACCGACTAAGCCACCCAGGCGCGCCTAAACTGATTTATTTTAAAGGCAACTTTGGTGTTTTAACAAGGAAAGACTAATGCTATTTATTCCAGGGCTCAGTTTTTTAAAAAACTGATAAATAAATAAATCTTCTTGGGATATTACAGGATACTATGTTTTGGGATTGCCACAAGTGAAACACAATGAAAGTGTGTTTCTTTGAAACAATTCTGTAAGGAAACAATGAAGAATATGGGTAGGAAAGTAATAAATTGAGAACCAAAATCTTATTTGGCTTCCTGTTAGGAGAAAAGCCAAAGGTCCCATGTTGATATTATTTATCATTTAAGAATATGCAAATAGATCACATGAAAGTGATTCTTTCTATGAGAAGTTGCTAATAAGGGCAAGGACTCTGTGGCAATGGCCTCTGTCATGGGAGGGGGGCAGGCTATCTGGAGCTCTTGATACCTAAAGTTTCTTGACTTTTCTGGCTCATACCTCTCCCTTTTCCAAAACTGACTTTCCAGTTCCCTACCAGAAAAATATTGTTATGTTTTCCAATGATGGAAACGTGGCATTAAACAAGGTTGGTAGATAATTAAAAAATGGCATTATAAGAGAAAAAATCGGTATGAACAGTGGTAAATGGTAACTTGAGAACTGTCTATAAGGAGGCACTGAAGATCAATTCACTATGTTTCTGTGTCTCTTCTAAGTTTTGGAAAATTTTGAATTAAAAGTACATGGAAATAAAGAAATCAGAAATAAGCCCTTAGATTTATTGATTTTTTTTGGCAAGGATACAAAGACAATCCAATAGTAAAAGAATGGTTTTTTTCAAGAAATGGTGCTGACCCTCCTACACTGTTGGTGGGAATGTAAACTGGTACAGCCCCTATGGAAAATAGTGTGGAGGTTCCTCAGGAAACTAACAATAGAACTCTCCTAGGACCCAGCAATAGCACTGCTAGGAATTTACCCAAGGGATACAGAAATGCTGATGCATAGGAGCACATGTACCTCAATGTTCATAGCAGCACTCTCAACAATAGCTAAAACATGGAAAGAGCCAAAGTGTCCATCCACGGACGAATGGATCAAGAAGATGTGGTTTATCTATACCATGGAATACTACATGGCAATGAGAAAGAATGAAATCTGGCCTTGTGTAGCAACATGGGTGGACTTTGAGGGTGTTATGCTGAACAAAATAAGTCAGGCAGAGAAGGACAAATATCATATGTTTGCACGTATAGGAGGATTAGGAGGAACTTAACTGAGGAACATGGGGGAGAAGAAAGGGGGAAATGGTGGGGGAAAGGGAGAGAGCAAACCATGAGAGACTCTTGAATGCTGACAAAAACAGAACTGATGGATGTGGGGGAGAGGGGGGATGGGCATGGAGGAGGGCACTTGTGTGGATGAGCACTGGTTGTTATATGGAAACCAATTTGACAATAAACTATTTGTAAAAAAATAATAATAAACAAAAATTTTAAAAAATAAAAAAACAAATTCAAAAAAAAAGAATGGTGCTGAGACAATTGAATACTCATATGCAAAAGAAAGAAAGAAAAAAATCATTAGATGCATACCTCACATCATATACAAATATTAATTCCAAATGTATTATAAATCTAATGTAGAAGCTCGAACTATAAAACTAAATAATGAGAAAATATGGTAACCTTAGATTTACCAAAGATGGCTCACTTATGTCTCCCAAGGCAAATTTCATAAAAGAAAAAAATGGATAAATTAGATTCCATCTAAATAAAAAATTTCATCTTTCAAAAGACATAATTAGGAGAATGAAAAGATAAGACATGTACTTGGCTAAGATATTTATAAGTCATATATCTGATAAAGGACTAAATGCAGAACTCTTACAATTCAATAAGAAGATAATTAAAAAATGGTCAAAATATGTTAATAGACATTCACCAAATAATATATTGGAAAGACTAATAATAACCATCTGAGAAAACACTTAGTATCAATAGTCACTAGGGAAATGCAAATTAAAAATAAGATGCCACATTTTACACTCAGTAGAGTGGCTATAATCCCTAATATTGAAAATACCAGCTGTTGGTGATAATGTAGAGAATCTAAAAACATCTAGGAACATAGAATCTAGAATACATTCCTTCTGGTGGGAATACAAAATGATATAACCACTTTGGAAAACACTGTGACAATTTCTGAAAAGTGAAACATATACATATCATATGACTCAGCAATGTCTGTTCTAGTTATCTACCTAAGTTATGTATGTGAATCTTCCTAGCAACATTATTTATAAATACCCTGATCTGAAACCAATCTTGATGTTTATCAACTAGTGAATGAATATATAAAGTGTAGTCTATTTATACAATGGAATTTTATTTACTAATAAAGAGTAATGGACTACTTTTACAGTTAACACAGATGAATCTCAAAAACATCGTGCTAAGCATAGGAAGCCAGACACAGCAGAAAACGGTGTATGTTTTTGTTTATATGAAATTTCTAGAAAAGGTAAATTTATAGAGACAGAAAGGAGTTCAGAGTTGCCTGAAGCTGGTAATAGGAGCAAGATTAATAGCAAATGGGGACGAAAGAAACTTTTGGGTGGTGGAAATGTTCTAAAATTGTTTTACGGGGATGGCTGCACATTTATATAACTTTAATAATAATCTCCAACTTTTATACTTACAATTGGAGAATTTTATGTAACATAAATTATACCTTAATAAAGATATTACAATTTTTAAATGTATGTGAAAGACAAATATTCATTAACATAGCTATTTTTTCATACTTTATTGCTTGTTAATAATAAGCAAACCATTGAGCCTACGAAGAATATAATGTTAGAGAAAAAAGCGAATGATTTACTTCTGCCAGTAAAAATTATTTCAAAGTTTAAGGTTGTCATTGTTTCCTCAGTAGACTATTTTCACAGAAACTAAGTCCAAGGAACATGGTTCTTGCCCTGGGTTTTCTGTACATACACACAGGAAGTCCAGAAGCTTAGTAAGATGAATGAGATTTTTTCCCTTCTTACCGGGTACCAAGGAGTACTAGGCATCTGTCAACGTTACTGAAGTGCTACATGCAAATTACCTGCACGTCAATTGCTAAAGAATCTTGAATAAAGACTAGAAAAGACCAAGGATCGGGGCGCCTGGGTGGCTTAGTCGGTTGAGCGTCCGACTTTCACTTAGGTCATGATCTCACGGTTCGTGGGTTCGAGCCCCACGTCGGGCTCTGTGCTGACTGCCAGCTCAGAGCCTGGAGCCTGTTTCAGAGTCTGTGACTCCCTCTCTCTCTGACGCTCCCCTGCTCACGCTGTCTCTCTCTCTCTCTCCTAGAAATAAATAAAAATATTTAAAAAAACAAAAAAAGAAAAGACCAAGGATCATAAATCTCTGTTTTATATAAATAAAACAATAAAATAAATAAAATAAAGTCTTAATAAGGCTTAAGAAGAGAAAGAATCCCCCCCCTTCAGATTTACATTCTTTTTGACTCATTAGAGCAGAGGAACTATCAAAGATGTGCAGAAGGGAAGGAGAGGAGAGCTGGGGGCTATATCTTGGATAATGTTCAACAATAAGGAATGCAACTTATTTTGATATCCATCACTGATTACTCAACAAGTTGCTTTACTTAGTTGTCTTAATTCAATAAAACAAACTATATCCATTTACAAATATATGCTATTGTTTTGTCATACCCATCATCAAATGATTCTTTCACTATCTTTTATTTGGTTTTATCTAGCCAAGGTCCATTGAAATTCAGTTCAACTCTGTGTTAGTGGAGATTGTGAGACAGTGTTTATGGGGGAGAAGGCAGGGTGTGTTAGTCTATGTTTAATGTAGATCCTGCTCTGGTTAAGAAAAAAACTGTGTTAACATGAAAAAATTTGCCAGCCTTGAATCTGCTAAAAAAGGAAGAAGCTCTAGAGAAAGAGAAGGAAAGAGAGAAAGAGGAAAAGAGAGAAAGAAAAGGAAGGAAGGAAGGAAGGAAGGAAGGAGAGAAGAGAAAAGAAAAGGAAAGAAAAGAAACAATTTTTTTATGACAATGCTTCATTTTTGACATATAACCTGATGGGAGTTATAGGAATAATAGAAAGAAAGTAAGGGAGCATCATTTCTAGAGTCTATGGCTAAAGGTTCAGAGTAGGGAATGTTCACATTTGAAAGCTGTGTCCTAAATTAACAGAGGCATTTGGAGGCTTTGGAAAATATGGACTTTACCACAGGTTCAATCTCTGGACTGAAGGAAACTAGGATATTTCCTCCATAGGAATGTACATAAACAGGGAGGGGAAGGGGCGGTGAAAGCTAAGAAGTAAAATCCTGTGGGGTTTTTGCTATAACCAGCTTTAGTATTTCTATAATTATGTTTAAAATTGACACAAGATTCTGTTTGTAAAGTTATTCTTTATTTCTCTAGAAACTATTGGGGAAGTGATGGTTGTTTTGCTCTAAGTCATATTCCTTTTGATTAGCATTTTCAAAGAAAATTTATATTGGAATATGAATTCACTGTTGAAGCTGTCATCCTAATTACATTATAATCATGTAGTTAGAAATGTATGTCTGAGATAAACTTATTAAGTAATTAAAAACTACAAATTGGAGGCAAGATGGCGGAGAAGTAAGGAGCCCCGTACTTGCACTCGCGCCCATACATCACACAGAAAAGATCTGAAGCCATTGGAAACCATACAAAACCTGAGAGACTGGGAAAAAAAAGGACGCAGAATCCACTGAGAAAGCCTTCTAACGTGAGTGCGAACCAGGGAAGGTAAAATCAGGCCGGGATCGGAGCCTCCAGGGTGGGAGGCGATCCCCCTCTACCCTCTACGGGGAGTAAGAGGGGAAAAGGAGAGAGTCCGAGACAGAAAAATCTCCGCTCGGTGCATAGAAAGACCATACTTGCCAATACCTGCACACCAGGTCCCCTCGCGACAACTGGTCCTGGGGGAGGCTGAGCACACAAACTGCTTCTTTGTGCCGCTCCTGGAGGTTGGGTTTTAAAGCGGAGCGGGTGCGCCTGCCGCCATTGTAGCTCCAGGGCGGCTGGGACCCCTGAAAGAGACGCGCAGACACCGGGCGTCCGCGCTCCTGGCTGGCTGGAACTCGAGAGGGAAGGCAAAAAGCCAAAAACTGGAAATTTGCCTGTGAGTTCGTGTTTCGGGTGACGAGCCATAGAGAGACCCGGTTTTCCTCACTCCAGCGGCGGCTCGCCTGCCGCCATTGTAGCTCCAGGGCAGCTGGGACCCCTGAAGGAGACGCGCAGACACCAGGCGTCTGCGCTCCTGGCTGGCTGGAACTCGAGAGGGAAGGCAAAGAGCTAAAAACTGGGAAATTTGCCTGTGAGTTCGTGTTTCGGGTGACGAGCCATAGAGAGACCCGGTTTTCCTCACTCCAGCGGCGGCGCGCCTGCCGCCATTGTAGCTCCAGGGCGGCTGGGACCCCTGAAGGAGACGCGCAGACACCAGGCGTCTGCGCTCCTGGCTGGCTGGAACTCGAGGGGAAGGCAAAGAGCTAAAAACTGGGAAATTTGCCTGTGAGTTCGTGTTTCGGGTGACGAGCCATAGAGAGACCCGGTTTTCCTCACTCCAGCGGGCTCAGGCTACGCGGACGCTGCAGGCAAGCCCCCGCGCATGCGCACCAGAGCCGACCAGAGAAGGAAGCAGCGATCCTGACTCCGCCCCCAGAGCTCAGCTGGGAGCCTGGAATAGCCCGAGGGGGTTGTCTGGGAAGCTGTGTCTAAGGTAACTTCAGCGGGGTGCGGGCTGGGATTTGGAGATTGGAACTGGCCTGGGTTGAAGAGTGCAACCAACTTCGGCTGCGTCCCCGGAACGGGGAGTTGACACGCCAAAAAAAAAGCGAGCTGCAGCGCGGGGTTCAAGAAGGGACTGGAGCACCGTCACTCTCCTCCCCACAATCGCCAAGGCAGAACCCCCGCCTGAGGCATCGGATCACGCCACGCACATCCCTGCCTGAGAGGGCTACCTCAAGAAACAAGCTAGAGTACACAAGGTGAAGAGTCCCAAATATCACTACGAATAGGAAAATAAAATAACTAAGGTCCCAACAAGAGTGACCGAGGGATACCATTCAAAAACAATCTCTGAAAGGATAGGCCCTGGAAAGTCAAAGAGTTTCTTGGATATAGCAGTGCTCATAGAAACAGAGAGCATAACAGGTCTTTAAAACCAACAAGAGCTGGAAAGCTAACTAAAATGACGAAACGAAAGAACTCTCCTCCAAAGAAACTCCAAGAAGAAATGACAGCTAATGAACTGCTCAAAACAGATATCAGCAGCATAAGTGAACAAGATTTTAGAATAATAATGGTGAAATTAATAGCAGGGCTTGAAAAAAACATAGGCGACATCAAAGAAACTATGGCTACAGACAGAATGGAAAATAAAAATAGGCATGAAGAATTAAAAAATGCGATAAATGAGATCCATAATAAATTAGAGGCCTCCAACACACGGCTTGAAGAGGCAGAAAGGAGAATAAGTGATTTAGAAGACACCATTCTAGAAAACAAGAAGCTGACAAAAAAAGAGACAAACTGATCCAGGAACAGGAAAGAAGAATTCTAGAGCTCAGCGACACAGTCAAACGCAACAATATCCATATCATAGGAATCCCAGAAGAGGAAGAGAGAGAGAAAGGTGCTGAAGGAGTCCTGGAACAAATTATAGCAGAGAACTTCCCCGACCTGGAGAAGGAAGTCAATGTGGAAATACAAGAGGCTCAGAGGACTCCCCTCAGATGTAACTTGAATCGATCTTCTGCACGACATATCATCGTAAAAATGGCAAAATACAAGGACAAAGAGAGAATTTTGAAAGCAGCTAGGGAGAAAAGGGCCCTCACATACAAAGGGAAACCGATCAGAGTGGTGACAGACCTATCTCCTGAAACGTGGCAGGCCAGAAAGGAATGGCAAGAGATCTTCAATGTGATGAACAGTAAAAATATGCAGCCAAGAATCCTCTATCCAGCAAGCCTGTCATTCAAAATAGAAGGAGAGATAAAACCTTTCCAAATAAACAGAAACTGAAAGAATTTGTCACCACTAAGCCAGCCCTACAAGAAATCCTGAGGGGATGCTCTGAAGGAAAGGTAGCAAGGAACAAAGATTCCAGAGACACCACCACAAACATGAACCCTACAAAAGATACAAAGACTCTAAACCCACATATTTCAATAATAACACTGAATGTAAATGGACTGAATGCTCCAATCAAAAGACATAGGGTAGCAGAATGGATTAAAAAACAAAATCCATCTATATGCTGTCTACAAGAAACTCATTTTAGACGGGAAGACACGTTCAGATTAAAAGTAAGGGGATGGAGAAATATATATCATGCTACAGGAAATCAAAAGAAAGCCAGAGTAGCGATATTTATATCAGACAAACTGGACTTTAAATTAAAGACAATCACAAGAGATGAAGAAGGGCACTACATAATAATTACAGAGTCCATCCATCAGGAAGAACTAACAATCATAAATGTCTACGCACCGAATATGGGAGCACCTAAATATCTAAAACAATCACAAGCAGAAACAAGCTTCTAGATAAGAATGTGCTAATAGCAGGGGACTTTAATACTCCGCTTACAGCAATGGATAGGTCAACCAGACAGAAAAATCACTAAAGAAATAATGGACTTGAAAGACACATTGGACCAGATGGACCTGACGGATATATTTAGAACTTTACATCCTGAGGCCAGGGAATTTACTTTCTTCTCAAGTGCGCATGGCACATTCTCCAAGATAGATCACATACTGGGACATAAAGCAGCCCTCAAGAAATATAAAAGAATAGAGATCATTCCATGCACACTGTCAGATCACAATGCTTTGAAACTTGAAATCAATTACAGGAAGAAGTCTGGAAAACCTCCAAAAAATGGAGGTTAAAGAACACCCTCTTAAAGAATGAATGTGCCAATCAGGCAATTAGAGATGAAATTAAAAAATATATGGAAACAAATGAAAATGAAAACACAACCATTCAAAATCTATGGGATGCGGCAAAGGCAGTCCTAAGAGGAAAGTACATTGCTCTCCAGGCCTATTTCAAGAGATTGGAAAAAGCACAAGTCCAAAATCTAACAGCTCACCTAAAGGAACTAGAGGCAGAGCAACAAGAACGCCCTAAACCCAGTAGAAGAAGAGAAATAGTAAAAAATTAGAGCAGAAATAAACAACATAGAGACCAAAGAAACAATTGAACAGATCCATGAAACCAAGAGTTGGTTTTTTGAAAAGGTAAACAAAATTGACAAACCTCTAGCCAGACTTATCCAAAAGAAAAGAGAGAGCACCCAAATAGACAAAATTAGGAATGAAAATGGACTTATTACAACCAACCCCTCAGAAATACAAGCAATTATCAGGAAATACTATGAAAATTATATGCCAACAAATTGGACAACTTAGAAGAAATGGACAAATTCCTAAACACACACTCACTACCAAAATTCACACGGGAAGAAATAGAAAACCTGAACAGACCCATAACGAGTGAAGAAATTGAATCAGTGATCAAAAATCTCCCAACAAATAAGAGCCCTGGACCTGATGGCTTCCCTGGGGAATTCTACCAGACATTTAAAACAGAATTAATCCCAATTCTTCTCAAGTTATTCCAAAAAATAGAAAGCGAAGGAAAACTCCCGGACTCATTTTATGAAGCCAGCATCACACTGATTCCCAAGCCAGACAGAGATCCAGCAAAAAAGAGAACTACAGGCCAATATCCTTGATGAATACGGATGCAAAAATTCTCAACAAGATCCTTGCAAATCGAATCCAGCAGCATATCAAAAGATCTCATCCACCAATATCAAGTGGGATTCATTCCTGGGTTACAGGGCTGGTTCAACATTCGCAAATCAATCAATGTGATACATCATATCAATAAAAGAAAAGATAAAAACCATATGATCCTGTCAATAGATGCAGAGAAAGCATTTGACAAAATACAGCATCCCTTCTTAATAAAGACTCTCGAGAAAGTCGGGATAGAAGGAACCTACTTAAACATCATCAAAGCCATCTATGAGAAGCCTTCAGCTAACATCATCCTCAACGGGGAAAAACTCAGAGCTTTCCCCCTGAGATCAGGAACACGACAGGGATGCCCACTCTCACCACTGCTGTTTAACATGGTGCTGGAAGTCCTAGCATCAGCCATCAGACACCAAAAGGAAATCAAAGGCATCAGAATTGGCAAAGAGGAAGTCAAACTTTCACTCTTCGCAGATGACATGATACTCTATATCGAAAAACCGACAGACTCCACCAGAAGCCTACTAGAACTGATCCAAGAATTCAGCCAAGTTGCAGGGTACAAAATCAACGTACAGAAATCGGTTGCATTTTTATACACCAACAATGAAGCAACAGAAAGAGAAATCAAGAAACTGATCCCATTCACAATTGCACAAAAAACCATAAAATACCTCGGAATAAACCTAACCAAGGATACAAGAGATCTGTATGATGAAAACTATAGAAAACTTATGAAGGAAATTGAAGAAGACACAAAGAAATGGAAAAACATTCCATGCTCATGGATAGGAAGAATAAATATAGTTAAGATGTCATTACTACCTAAGGCACTCTACACATTCAATGCAATTCCAATCAAAATTGCACCAGCATACTTCTCAAAACTAGAACAAACTATCCAAAAATTTGTATGGAACCACAAAAGACCCCGAATAGCCAAAGTAATCCTGAAAAATAAAACCAAAACGGGAGGGATCACCATCCCAGACTTTAGCCTCTACTACAAAGCTGTCATCATCAAGACAGTATGGTATTGGCACAAAAACAGACACATAGACCAATGGAACAGAATTGAGAACTCAGAAGTGGACCCAAAAGTATACAGCCAACTAATCTTTGACAAAGCAGGAAAGAATATCCGATGGAAAAAAGACAGCCTTTTTAACAGATGGTGTTGGGAGAACTGGACAGCAACATGCAGAAGAATGAAACTAGATCATTTTCTCACACCATGCACAAAAATAAACTCAACATGGATAAAGGACCTGAACGTGAGACAGGAAACTATCAACACCCTAGAGGAGAAAGCAGAAACAACCTCCTTGACCTCCACCGCAGCAACTTCTTACTTGACACATCCCCAAAAGCAAGGAAATCAAGAGCAAAAATAAACTGTTGGGACCTCATCAAGATTAAAAGCTTCTGCACAGCCAAGGAAACAACCCAGAAAATTAATAGGCAACCAACGGAATGGGAAAAGATAGTTGCAAATGACATATCAGATAAAGGGTTGATATCCAGAATCTACAAGGAACTCACCAAACTGCATGCCCGAAAAACAAACAACCCAGTGAAGAAATGGGCAGAAGATATGAACAGACACTTCTCCAAAGAGGACATCCAGATGGCCAACAGACACACGAAACGATGCTCAGCATCGCTCCTCATCAGGGAAATACAAATCAAAACCACACTGAGATACCAACTCACGCCAGTCAGAGTGGCTAAAATGAGGCAATCAGAGAACTCTAGATGCTGGCGAGGATGTGGAGAAACGGGCACCCTCCTACACTGTTGGTGGGAATGTAAACTGGTACAGCCCCTCTGGAAAACAGTGTGGAGGTTCCTAAGGAAACTAACAACAGAACTCCCCTAGGACCCAGCAATAGCACTGCTAGGAATTTACCCAAGGGATACAGAAATGCTGAGACGTAGGAGCACATGTACCCGAATGTTCATAGCAGCACTCTCCACAATAGCTAAAACATGGAAAGAGCCTAAGTGTCCATCAACAGATGAATGGATCAAGAAGAAGTGGTTTATCTATACCATGGAATACTACATGGCAATGAGAAACAATGAAATCTGGCCATGTGTAGCAACATGGATGGACCTTGAGGGTGTTATGCTGAGCGAAATAAGTCAGGCAGAGAAAGACAAATATCATATGTGTGCACGTATAGGAGGATTAGGAGGAGCTTGACGGGGGACCAAGGGGGAGAAGAATGGCAGAAATGGTGGGGGAAAGGGGGAGAGGCAAACCATGAGAGACTCTTGAATGCTGACAAAAACTGAGGACTGGTGGATGTGGGGGAGGAGGGGTGGGCATGGAGGAGGGCACTTGTGGGGATGAGCACTGGGTGTTATGTGGAAACTAATTTGACAATAAACTATTTGTAAAAAAAAAAAAAACTACAAATTACAGGTAGGCTAGCCCATGTTGTGCGGAAGCAATTTTAAATACAGTTAAGAAAACATTTTCATTCTTGCCAAAACTGCTCCCAAACATTCATTTTTGGATTGACATGTACCTTCTGGACCCCATGTGACTGATCAAGCTTCATAATGCTGCAGAAAACAAAGGAAGACTCAAAAAAGCATAAACACTATTTTGGGAAACTTATTCCTGAGAAAATACTGTTCTTTTTATTTTCAAAAGCACCTATTGTGCATAGGAGAGGATTTTGTGACTCATGAAGTGAAGATGCAATAATCAGGATCAAAATATATATTTTGTATTGAGATTAATTACTTTTTTGAAAACTGACTTATGGACAGTAAACATTTTCTTACATGAAAGACAGAAAGGATCTGAAAGGTCCAAAACTGAATTTTACTCCACAGAGGTTGGGAAATCATGCAGTAAAAGGGAAGACTTAAGACTCTAACTGTCTTAAGTCTAAGGGAAGCTGGTAACTGCTTTGCAAATATTAAAGATAGAAATGGTGTTTTCAAAATCTAGATTTTATTCTGGTTTTTATGGAGTTTTCCCAGAGGTAGACTTTTTATGACTTATGGAAGTTGTATTTTGTAATACAATGGGATGATAGGACTGTGTTTGTATATTAAAAGAGTATAAAATGAAAGTATGTGAAATCTGTTTTCTTTAGGATACAATACGTCATCTAGTGAACAATTTTTTTTTATATGTTTTGCCATCTATCATCTTCATCCTCCTTGGAAACAAAATTAGAGTTGGCTGTATCCCAGTGATGTTTTAAATGCACATATTCACAAAGGGTACAGTCTTCTTGTATGTGACCTAGGCAGATGTTGTTCATGAAAAGAAATTAGAAATAGAATCAAAGAATTGGAGATGGGTGTTAGAATTGAAAGGAAAGTGTTTTATTTGGTTCATCCAGTCAGGATGGACTAGATTATGCTCTGGTGATAAACACACCACCCTAAATTTTATCACATCAGAAGTTTCTTTCTCATGCATATTACCAGTCTAATATGGGCCAGCAGGGAGTTTGACTCATTGTGTTTACTCTGACTAAGGATGACAAAAGCTTCATCTTGAGGTAACTCCACTTGACAGTGGAAAAGGTTTGTGGCCTGACTCTTAAAATGTCTGCTTAGATTTCACTGGCCAAAGCAAGCTGGGCCAAGTCTAACTTCAAAGGAGATAGAGAGGCACAGCTTTATCCCATGCCCCAAAAGAGAGAGCCAGAAATTTGTGATGAACAGCACTAAGGACTTAAACAGTATTATAAATGATATTCAGGGAATGATTTGTTGGAGACCAAATTGATCACAACTTAGACAATCAGTTTTACTCCCAACGACTTACTTCAGTTTCTTCAACTGATCTGTTTATTGGAAAAAGAAACACTGTTATGAATTGAGAAGTCCCCTGTGGTGTGTGTATGTGTGTGTGTTCCATGTAGTCTTGTTTTCAAAAACTATTTTGATTTCTAATTGAAGAGAAGAAAGTGATTCTCAAAGAGTTTGGCCTTGCCTTAAATAATATTTTCATAAAATTCTCTGAAACAGGTCCAAGGCACATATTTCAATAGGCATGAGAAAGTTCTAGAACGTTTTGCTTCACACAGATAACCCTTATAGAATATAAATTATTCTCATTATATTAGGAGTGGTGACTTGTGGGTAGATCTTGATCCTTGAAACTAAATTATAATTAACATGACAATTATACTCTTATCAGTTGTATCTTTATTAAATATCACCTATCATATCCCTATTATGGATCATTGAACACAACCTGTAGGAAATTATTGCTTCACAGCCACATACCTATACCAAGCTCCAAAACATGGTTATTAAAAGTCAAGGTTTTCACATATGGATATTTTGACACTAACTAAAGCTACCATATTTTTCACCCCAATTGTTAGAATACTTATTTTTTTCAGTGCCACTTCTATGCATACGAAGTAGTCTACAAAATAGAATTTGGATGTTAAGAACAGAGTAGGTCCTCAATAGAGATTTGAAAATAAATGTAAGAAGGTTTAATTTTCTGAAACATTTTCTTTACTAGAGAAAGCTATACTTGAAAGTATGTGATTATCTCCAAAGCACATGACCAATAAGTGTTGCAACATCCATCTGTCAGCATTGCTACCAAAGTAAAATGTAAAGAACACTTTTTATTTCATTAATAGGTCCGTATTGAAAAGAGGTCTGAAATCAGTTTTTCCATATGTCTCGCAGTAGTGCCCTAGCATCAAGATAGAACGCACTCCTTTACCTCAGTTGCTTTAATATAGGAAGTACTTAAAAGAAAGGAAAAGAAGGGGAAAGGAAAGAAAGAAAGAAAGAAAGAAAGAAAGAAAGAAAGAAAGAAAGAAAGAAAGAAAGAAAGAAGAGAAAGGAAGCAAGGAAGGAAGGAAGGAAGGAAGGAAGGAAGGAAGGAAGGAAGGAAAGAGAGAAAGGGAAAGAAAAAGAAAAAAAGAAAAAGGAAGGAAGAAAGGAAGGATGAAAGAAAGAAAAATTAGAGAGCTAGTCAGGAATAAACAAGACATCATTTAGTGATGTAGGATGTCAGGGTAATTCACTGTTTTTATAGTAGAGTTTTTTTAAAAATCACAAGGCCCCCTATATTGGACTAGAAACTGCACAGGAAACACAAATTTCCTTTGATCTAGGAGTCAAAGAAGCCCTGAGGCTGATATTTTAAACTCTCCAATAGATTTTTGGTTTTACAGTGGTTGGCAAAAGTTATTTGCATATACCAACTGAATTACTAGTAGTATCTTTCACTTGAAAAATAGAGAAAAATAATAGAAAGTATAAATCTCTCATAGACTCTTAAAATTTATGTAAGCTCTGAAGTAAAAGTCCTTTGTCCTCTTCAACCTAGTATTTTTTTCTCTGTGTTTATGCATACACATGACACATAGCTGTGTAACTTTTCAAAAGGGCGAAGGGCATATTACACACATTGACTTTTAAGTTTTTTTAATAAACTGTATCATGTACCCCTTTAGTCCATACATCTAAAGTTACCTATCGAGATAACTATTTAGTTTATCACTGTACTATTTTTCCCTGATTTACTCATTCTCCAATTGAGGGACATTTTTGTCTTTTCTAATCTTATATTATTCTAAATAAAGCTAGAGTAAGTATTTTAAATAGTGTGAATACTTTTTAAATGTCTTAAGTATAAGAATCAAAACATCTTAAGTAAAAGAAAATGTGTCAATTACAAGAATCATGGGATCTGTAGGAAAAAACCCAGAAAGACAAGAGATGGATAACAAAGAATCTCTGTTGATTAACAATCAGCTGGAGAACTCAGAACATACAGCTTCTCTATGGAGTCATTTTAAGAAAGTCTTTACGTGATATTTTTGATGCATTGCGATATTACTGAGGTGGTACATTCTAACATAATGCCACTGATTATTTGGGATCCCAATAAGTATCTTAATTCAAATTTCAATGAGCACTTTCAAGTACCACATGACCTGGGAATGAATGTATTATTAGATGTTGATTAGGTGAGTTACTCTAATGACAGACAGTCAAGGCTGTTTGCTATCACACTATACAATTTCTGTTTGGTTTTAAACCCAATGAAGAAAACTTACTCATGTCCAGATGTTACTTGAGGAAACTTAAACTTCATATTTTAGTGTCCAACATGTAAGCCCAAATGATATGTACTTCACTGTTAATCAACTAAGGTTTATGTTGGAGGGACTCAGTTAATTTACATAGTATATAGTTATTTTCTGTATTTTTCATGAAGTTTCTTTTTCAGTAATTTGTAAAACAAAGCAAAAAATCGTAACTAAAACTGAAACTTTGTTGCAGAGTAGAGATAACTATACATTTAGATGGATTTCATGATCAAATTTGGAAAAGATTGAAAGTTATTTCTAAAAATTACCTATAGTGTTAGGCTTTGCCAAAATCCATATTTTATTTTAAGTGGATTCTGAAACATTTTAAATTATTGCAAATTCACCTAATCTTAGTCATGGTGACTGTGATGTGTATGACACCTCTAACTTTTCCATTGATTGCTTACTTTTACACATTTCTCCTACCATTAATCTCATTGTTTAGATCAGATTTCAGGTGGTTGTGATTTTTCCCCAAATACTTAACCACTTTACATTCGGAAGTTGAGAGATTAGTTTGTTTTTAGTCTGCTTTCAAGGTCATAGTTGAATTCTTTGTATATGATCATCAGATAGAAAAAATAGGGTATAGAAAGGAGCTATTAGCTTCTTAGCCACCAGCTTCATAGACAAAGAATTCTACAAAAGCTTCACTTGAGAATATTTGATTTTAGATTATGGGAATATATGCATTATATTAATCTTTCTACTTTCATATTTTTGGTTTTTATTTTATTGTTAGAGAATACATTTAGCAAATCCATATCTTATTTATAGACTTTCAAAAGTTCAATATTCTAGTTATATTTTTGTCTTTCAGAGGGAAACCAAGTCCATAGGGGCTAAATTGATGTAGGTCCTCATAATTTAGGGACATAAAAGAGCCAATACAAATAGTCATAATATTTGCCAATAGTCACAACTTTTTAACTTATTAGTGTATTAGTACAGACATGTTAATAAAAATTTAAAGTCTTAAGCTACCACAAGTCATGTGACTTAGTTATTATGTATTACAGACTTACATTTGAAATTCAATCCACATTTCGAAGAGTTGGGTCACTTTGGAGAAAATTACATAGCAGTCTTATGCAGAATAATTGCAATTGACTGTCTTTAATCTCATGCTCTCCTGTTTGCCACTCTCACTAGCACTCCCAATATTTATTTTTAACCTAGTCTCTTTCTTTCACTTATCTGTCTGGCCCTTGTAAGTCTTCTGAATCTGTTACTCATAACTTAGATAATCCTGTTGTGTTTCATCCAGTATCATAAAAGGAGAAATGTCTACGAATTGACTCAATGCTATAGTATTTCAAGGCAGTTTCAGAATGGGCATTACAGTTAAAGTTATGAGTTTAGGCCACCCAATGTCTGAAACTCTGTCTTATTTTTGTAGAATGCCCCATCTGATGATCTTCATGGCAGAGAGATATTAAAAATGCCAGATAATAATTGTGTAAGAATCCCTTGCAGCTGAGGTACAAGCACATGAACTGAGTTTCCTTTAGTCAGATTCACCTGCTTCAGAGACTCTCTGGCCACAGCAGTGATCACAGGTGGCCTGAATACTGGGACATAAGCAGCAAATTTAGAGCTGGGCTCCATAGGTCAGTGCTAATGGTATTGGCAGTGCCAATTGCAGTATTTAATGCTAGTGTTGGGAATAGCAGTGGTATCCCAACTGGGTCACTTCCAATATGATTTTAGATATTACTCCTGGCATGGGTGACCAAGATCAACTCTCCAACCCTCCTGATGAATCTGTAAGCTGCTCAGTAGCGATTAACAAGTTTCTTTTCTGTTTAAATTAGCAAGAAACTTGACTAATTTTTCTTGGCCTTTATAAAACATTTGGAGTTGCCTTGTGGCTCTGTGCTGTCAGTGCAGAGCCCGACGTGGGGCTTGATCTCATGAACCATAAGTTAATGACCTGAGCTGAAATCAAGAAATGAACATGTAAACAAATGAGCTACCAAGGCACCCCTGTTTTGTTATTTTAATGATAGATCTTGTAATGGATTGAATTCATTGAATTTGCTGATTGAAACTATGCCATCCAATGCATCCTTCTTTGTCTTCTTATTCACAACATTTAGTAACTCTAATAACTTTATAACTTCTAATACTTTTCAGAGACTTAGCCCCACTTTGACATTACTAACTGTGCATATCCTACTCCTACCTCTCAAAATAAATGATTGTGAGCTTATAAAAAGCAATATCTTTTCTATGATGGAGACATGATTTCTAAAATTCTTCTTAAAATGTAAGTCATCTTTGTATAGTGAAACATAAATGCCAATATGTTCTTATTCAAAAAAGTTGTTTTGAACTTACTCAATAATGGAGTGAAAATTGGGTGACAATTTTAATTTAGTGGGGATAATATCTCTATATATCGGAAGCATGATGTGTAAATGAGCATTGAAAACCATGAGGACATGGTATATGAATTTGAGACACAGATTGTTATGAAATTTTAACAGAGAGAATCAATTCTTAAACATGAATTAGAATTTCTATCACAACATTTTAATGCTTAATCAAAGTACATGATTGTTGTAGTTTAAGACTTAAAATATTTATTAACATGTCTGCACTACATACTGTTAAGAGGTCCTATTTGCCAATACATGTACAATGATTTATCATCTGTATTAGTGTTTTCTTATGTTTGGTAACTTAAATCACTTAGCAAGAGTGGGAATACGTGCTTCAGAAAACACTCCTAAAAGATTTTGAATTGCTTTAGATGAGATTCTTTGCTTTGAATAGGACAGAATTTGTCCTAATTTAAAATGAAGACAAATAAGGATGATACAGGAAATTCTTTTCTGAAGCTCTTTTATATACATCAGTGTCCTTGTCAAACTACAATAAACAGTAACATTTACATGAATAAAAACCATATCAATAAGAGAAGTTATTTACTATTATTAGTAGACAATTATCCAAGAGTCTTTCACATTTCTACACTTCTTACAACCACTCTGGTGAACAGTACCTAACTGCCTTTGTTCTCAGCTATATTTTCAAGAATGTTTATATAGCAAAGAGCCTTAGAAGACTGAGCAAAGGACAGGTTTGTTTTCTGTTTGACAAAGAAAAGTCTTCCTTAAGGGCAAAGGCCAGACAAACTTACTGTCCATCATAAAAGATTTGATTTCCCTTAGCTTGATATTCAGAACAGGTTAATCAGGAGAGGCTCACTCAAGATAGAAGCACTAAGCAAATGAAAATAGAGAGAAGAGGAAGTAGAGATGTTCCAGGTCAGTTGGTCAAGCTCAGTTACTAGATCAAAGAATCTAAGGAGTTTCATGAAGATGACTTACCTAGGTCTGCCTATATCAGGAGATCTAGGCCAGACTTTACATGAAGACCCAGGGGAAAGTCACTCCTGTTGAGACTGTTATCTGGATACTGTATTTTTAGGAATCCCATGAAGATTTTTTTGTGTCTGTATTTTATTTTATAATAAAAAGTTGAAAATAAAAAAATAGGAATCCCATGAAATCTCTCTGGTGAACCTGTGAAATGCCTTATTTGCAAATTCTTATCAAAGTTGACTCACCTATTTTCTTGTTGGCTTTGTCTTGTACTTTCATATTTCGTTAATATGCCATTTACTGATTGGAGGCCTAAAATTTTGTTAAAGTGCAATTACTTTTGTCTTCCTGTTTTTCTTGGTCTCTCCAACTCCCTTACAATTTGTCTATAGTATCTGTTCACTGGAAGTCATTTAAGATTAGACCTCCATTGAAGTAATTTTGGCAAGTGTTTTGCAAAGACAGTTCTACATAAAAAGTGGTAGACACGTAAAATTATTGTTGGCTCTTTGCCATGAGAGAAATATACAGAGGTGTCCACAAATACCAACTCAGACCTCATAATATTTCTGTCAAATGAGGTGTGAAGCAGTCACAGATATACATCAACTAACAGAGAGTGACTTTGACTATTTTGTTTTATCAGAAATGTAAGAATACTTATGGCTTAAATAATGAAATGTTTGAGTCCTTGTATTAATGATGTTCTTTTTACAAATTGCAAAAGAAGTTTCAAGGTTGATAGTGGATTTCTGTTACTAATAAAGTATTAACAACACAGTAACATTTTTACAACTAGAATATAAGGCTCATAATTTTAATGCTTTAGAAGATAGGAATTGAAAATTATCCTAATTGTCTCAAACAGAATAGGCTTTTTTTGAGTATACATTATAACTCATCTTTTGTAAAAACTACACATGGCAATGTTTTTCTTTTTTCTCCCCAGCTTTATTGAAGTATGATCAACAAATAAAATTGCATATATTTAAAGCATACAACATGATTTAATACATATTGAAATGATTACCACAATGAAGTTAATTAATGCATCTATCACCTCACATAGTTACCTTTTTTATTTTATTTTATTTTTCCTTTTTTTTGGTGAGAATTCTTAAGATCTAATCTCTCAGCAAATTTCAATTATACAATACAGTATTATTAACTATAGTCACCATACTTTGTTAGATCTGAAGAACTTACTCATCTTAAAACCGAAGGTTTACCCGTTTGGACCAACATCTCCCCATTTCTCCACTTCCAGTCTGGTTACTACCATTCTATTCTGTTTCCAAGTGTTTGGCTTTTAAAAACTTTTTTTTGGGGGGGGGGCGCCTGGGTGGCTTAGTCAGTTAAGCGTCCAACTTTCACTTAGGTCACGATCTCATGGTTCGTGGGTTCGAGCCCCGCGTCGGGCTCTGGGCTGACTGCCAGCTCAGAGCCTGGAGCCTGTTTCAGTCTGTGACTCCCTCTCTCTCTGACCCTCTCCTGTTCATGCTGTCTCTCTCTCTCTCTCCTAGAAGTGAATAAAACAAAAACAAAAAAACCTTTTTTTTTTAAGATTCCACATACAAGTGAAATCATACAGTATTTGTCTTTCTCTGTCTGACTTATTTTGCCTAGCTTAATGCCATCCAGGTTCAATCACGTTGCCTCAGTGAAGGGTTTTCTTCTTTCCTATGGCTGAATAGTATTCCATTTGTCCACTCATATCTTCTTTGTCCCCTCATCTGTCAATGGACGGATAGGTTGTTTCCATATATTAACTGTTCTCAAATAGGCTATTTTGAATTGGAAATATTTAATAATTTCAGAAGTGTGTCATTGGCATTGGATTTTTGTATTGTTATAGTACTCTCATTTTTCTCCCTAATGTTTATGCATTTGTCTATAAAAGGTTCCTTTATTATTATTATTAATGGATATTTGTATTTAAATGTTTGTCTTCTTTAAGAGAGGAGATTCTTCAACAAAAATTTTAGTTTATCCTGGCCCTGTGCAATAGATAATAATTCATCTGTAATTACTATATCAATATCTGGTACTTGCAAAATATGGGCTTGACATATACTACTTTAAAACTGCTAATTTATATGATTTGATGATATTAGTTTCTTAATTATACTCTGGTATGTCCACTCTGGTTGCCCAGGATTTTTTATCTTGTGTTAGTTTAAGAAGGAAGTGAGCATGAAAATTCCTAGAAGATTCTCACAGACTGGGCCAGCTCTGGAAATGAGTGATTCTGGGTAGTGGAAGATTTTCTAATGGCTTCTAGACAAAGTCCAGGAAGCCAGGATACAGCCCTTGATCTTTAAGGAGCTAGTATAATTCTTTGAGTTCCTACAGAGGCCCTGTAATGAAGTCAGTAGAGTGGAGACTTCTAGGCCTCTGTAGAGTGACCTGAGGGGCCAGTGACTGCTGGATGGTCAGAATCTCCAACTCAGTAGTTGTGTCTAGACTTCACCTAGAACTATAGTTCCTTATTTTGAATCTTCCAACTGCCTCCCTCTTTCTTACAGATATCTACCTTTAGACCATTTTAAAGTCCATTTCAAATATCATTTTCCTAAGAAACATGAAGAAAATCATTAATCAACATTGTCAAGATTTTAACTTATACTACAAGTTCACCAAAGTTTCAGAATATCATTTGTATAGTTCTCTAATGACACCATATAGATTAGAGAGATCTCTTTGAAATATTTAAATAAGTATTAAATCAAATATAAATATTCTGATTCTACTTGATGTATTTCCAACATTTGTCACATATTAGCCCTGGTTATGTTTGTTGAATGAATGTAATGTTGGTTATTTAGCTGAATAATGCAACGATCACATTACTGAAATGTGAAAGGGGCAAAAGTTTGAGTTTTAATTTTTAAGTGCAATTAATTTTATGCTATGTGTAGGTAGGTGAAGTTGTAAAGAATATATTTAAGACCTTCATTTCTGACAAATCACTGAATCAGTTGTGAGAATGATTGAGTCTGCCTCAATGCCAATGAAAATGACAGAAATTTTAAATGAGTGATTCTGGGTATTTTTATCTAAGTGTTGCTTTTATTCAAAAGGCAATAAAAAACTGAGAAATTGAGGAATGACCACACAAATATACCATGCTGTTTTTTTTAATTCAAAATCCTCAATAACAATAGTTTTAATAATTGTTTTTACTATTTATGATATAATAATAAATGATATCAAAGTTTTTCTGGTCAAAATGAATCTGAATGCCAAGGAGTAATACCAGGTGAATGTGAACAGTATAATCAACTCTGTAAATGTTGACTGGATGATTAATAGCTTCAGATTCTTATAAGTGCCACAAATTAACAGCTATTCTAGGGCATCCAACTACAGTATTACTCTGATGATTCTGCTATGTTCTGAAAAGAGAAATGAATGGAATGCAAACACCCAAATACAGAACCTATAAGGCATTTTATACTGAGCCCAGGGACTGCTACAGTTGAGAGTTTAGGCTACCAGTACCTGGGTAAAGATTTATCAAAATTTAGGAAAAAGATTTGGAGCCTTTGCAGATCTGAAACGAATGACCCTAAACATTCACACATGGACTAATTTAAGTAAAGGTTTGTTTGTTTTGTGTTGAGAGACAGGAATCTGAGAAGAGAGGAAGTTTCAGGTCAAATAGTAGAAACACTTGGGGGTTTCAGAGCTCCAGGATATTGACAAATATATAATGCTTCTCTGAGGGGTCTTGTTGGGCCTCAGAAGTCAATGTGAGAGCTGACATGGTGGTGATAACAAATGCACAAGTGTACAGACAGTCTGCTTGGTTTTTTGAAGTTGAGACTGTTGGTTGGGAAGAAATGTAATCTAAAGTTAAATCTAAACCTTTGCCTATTAGATCTGATTATATAATTACATCTAAAAGTGTTTGATGAATTATCATATTTTCCAGAATGATATAATTTTGTGCAATGACCTTCAGTTTTCACAGAGGCTGATACCATTCATTATTCAGTATAAATGTAGGGCACAAAATGCATTAATCTAATGCAAATGAAGATAAACACAACTTGCAGTGTTGTGTACGAGTGTGTGTTGATAGAATGAAAACATACTTCAACAGATGGATGATGAAAAAAGGGGTACATGGTCTTCAAAGCTCAGGTTTTGAGAATTCCTGAAAGTTATAGCTTTGAGTTTTCCAATCTTGACAGGATTAACCCTTTGGGAAGTGTGTGAGACAAGGTGGACTGACTGTCCTGACTGCCTACACATGACTCATTTCAAGTTCTCAAGAACTCAAATGCAGACTCTCCTGTTAGGACTTGGAATAGAAGGGAAAAATCCACTTCCATTCTTGCAAATGGAATCTGTGGCTTTCTTCTTGTTCCTCCAACTAACTCATTTCAGGCTAAGAAAAATATTCTTAAATATGTATTATGTGATGAAGGATAAAGGATGCTACCCCTTACAAACTCAGATGGAAAAGGAACAAATGCTGTATGGGAAAGAAATCACTGATGATCATTGAACTTGGAGAAAAATAGTCTTAACCCAGCTTCAAGAGCTGACATGGTACTCTAGAACCTAACAAATAGGAAATAGAAGGGTTTTTTTTTTAAAGAAGGGATAAAATTTGTTAAGTTTATTTATTTATTTTGAGAGAGATTGAGATAAAGAGAGAGAGAGAAAATAAACAGGGGAGGGGCAGAGAGAGAGAGAGTGAGAGAGAGAGAGAATCTTAAACAGAATCCACACTCAGCACAGAGCCTGTTGTGGGGCTGGACTCCACAATCGTGAGATCGCGACCTAAGCAGATGACAAGAGTTGGACGCTTAACCAACTGAGCCACCCAGGCGTCCCTAAGATGTTTTAAAATAATTAGAAAGCAATGAATTTTGTGTGTCTAATATTTTTGGTTTTGGTATAGAATATATTTACTTATAAGGGTTTTTGATATGCAAAAAGATGTACATAATTAATGGACAACAATTTGATGCATTTGGAGATAAATGTACATCCATGAAACCATCACCAAAATCTATACCATAAACCTATCCATCGCCTCCCAACATTTCCTCCCTCCTTACTTTATTACTACTTCTTATTGTTATTTCATTCTGTGGTAAGAACATTGAACTATCCTCAGCACATTTTCAATAGTCATAAGCTTTTGTATTTCATCTTTGTCACTGCTGTGCTTAAGAACTAGCTTGCTAAATTTCTGAGAGCTGAGCAGCCAGCTCTCTGAAGCCAGTAAGTGCCAGCTTCTGGACAATCCTACTTTTACCTCTCCCTGGTGTAGATAAGACAGGTTCAAGCTCTGAGACTGTGTGGAAAGAACCAAGATTCCATCTGGAGAAAAATAAACTGTCTGAAGTAGGAACTTGTACGATCGGTCACATGAGCCTCATTTTCAGGGGAGACCAAAATACATTCATTGCTTCTGATTGCCGTCACTTATCCATCCACCATAGGCAAGAGGCAGATCGTATGAACCATGTTCAAGGAAAAACGCTTTACAAAGTTATGTGAATGGTGGAAATAATACATATGGTACTCTAAGTTGGTTTGAATTGACTTGAACAAATTACGTAAATAAATAAAAAGTACTTTTACTTGTGGTAGAAATTATGTTTTAAAATGACAAATCCCTGACTGCTGCCTGAGCCTGCTCTTCAGTCAGAAAATGAACTCCCATAAATAGCTGAAATCTGAGGACAGAATCAATTTCAGAGTGTTTGTGTATGTGTTATACTTATCTCTGTGTGTTTCCCTATAATCTTTCAGTGTCTAGACACATTTATTTCAGTAAATTAGAATACAAGTTGACTTTTATTTGTGGAACATATGAAATGATATGAATTAGATGAAAAACATGTTATCAATTAAAATTTCATTCATGAAATCCTATACATGGTCACGACATAAATAACTGCTTGTTTTAATTTTTCCAAGTTAACCTAAATTAAAATGAATCGCAATAAAACCACAGCTATAAAATATTTTATTACGTATTTTATGCCGATACTAGATGCACTAAAATGAACAGAATTCTAACTCTAAATATTTTTCAGGCAGCATCTGTTACCCAGATATTTATAAAGATTCTGCAGCAATACTGTGTACAGTGTAATTTAAGAGGAAGTTCTTTGATGCTGTCACTGTTGATTCATGTAATCCCGTTTATCTTTCTTTGCCTTTGTTTATTTCTAGGTCACAGTGTTCTCTTTCCTCTTTTTCCTTCAGTTGATTTACTGAATTTTCCAAAACATCCATACTATAGTCAGAGATTTTCTTAATATCACCAGATAAAAGTCAGTTCATTCAAATATCATATGTGATTTTTAGTGATTTGAGTAAAAGTATACTTCTGGAAAAAATTTGGGTTAATGATGGCTGACTCTTTGACACAAATCAGTAGAGATATAGAAAGTGCTAGTTTTGTGAGGTAGGTTATGTTTGCGTTCCAAGGGCCTCTTCAAGGGCATTCATATTGGAAGGTTGAGACTACTTCTCAAGGTGAACAGATCCTTAAGGTCCAAATGAACCCACTTTAACAGTGGGCTGATAGGCAATATTGGTGTATTGATTAAGCTTCTATTTTGCTAATGGAGCAAGAGAGATAACCACTCAAATGAAACAACATGATAGTCACCTGCTTTTCCTATAAATGGGGTCATACTTGACTAAAATCAAGTTCTGTGAGCACTGAGCTGAATTGGCTAATACAGTGAAGAGTAATGTAGGGGAAGAATGTTAAAGCACATTAACAGAGGTTGGCTTGTGTGTCCTTTCACATAATCATTTGAAATGGCTCTTTCCTGGTCATGAAATAAATATTTCCAATATTTTTCGTTAGTCATCAATATACTTTTAAAATGACTTATGTTGCAATGACTACGTTCTCATGGTTGGTGTTAAAACAAAGCTTTGGAAGTCTGACTGCACAAGGAGCATTGGTGAAGTCTGATTGGTTGAATTCATATGCAGTCTCCTTCCTCCCAACAATAATCACTGATGCACATGCACAAGATTGCTTGTTATGATTTCTTCTTCTCTAATAAAGTCTTTTTTTTGTATGAGTTTATGCATTTTATATAGCACATGTTTACTTGTTCTAGGAAATTTCTGAGATGTCAAGTTCAAAGGATTCTGCAGATATCTTCCAAATAGCATCCCCCCACGAACACCAAATAAATGGTGTGGAAGATAGAAGATATTAATGTGTAACAATTAACCATTTCTTTTGCTGCCATATCACTGGGGAAGATTTTTACATTCATTAATGAGCCCCTCTGCAATAATGAGAGGCAATTCATTGGCAGCTGAGTATGTGGTAAGTATGGAGACAATGAGACAGCATTGACCTAATGCAGGTTTAGACTGTAATTTGAAAGCCACCTTATCTTTGATGGTTCAGACCTTGTGTATTTTCATTCTTTCTATGGTTGTCTCATAAATTGAGAATTTATTATAGCTTAGGCCTTACCATGGTCCTGAAGAAGCCAAGCCTTGATTTGCACCCTACTTCTTGCCATCTTGTCTAATCCTGACCCTAGCTTGCAGACATTCTTGTTTTGTACCAGCTCCATTGAACCTCAGTAAATAAAGCTTCAGACTCAATCCCTTTGTAGTTTCCCCCTATTCTATTACTACAAGTGCACCATTATTGTGGGTACACGGTTTGCAAGGGTAACTAGTGGACACTTGGCTGGAGGATCTAGGAAGGCAGAAACCTTATCAATTTTACTTACCCCTAGAGCCAGTGATATGCTAGCAAATGCTTAACAACTGACTCCAAAAAAAAAAAAAAAAAAAAAAAGCCCTGATTTATAGTTTTGTTGATTGTGGTGGTATAAATACCCTCATTTAGGCTAATTTCAAGTGACCAGCATGACAAGTTGGGAAAAGATGCACACAACTAGATCTTGCACATCTGTAGGAGCTGGCTCGAGGACACTAGAGCCTCTATTCCCAGTTCCTGAGAGAGTCCCTGGTAAACAGCAGGTGCTTAATAAATAAACATTTAATAAATGAAAGAAAGTGATAGATCAGTGTGGACCTTTTTTCACCACCACTGGAAAAGAAAGTCAACAACCATGTGCCAGTGGTTAGGAAACATGACATTTGTATATGTGGGAAGTACATTTTGGTTTTATATTCTTATCCAGCCTTGGAGAATAAACAGTTGATAAATTGCATAAACATTTGTCACATATTCAAAAACAGTGATATTCTTGTAAACAGGTATAACTCAGCTATTCTAATTCATCACCAGATAATTTAGATGTGTAAATTGATAGGAGTATATAATTTCAAAGCAGAAGTGGGCTATATTGTAACAGGTTCAAGTGTTTGAACTTGCCATTGAACTAGAATAATTAAGTTGGTGAAATTGACACTTGTAGACATGACTTTTTTCCCCTTTTTAGCTCTTATTAAGGATATGGATGTGATATGAAATTCACTGTTTAATAAAACCCTAGTTTACTTCATTTAACATTACCAAGTGCTATGTGCAAAGAAGTCCTATTTAAAATTTCAGTAATATCATTTGATAAGGATTCCCTGAGGTGTTTATTAAGGCACAGAGTATTTGTCAAATGTTTTTAGAATAACTGTCTGTTATTGAGTACAAATGTATAACCCTATCTAAAAGACAAGTTATGCCTTCTTTTTCTGTAGGAGTAGAGCCAATTTTTGTGACTTCAAAACATGGATTTTGACTACAAAGCTTTTGTTAATGTCTCTGCCATTAGATAATAGAAATCACTGCTGTTCTTCATTTCCCTGCTCTGTTCTTCACTTTTTAAATGCTCCCCGTGGGTGTTCATGTTCACTGGTATTTTCTTTCAACAATTCCTGTAAGTTATCCTTTCTTTGTGGAAAAGTAAGAGTTTGCAAAACTTTACACCCTTATTCTTCAATTAAACACTGACATGGCGCAGCAGTGTGGTGCATGCTAATCATCAGGACCTCCCTGTGGGAATCTGTGCTGCAAGACTGGTTCACATTGAAGGCAGACAGTGCTGTTGACACTGGCTGTCAAAAAGGCCTCATGTCTTTGAAAGGAAATCTTAATCTTCTTTATTCATGTGTGAACAGGTCCAGGCCCCCATCGCCGGGACTCAGATGCATTGGCTGTTTAAACTCCAGGTTGCTAGGTTTTGGGGTAGAGTCTGTTTGTCGTGTCTAGCTCCCCCGAATGGATGAGGATTGAAAATTAAAATCTGTCTCACACAGGCCATGGTTTTCCGTCTCTGTTTGAAGAGACATGGCAACCTAGGGTGAAATGAAAAGGAATTTTATTGAGCGCAAAACCACTCAATGTTTAAATGTTGGATGGGGAGCCGAATGGTGATTTGGGGCAACCGGTAGATTGTTTATAGACAGGGGGATGGCTGTCAATCAAGACACAATGGCAAAATTTGTGTCAGGGAAAAAAAAAAGTGCTTTTCTAGTGGCTGAACTCCCGTTTCCTGTTGAAATGCTCAGTGCCACGAATAAAAAGCTTTTTTTCTTAGGTTTCCAAGAGCAAAAATTTCCGAATAACAGAGATGCCGTTACTGTTAAACATCGTTTGATCTGGATGGCACGGCACTTACTAACAGTTTAAGCTAACTTCTATCCCAAAGATCTCCCATACAGATTGTCTGCTGCATTTGAAATTTCTTCCTCTTGGTTTTATCTCTTCTTGCCACATTTTTCACAAATAGAAAACAGAAGAAACAAAATATAACCGCCGATTGGAAATCATCAAAGATATTTGGGAACAATATGTACAGCACCATTTTAGAAATCTAATAAGAAAAAGACCTTAAGCATACATTTCATTAGCTTTTGGAAACTCGTTACTTTCTAAAAATCTGAAATTTTCTTGAGTGCCCTTTTAGATCATTCATGATACATGTTTATTGCTGGTAATGTATGAAAAAACATAATAGAGGAAAAAAAATCTTCCAGTTAGCTATGCAAACTAGCTTTTCAAAATAAGTTTTGACTTTACATTCCCAGAGAAACCTTAGGCATGCAAGTAATGGGTGTTATATCAGCCTAGGTGTCTTACTCAAATGAGTTTCTTCCTTTAATTTTTTTAAAATCAATTTTTGAAAACTTAGTAGATAATAATCATAGATTCCAATAGAGCCTCTAATTCTCTGAGTTTGTCTGAGAGTTTAAGGTATCTAAAGCAGGCTTATCCTATATATATGAAGACAGTAGAGTTGAATCATCAGAAAGGAGATACCCATCTGTTGGTGCTTTCCAGGAGTGAGGATAGTAAATTTTCTATGTTTGGTCATGGGCATTTCAACCCAGCTTCTCTTTGGATTCATGTCATGTATTTGTAAAATGACTCTCCAGGGATATGGGTCCAGCCTTGACAAGGGAAAGGAGCAGACCTACAGGAAAGAAGGCCAGCATAAACATTCTATTGTCGTTTTTGGTTTTGGGGGTTGCTGATTCATCATACCTCTTGGTCCCAAACACCTCTGACGGGTTCTAGAAATAGTCACAGGACTATTTATTCCTGCAATTAGAAATTTGCCCAAGCCAATATAGAGAACATGGTTTATTCCCAAGTCTGAATCAGGCTTGTCACTACTTCCTTTGAGAGTACTTCCCTGAGTAGATTAAAATGTTGGTAAAATGTTATCCTTGACTGCCCTGAGTAGGCATAGCAGGTAGTAAAATTAGAGTTGCCTAATCAAAGAAACTGTATGAGATGAGGCTGAATATGAGGCTGGGGAGTTGAGGAGATAGTCCCTCCTAGGAATATTGTGGTTGTCCTCACTGCCATAATCACTGTAGAATAGAATGGATAGTTACCCAATGTGGTCGTTTTTGCTCCTCATAAAAATAACAGTGGGAGATTTGGAGCCTTGGGGGAGGGTCTAGCAGTCCTCACTTGGAAAGGACCTGACCCCCAGATTCCCTGACTGCTGCCTGCTGCCCTTCCCAGTCCCTCAAGCATCTCTCTTGGCCAGCTGGTGGCAAAAGGTACAAACACTACCCTGTCTCACCATAAAGCAGAGAATTAGTGGCTCTGGGCATCAGGCAATTCCCTGAGACTCTGAACGTGGAAGCAGGTTTCTATAATCTCAGTGTTGATCAGAACTGCAAGAAGTGGCCTATAAATATTGCTAGAGCCAGAATGATAAAGGGCAGAAAGATCTTTGCAATTTTCTGTAGCCCCTTCAAACCTCAAGAATAAAGAAAATGTAAATGGTCTGTGCATACATTTTCCTTCAGGATCTGGGAACAGCGAGCTATCATGTCTTTATTTTGGCATTTGGGATTATTAGCTTTGGCCAATTTAAAGTTACTAAATCACCTGGAGCTTCAAGGAGGGCAAAAAAAATTGTGAATGTAAATAATGTTAATACAGTAATAATAATGTGGACGCCTTGGGGATTAGGAGGAAATATTTGAAATTCCACAACACAAAAAGGTTTTTGAAACATGTATTTCTCTTTAGGGTGAGGGGTAGGAGGGGGTGTTGTTTAACCAAACTGTCTTCTGCCATTTAATTTCCTTGTTCTAAGTTATCAATACGTCCTTCAGGTGCTTCAGCTGCTAGCACTCCTTGTACCCTTGAAATTAAAACTCATTGTGTCATTACAAATGACTGGGAGAGGTGTACAGTCTTAGACAAGAAAAGCACTCTTCTCTATTTTCTGAAACTATTAGATTCTGCCATTTCTGGGCCTATGTCATCTTCCCTTGCCCTCATGGCATGGAAAATGTTTGAGTGATGTGATGACTATAATTTCCTGGGTTTTTCCAGATTTTCAGCCTTTGGTTGTAAATCAACCTTAAAAAAATTAACCCAGCATTTGAAACTGTTATGTCATTACTATTGATTCCACCCCACTTTACAAAGGTTACTTTTTCCCCATTGTAGACATTCCAAAGACCTTCTGAGTAGCCACATCAGGGACTGAAATGAAAATAAAAATAAACTATCCTAAATTGCAAATGCTAGAAGGGAAAAATTATATTAGATTTTCCATGCTTCAAATAAAATGCTATAAATTTGTCTTAAAAACAAAAACTGGAAATGAACTTCTCTATATTTGAAAATTGTAAAATGTAGTAGTCAAATATTTTTTAAATAAAATGATGGCTCTCAACTAAATACATAAGTGTATAGGAAAATAATCCTCACCTCCCTCCCACCCCTGTCCCCAACACACACACCCTCAGCCAGAATACCCTGAACAAGAAATAACAGAGCATTTTGTCTTTTTTAAAAAAGTTTCTTTCTTTATTTATTTACTTTTCATTTTTTTAGTGTTTATTTAGAGAGAGAGAAAGCAAACACAAGCAGGAAGTGGGGTATGGGGAGAGAGAGAGAGAGAAAGAGGGAGAGATAGAATACCAAGCAGGCTCCATGCTGTCAGTGAAAAGCCCAGTATGGGGCTCGATTCCACAAACCATGAGATCATGACCTGAGCAGAAATGAAGAGTCAGACACTTAACGGACTTTGCACCGAGGCGCCCCAAGTTTACTTATTTATTTTCTTTATTTTTAGTAATGTGTACATCCAATACACAGCTCAAGCTCACAACCCAAGATCAAGAGTCACATACTTTTTCAACTGAGTCATTCAGGTCCCCCAGCATTTTGTCTTTGATCAACCATCACATTTGTTTATTTAGCTGGTTACCTATTTTTTCTCTTGACACTTGGTATCTGTTTTTTTTTTTTTAATCATGGCTTCCATCAATACTTTCCCCAGTACTTTGAGGCTTCTCTTGGCTTCTGGTGTCTCTAGTTTCACACAAGGGAATTTCCTTACAGTTTTATACAATACTACTGGATAAAATGCTGATTTTGATGCAACCATACATCAGGCCCTGATATGGTTATGTTTCACTTCCTTTGGTGAGACAATAACATCATTTCTCAGATTCCACAGATGCCTACTTAGTTCATAAGGAAGTCTTGTTGCAGACTGAACTGAGGACAAACATCCTCTTCGATGTTCAAAGGAAAAAGGAATGAGTAAGTAATTCTGGTGTAAAATTGAACTTCCTAGTGATCACACTTTCCACAGATAAAATTTCAGACAGGTCCTTGGCTTTTCTGGTTCTTTTCAGTCACAAGAACAGTCTCACGTCAGTGATTAAAGTCTCCTCTGAAGATTGCATTTCAGGTTTTATCTGATGGCGAGTTCCTTTCTTCCTTCCCCAGTTCATGGTCACTATAAGCTTGAAAAGTTGAGAGGAGTGAGGGGAGTGGTCAGTAGTTGGCATCCTCATTCTTCCTGGCTCTGTGTTCTCTACTCCTTGCAGCTGCTGCTGTTTTGGAGTTGGTGTGGATGTGTGAGGGAGGGATTAGTTGAAATTTGGGTGCTGGCTCTAACTTCATGGGCTGTTCTCATAGGTGGATGAGCAGTTCGTGTGGGAAACTCTGACTACAGTTCCATTGTCTCAACTGTGCTTCCTTAGGCTCTCATCTTCCTGATTCTTCAGCATCTAGACTTCTAGATGCCCATGCTCACTCAGACCCAAGGATTCACAGCCTCCTTAGGTAGGGCCCGGGTGTGGAGGTGTTTTATAAGCTCCCAGGTGGTATAAATCCATAGATGGCCATCATACTTAATGATCTATGGATTTATATTCAGGAGACTTTTCTTATATCCACCTTCTCCTCTCTACCCCTGCACACTACAGAACAAAATCTTACTTCAGTGGAAAGTTTTCCTCTTCAACTACATACAATAATTTTCATTTTCCAAAGAGAACACTAAGCATCTCATTCTAAAATATCCGCATTCAGGTCAATGGTGATTATCTGCCATCAATAATAAAGATGCTTTAAGGGATGCCTGGGGACTCAATCACTTAAGCGTCCAACTTTTGGTTTCATCCCAGGTCATGATCTCAAGGTTTGGGGGATCAAATCTCCCATCAGGCTCTAGGCTAATGGCATAGCACCTGCTTGGGATTCTCTCTCCTCTTTCTCTGCCCCTTTCCCCACTTGCTCACACATGCTCTCTCTCTCTCAAAATAAATAAACCTTTATCAAATTTTAGAAAAGGTGCTTTAAAAAATCTTTATTTGAATATTTAAGGTGCTGGTTTGAATAACTTTCTCAAAACAAATGAACAGTCTTTTTTAGGGAAAGCAGATTTCTTGCAAATGTTAACCCCCCTTCAAACCTTCATCCCTCTAACCCCTGTTGATAAAGTTTTAAAAAATTACAAGACCTGACCTCAGTGAGGGCACTCCTAAACAATTTATGGCTGGTGCTACAAAAACCAAAGTTCTTCTGTCTATTGCCAAGAGATGATCCCGCCTCCATTTTTCCTTCTGTGAAGCTACATAACAAAAGAAAAATCATTAGTTTGATAACTGAAATCCACAGAAACAACACATTTGATCAAGAGGCAATATCTACATCATTTGCCTACTAAAAATGAACATTGGATGAGCTATGGCTCATTTAAACCAGATATTCTTATAAATGATCTTCTTAACTGATAAAAGTAATTAAGATTAATTGATTAGGAATGCCAAAGGAACCTCACAAGCTATAATAACCTTTATCGAAATGTCAAATGAGCATAAACCTAGTTTCATTTAATAGTGTCCCTAAAACATGTTTCTTACTGTTTATTTTATTTTTGAAAGAGAGACAGAATGTGAGCAGAGGAACGACAGAGAGAGAGAGACACAGAATCTGAAGCAGGCTCTAGGCTCTGAGCTGTCAGCACAGAGCCCAATGCAGGGCTCAAACCCACAAACCATGAGATCATAACTTGAGCTGAAGTCAGATGCTTAACTGTCTGAGCCACCCTGGTACCCCTAATAGTATCCTTTAAAAGACATTTTTAATGTGAGAGAAAGTGTCATGTCAAAGACAGCATGAATACTGTTTATTTTCCCAAATGTGAGTTTGCAGTAAGCATTGAAAGTACCTTAAGGCAAAAGATAGAATATTCCCATATACACACATAGCTCTTTCCATATGGTCCCAAGCTAAATATGATTTTAAAAGCATATAAATTTCTGGCTGGCTTTAAAGTGGATTCATCATAACTTTGTAGACAGCTGAACTGTACTGTTCAAATTCTCTCTCTTTGGTCAAAACTTCAAATGAGAATTTGTGATTTGTCAAATTGCGATAATCCTGGAAAAGAAAATACACTAAGAGATGCATCAAATTCAAAAACAAGATGGAAACTGTGGTTCCTGGCAAAGAATACTCAAGCTGGATACATTTTATAGAGCAAATAGAGATCTAGCTTCTGGTTAAGATGACATCAACATAAGAAGAAAAACCATAGGTCATGGGATGTCTGGGCAGGAGATATCAAAAGAATGCAGGCCGTGGAATCCTGGCCATTTGTTGCATTCAGAGCAGCCACATAATATGCTGTCTCTTTCCCGAACTTGCCTTCCTCTTCTGTCTTCTCATAACACTCCCTTCTTGACCCATAGACATCTGCTTTGTGCAAGAATAAAACTGGGGTTTTTCAGAGTGGTTGAGTTTAAGCCAAAAGTCACGTCAAGCCTGATCCAGAATGTACTTCCTCAGAGCAAAGAGATACTTCCCCGGGCAAACCAGACTACACATTAATACAGAAAGAAGCCAACCCTCAAGTATTTTATAACATTTTTTTAAACGCTATACATTACCGGGTGCTTTTACAGGAACAAGGACCTACATAATGAACTAATCTCTCTGAAACTGTGAACCTTTTAGAGCCAGCTTAATCCGTGGTAGCAACCTGTGCCTCTTGGAAAAAGGTTGATTGTTCTTCTTTTATGATCATGGGCATCTTGCTATTTGACATGGTGATGTCCTCTAATAGCTGTTATATTTCTTTAACCATATACACTGGAACTGCTGGGTTCTGAAAATGAAGAGAGTTGAATTGTCTCAGATACCCCACTCCAATTGTAAGAATGAGGAAAAATTGGGTGAATTCCTTTGCAAGGCTCTCAAAGTGAACATGCCTCCCTGATTCTCCTTGTCAGGGTGTTGTGTTGAGTTTCTTTCTCATAGCTTTTCACAGATACAGTGTTCAATTCTTCCAGCAGCACACAAAGCATTGATGTGTAAGAAATCACCTTGCTGCTAAGTAATCAGAGGTAAAACTAAGGAAAAATAGGAAATTGATTTTACATGAAAAAAATACATATTAAATAGAGAATAATTCTATGCTTTCATACTAATTTTTCACCGGTGCCAGGCACAATCTTGTAAGTGATTTAATGCATTTCTTTCAGTGACTAAAATACTGAGGAGATTGGAACTTACTCTCCATATGCTAGAGGTGAAAAAGATGAAGTATGTGAGAAAGTTAACTTAAAGATGTATAAGGGTGCTTGGGTGGCTCAGTAGTTTAAGCATCGACTTCAGCTCAGCTCATGTTTTTGTGGTCCATGAATTTGAGCCCTGTGTTGGGCTCTGTGTTGACAGCTCAGAGCCTGGAGACTGCTTCAGATTCTGTGTCTCCCTCTCTGTCTGCCCCTCCCCTGCTCATGCTCTGTCTCTCTCAAAAATAAATAAACATTCAAAAAAATTTTAAAGATGTATAGCTCTGTAGAGAGTATTAGCTCTGCAAAAATGAATGAAACAGACATAATTCAAGGAAGAGAATAGAGAAGGGAAAACTAACAAAATTGTGCATTTAATTAGAAATAACAGAGTACCCTGAAAGACACGAATTGGCTGAGGCAAGCATTCTAGTGCTTCTATGAGAGACACAATGCCTTCTTGGAGCAAAGGGCATCATCTGCAGTTCAGCTGGTATAACCTGCACCAATTATCTGCAACGGTCCTCATGCATGTGCTTGCTGTATACAAGAGTGATTACAACAAAGGACAAATCACATTATTATATTTTCCTCCTTACTTAATGTGGTTAGGGACTTTGTCATGTGATCTTTCTGTACAAACTAGAATAAACCTGTGAACCCTGCTTAACTAACCTTCTGATAGCATAGAATTTAGGTTCTTTTTCCCCTCTAATTGTCATTGACATCTCAGAGATCTTAATCTCTACCAGGAGAAGTTGGAAATTTGCATTTTGAGGCCAAGGGTATATATATTCCATTAAAATTTGAATCTATTATCTTTCCAATATTTCATAGAGGATTTCCTTTAGGTCTTCTGATAATCTTGCCTGGACCAGAAAACTAACCACATGTAGTAACATATACACTGCTCCTGTAGATGCTTATATTCTCTTTCTCACTAAATTAGAAATTAGTTGTAGTAATATATGGTTCATAAATTCTAATAGATGTAGGAAATACACATCAAATCCCTTCACCAGACTTTCTACTAAAAAAATAAATAGTAGCCTCTGAAAAATTACTTTCCTGGTTTATTTTTGTTTTTCAAACACCCCTTATTAAGTTAGAACAAGTTGATTGATTTGATGTGTAGTAATAAAAGTTTTAAACTAACCAGTGTCAGTATCCAGTAGAGGGTCCAATTTTATCACGTATCAGAATGTTTTATTTCCTACAATACAGGCTTAATGCCAAATCAAGGACCGATAATTGTTCCAGAGATTCTATGCCAGTTGAAACAGTTCTTTAGGGCCTGCAACTGGTCAGCAGAGGATTTTGGGACTTTTCTTAAAGATGGATTAATAGTCACACCATTTGCAAGTAAATATTTGCCAGAGTAGATCATGGAGCTTATGGATAATGGATAATGGAGATAAATAATAGTAGATTCATAAATATAGATCATAGAAAATGGAAATTATGCTGACTAAATTCGCTGTCCAGCCCAAATCATTCCACAAAACTACAACTGTCCAAGGCCTGAAGCACAGCAGAAACCAGAGACGAGAGGTTGTAAAGGATGTAATCACATCCCTGTGTCCCTGTGAAGCTGATGCTCTCAGATGATATCTGAATACAAAGTTATGGGGTAGAGGGTCTGGGGTGTGGAATATGGGGTATGGGTTGTGGGATATGGAGTATGAGGTATGGGGTATGGGGTCTGAAGTCTGGGGTCAGGAGTATGGGGTATGGAGTATGGGGTATGGGATCTGGAGTATGGGGTATGGAGCATGGAGTATGGGATATGGGTTGTGGTGTATGGAGTATGGGGTATGAAGTTTGGGGTATGGGGTATGGAGTAGGGGTACAGGGTATGGAAGACAGAGTAGTGCTGATGTTATGTGAGGAAAAGTGCTGCTGGCCCTAGAAAGCCTCTGAAGACAAAACTAAAAAATTGGGAAAGAGCTGAAGTCTTGCCAGAAGCGCTGAAATTGATTTTCTCTGACTTTGCCAAACCTGTCGGGTGTAGTATGTTGCTCTTTTTCAGCAATAGATTTTTATTTATTTTCTAGATGAGTTATTTGGAGTTTTCTGGCCCTGTTACATGGAAAAGCAAAGCATACTTTACTGAATGTATCCATGAGCCTACGACTATGTTTGTGAGGAAAATAATGATGCTGAGACTGAGACCATGCAAGACCACCTGTTCTGAGTGTCACAGTCTGGGACTGAGTCTGTGATTTAACAGAGCCTACCTGTGCTGTTAGCTATGTCTAGTGGCACAACGGGCTGTCACCTTGGACGCCCTGATGCTCTTGGGCAAGTGGTTTGGTCATGCCAGACTTAGTACATTTGTCAATTAAATAGGGTTCACAAACTCCAGGGATGTGATGGAGCCCTTGAGGGTGAGGGTTAAATTTTCAGGAATTTTGTGAGTTGGGTGATATCACTAGGTATCTCAATGGGCTGTGGCAGGAACACTTATAGCATGCAAATCAGCAATACTCAAATCTGGGCTTCCCTTCTCTCCCCACCCCCATCCCTAGAGTCAGGGGTTAAAGTTGACCTGCATGCGGCTAGTGAAATCAGTCTTACGGGACTGCTGTGAGAATTGAATGGTATAATCTATGTAAGGAAGTGTCTGATCATAAATTCTCTGACAATGACAGTCATTTTACTAGTGTTACTATTATTCAACATAAGCTGTGTAACAGACTATTTGTACATGTAACAGTTTTCCTAGTTTCTTTTGTTTTCTTGGTTACCCCTCCCTACTGTATTCATTTCCTAGAGCTGCCATAACAAAGTACCACAAACTGGGTGGCTTAAAAACAATAGAAATTTCTCTCTCCCTGTCTCTCTCCTAGAAATAAATAAAACATTAAAAAAAAATAAAATTAATCATAAAAGGGGCGCCTGGGTGGCTTAGCCGGTTAAGCGTCCGACTTTCGCTTAGGTCATGATCTCGCGGTTCGTGGGTTGGAGCCCCGCGTCGGGCTCTGTGCTGACTGCCAGCTCAGAGCCTGGAGCCTGTTTCAGTCTGTGACTCCCTCTCT
This sequence comes from Proteles cristata cristata, assembly GCA_017311185.1. Taxonomy (NCBI): domain Eukaryota; kingdom Metazoa; phylum Chordata; class Mammalia; order Carnivora; family Hyaenidae; genus Proteles; species Proteles cristata. Next base: position 710,860 of record JAESUZ010001522.1, read on the forward strand.
CTCTGACCCTCCCCTGCTCGCGCTGTCTCTCTCTCTGTCTCTCTCCTAGAAATAAATAAAACATTAAAAAAAAAAACAAAAAAAACCAATAGAAATTTATTGTCTTATAGTTTTGGAGGCCAGAAGTCTGAAATCAGAGTGCTGACTGGGGTATTCTCTCCGTGAAACATATAGGAGAATCTCACCTCTTCCTCGCTTTCTGTGATTTTTGCTTTCATCTGTGGAACTCCTGTGTCTGCTCCCATTGTCACAGGCCATTCTGCAGCTGTGTCTCTACCTTCACCCATTTGTCTTCTTGTAAGGCCCTACTCCATTACAACCTCAACTTAACTAATTACATCTACAATGGCCTGGTTTCCAAATAAGGTCACATTCTGAAGTCTCAGGGGCAGGGCTTCAACATATGTTTTTGGAGAGGACACAATTTAGCCCATAGCTTCTATCTAGCCCTGTCTGAATTGGTCTTTCAGAGTGCCTCTACAGCACTGATCAGTTCATCTCCACTTGCAGTCCATCTGTTTCAATTTGCTCTGACTGTTCATCTGTAGCTTGAAAAAGTTGTAAGATATATTTTAATGTTGAACAAAGCATTACTTTGGGCAACTACTGGGGTAGTTTATACTGAAGAAACAAAAATACATTTATTTATTTTTTTTAATGTTTTTATCTATTTCTAGGAGATAGAGAGACAGCGCGAGCAGGGGAGGGTCAGAAAGAGAGGGAGTCACAGGCTGAAACAGGCTCCAGGCTCTGAGCTGGCAGCCAGCACAGAGCCCGACGCGGGGCTCGAACCCACGAACTGCGAGATCATGACCCAAGCGAAAGTCGGACGCTTAACCGACTAAGCCACCCAGGCGCCCCCAAAAATACATTTATAAAGCATTAAATATCAAGCATTGTTCAATATGTACAAATTAGAGATGCATGAAAGATAGATTAGCCTTCAAGGAAGTGAGTAGGGGAAATGAATGCACAAAATCTCATCCACACAATATTCTATGGTAGCTACGTGCATGTGTGTGTGCCTTAGAAGCATATAAGACACCAGGCCTGTGGACCCTTGGGCAAGTGGGGAGGGAAGACAGGAAAAACCTCTGGGATGATTTAAACTGGGCAAGAGGGAAACCAAAGTTTAAGTATTCACATTCCTTAGCTTCCAACACATAAACATATGTTTTAAAAGCCATTTTTTGCTACTTTTCTTCCCCAGGTCTTTTTGGTGGTCATACTGTCCAAGTAGTAGACACAGGTGGCACTTATCTTTTAAACCTGTATAAAGTGTAAATGATCAAGCTTCTTAATACAGGCTGGGCATTCTGAGTCATGGGTCACTTAATTGTGTGCTCTAAGGAAGATTTTTTAGGGGTTTCCATGCATATATTAGATGAATAACCTGCAATTATTGACTTTCCTATACAATCTCATGATTTTTAACAATTTTCTTAGTGTGTGGATTTAAATAGCCAAGAATGTCAGAAGTATTAACAACCAGTTTGTAGGAAACCTGTATCCAGTCTATGAATTGGAAAAATAAATTGGATAGCACACATATTATAGCCAATTATGTAAATGTCAGTAATAATAAAATAAAGGGGAAGAGCCTTTAGAGTCAAAGAGATCAGAAGTTGATTTCTGGCTCTGTGTTTTATGAGCTGTGTGACCTTTTAATAATGTTATATCATATGGTTATTGTAAAAATCAAATTAAATGACATAGAGAGACAGAGTGGGCACTAGAATCAGAGTAAAGCTCAGATTTCATATGTTAAGTTTAGTTTCTATATCAACAAAATGAAGATAAGTAATGTACGTTATAGAGAAATAGGTATGTGCTGATATAATCTAATCTCATATGACAACCTAGTCTTGACCATGGGGTCTCTGTCACAACTCCTCAACTCTGCTGCTATAGCAAGAAAACCATGTGACAATATGTAAATAAAACACATTTATTTGAACATATCTACGTTCCACAAAAAACTTATGAGCATTAAAATTTAAATTTCACATAATTTTTTCTTTTTTTCTTTTTTTAAATGTTTTTTTTTTATTTCTGAGAGAGAGACAGTGTGAGCAGGGGAGGGTCAGAGAGAGAGGGAGACACAGAATCCGAAGCAGACTCCAGGCTCTGAGCTAGTTGTCAGCAGAGAGCCTGATGTGGGGCTCGAACCCATGAACCATGAGATCATGACCTGAGCTGAAGTTGGACACTTAACTGACAGCCACCCAGGCGCCCCACTTTTATAAATTTTTTGTAATGTTTTTATTTATTTCTGAGAGAGAGAGAGAGAGTGAGCAGGGAAGGGTCAGAGTAAATTTCATATAATTTTCATGTGGAACGAAATGCTATTCTTTTCCAACCATTTAAATATGTAAAAATCTTTCTTTTTTAAATTTTTTAAAAAATGTTTATTTATTTTGAGAGAGAGAAACAGACAGAGTGCCAGCAGGAGAAGGCCAGAGAGAGAGGGAGACAGAATCTGAAGCAGGTTCCAGGCTCTGAGCTCTCAGCACAGAGTCCAAAACGGGGCTTGAACCCATGAGCAGTGAGATCATGACCTGAGCTGAAGTCTGACGCTCAACAGACTGAGCCACCCAGGTGCCCCTAAAAAATGTAAATATCTTTCTTACCTGTAATTTGCCAAGCTGTGATCTATAAACCATTATGGAACAACCCTTGAGTCTATGGATATGATTTTTGTTTGGTGTAGATAATAGCTGCTTTCATTTTATTGTTCATTTTTAAAATAATGTTATTGGAGCATTTGTCATATTTCAGACCCTATGATAATACCTACATAATCTTATTTAACTTTCCTAAGAACACCTGGAGGTAGGAAGTCCTTCCTCTAAGTTGATGAATAAAAGGTTGTAATGACAAAGTAAATATTTAAATAGATTCCAGGGTGGGGTGCCTGGTGGCTCAGCCGATTGAGCATCCGGCCTTGGATCAGGTCATGATCTCAGGTTCGTGGGTTTGAGCCCTACATCCGGCTCTGTGCGGACAGCTCTGAGCCTGGAGTCTGCTTTGGATTCTGTGTCTTCCTCTCTCTCTGTCCCTCCCCCACTGATCCTCTGTTTCCCTCTGTCTCAATAATAAATAAACAAAAAAATTTTAGATAGATTCCAGGAAATTCTTGGTAGGGTGGAAAAGTTGGCTGTATAAACAAGGTTACTGCCCTCAAAGAATTTATGCTCTGGAGAGGAGAAATTTAATGAACAGACAAAAAATCAAAGTATAAGATCCTTACAAATTTTATGAAGGAAATAGAAAGACACATATAATAGAGAAGGCTAGAGAAAACCAAAACATCCTGGTAAAACCTTCAGATAGAGTATTCATGAAAGTTCTCTGCAGTGGTGATATTGGAGCAGAGATGCAGAGACCAAGAGTTAACCAGCCATGGGAGGAGTCAGGGCAAGCCCCCAAGGATGGCATGGGCTTGAAACAAGCAGGTCAGTATGACAAGAGTAAGTTTCAGAAAGAGTGGAGAGAGATGAGGTAGGAGAGGTAGGTGGGGCAATTTATGTAGGGTCAATAAGCCATACCAATGAATTTGCTTTTTATTACAAACCTATCAGAAAGTTATTAACATGGTTTAGAAGGAGAGTGGCTGATGTGCAATGAATGGTTATACAAGGTCAAATTCAGGAATTAGAAGTCCAGTGAGAAGACTCTCCTAGTATTTCTAAAGGGAGATGATGGTGGTTTCGACAAGGAGGTGAGATCAGAAGCAGCACCAGCAGACATTGAATTGATAGGATTTGCTGACAAAGTAACTTTTAAAAAATGAGGAAAAGAGAGGAATCAAGGATGAGCTATAGGCTTTTGGTTTACACACCTGGATGGATTGTGCTATGATTTGTTGATATATCAATAGATCAGATTGGGGTAGAAAGTCAAGACTTTTATTTCAACATTATATATTCATGTGGCTCTTCTAAGACAACAGCTGACTATATGGTTCTGGATTAAAAAGAGAGGTTAGAACTGGAGATATAAATCTGGGATTCATCTGCTGGTGGGTGATGGTCAAAACCCTTGGGTTACATGATATCAACCAGGGAAAATATAAATGGAGACCCAGGGAAAAGCCTTGGGACATTTAAAATTAAGCTTCTGAGAAGTGAGGGTTGACCAATGTCGTAGAAGCATATGGTATTCCAGAATCCACATGCAGAAAGTGTTTCAAAGGGGTTCGTTACTTAGTTAACTCTGGCAAGAAACTCACTCAAAATAGGTATCAGTACAAGGCCAAGCTATGTCTTGGAATCACACTGTCTCCTACATCCTATGGGCCTTCTACAGCGTCTTGTTTCTGGGTTAACTAACAATTTCCCAATTTGATGGTGCATTCATGTTCTATATTTCAAATTCTGGTAGTCTTCTTAATGCCCATCATTGCTTCTCAATAAAGTTAATAATGTTTTATTTTAATTAAAGTTCTAAGTTGTGCAGGATACTGTTGATTTTAGGTCACCTCTCTGCCTTTGAATTTGGGGCCGACTTATTTACGCTCAAATATTAATGGATCATCTAAAATCATTCACCTAACTATTTCTCTAGTTTTTTTTTAATGTCAGAATAGAACAAAAATATTCTTATATGCCTTTTCCAACCACATATTTTTATTCCACTTGAATATTTAAAATAAGAAATATGGAATTGCTTCTTATTAATCAAAAGCAATTATAATAATTCTAAGAATACAAGAAAAAAAAACTTTGATGCTGTCCTTTAAGACTATGGTTTATATTTCATAGTACTAACTTATAATTATGAATTATGTATCTTGGTTTTCTAATTAAACTGACACTGTGATTTTGTGATTTATGATTTGTGATTACATGAGGTATGTGAGTTAAGTACTGCAATTCAATATAATGGTTATACAGTTGTAAAGCCGATTCATAACTGGAAGGTAAGGCTAATTGTATATGACAAGAGAGAAAGAAGAAAATTATGAGACACTATAATAATGACTTCATGCGCTATTGTAAATCTAGTATGATGATGATGTAACACAACACTTCAGACTTAAAATGCCATTAAGAGATTCTAGTGATCCAACTTATGAGCAAAATAGATTTAAACTACCAGTAAATTACCATTTTAGTGTAAAATTTTCTAAAACATACATTAAAATATTAACAGTTAAGAGTTTAGAAAATTCACAATAACACATGAAATAACTGGGTTAAAAATTTAATATATTTTTAAAAAGGGTATGTAAAAAAAAGCCACATGCATCCCCCCACATGCACACACACACATACTACCCCTCAAACCCCCTAATACAAGTTCATTTGTTTAAACCACTAACATTGATCAACCAGGAAAAATACTTAAGAACTCACACTCATCCCCTACCAGTTATGCATGTGTGGTGTGTGTGTGTGTGTGTGTGTGTGTGTGTGTATTGTGTATCTTTGCATGTAGCTTAAGAAAAATTTTATTTCATTAAAAATTTAAATAGTCTTCTGTGAAAAAAGTTTTCTAGTTCATTGTTTATACCCTGATTCTTTATTCCTCTCTTTATATCTCTCTTTTCTATTTTTCTATTTCAGCTTCCAGGTGAGTTTTACCTGTTAAATATTTAACCAGATTTTTTTCTTTAAGCCTTATGTTTTCAAAAAAATTTTTTCCAATGTATGATTTCTTTTTTATCCTTTCAAAATAATATCAGGCACCAGTAGGGCTTCATAGGGCTAAATTCCAGTAGCAAATGGGATTGGCATCATTTAATTCCTGCACTTTGAATATATTTGCAAGAGAGTTAAGTTTAAGCAAGCCAAAATTTATTTAAGGGCAGTAAACATTTATTGACTCTCAACTGTGTATGTAGATATCTATCTCATCCTTGGCACCAAGTCTGCACAATCCCTGCATACCACTAAGACCCATGAATAGCTGACGGACACATTTACTGAGCAATAAATTAAAAATATACCTATTTGGGGCTCCTGGGTGGCTTAGTCGGTTGAGCGTCCGACTTTCGCTTAGGTCATGATCTCGCGATTCGTGGGTTTGAGCCCCGCGTCGTGCTCTGTACTGACTGCCAGCTCAGAGCCTGGAGCCCATTTCAGACTCTGTACCTCCCTCTCTCTCTGACCCTACCCTGCTCACGCTGTCTCTCTCTCCTAGAAATAAATTAAAAATATATATATACCTATTAATGTAGCCAAGAATTTGAGCCTGTAGATGCTGAAGAGCATCAAGCATAAGATAAGAGACAGCTGATGAAGGTAGCCAGGTCCCTTTGAAACTTCTTGCCCCGTATTTTTATAGACATTAAATTTGCCATATATTAACTTATGTAGACAATTTATTAACTAGGGTGTTCAGATTTTTCCCCAAATATTGCTCACAACCTAATCTTTTGTCCTAATTTTTTAAAAAAGTGTATTTTTTATTTTAGAAAAAATAAGAGAAACCAGCAACTAATAAGTAGTATTGGCAGGTAGATCGTTGATATACATAAAGTATATATGAGGAATATAACACAGCTACTAGTTACATCCTAGAGGAAGGAACCAAGCAGGTGTTGATGTCCAGTATACTATAGGATTATAGAGCTCAAGGAGATACTTAGAGATTATAAAATGTGATTCTTATTTTAAAGATGAAGAAACTGAGGCACTCAGAAGTAAATTGTGTGTCAGAATTGGATTAAAATGGAAACCCCTAGCTTCCAATTCTGAGTTTTTACCATATCATGTGATCAGCAATGAATCTCTGGTGAAAAACTGTTAATCAAAATAATGAATGTTACATAGTTTTTGTTCTCTATAGGGTATCATGAGAGACTTTTTTCATTCTGTATTCTTTTATTTTACTAAGTTCACAAAGTGCACTTCTATTCCAAAATGCATACTAATTTTTCTTCAAATTCTATAATGTATGACAGAATTTTGTGAATTTTGATATTTAATGTTACATATTGAAAAGTTGGGAAGGTGCCTGGGTAGCTCAGTCCTTAAGCATCTGTCTTCAGCTCAGGTCATGATCTCTGAGTTGGTGAGTTCGAGTCCCATAGCTGGTGAGCTTGAGTCCTGCTTTGGGTGAGCCTCACCTCTCTCTCTCTCTCTCTCTCTGCCTGTCATGGGATTCTCGCTCTCTTTCTCTGCCCCTCACTCACTTGTGCCCTCTTTCTCTGTCTTAGAAATAAAATAAAATAAAATAAATAAAATAAAATAAATAAAATAAAATAAAATAAAAATAAAATAAAATAAATAAAATAAAATAATAAAATAAAATAGCTATGAATGGGCATATATCTGTATATACAATAAAGAAAGATGAGGGATGGTCTCTCAGTTCAAGAAATGGTTCTTGGTAAATTTCATTACTTTTTGTGAAATAAACAACTCTTCCTGTAAATCCTGTCAGTGTTGGGCAGTTTAATGATCCATATGACCACAGTAGGATTAGTTAGTGCTGAGTTCTCCCAGAGGGCTCAAGGAAAACCCATATACAAGAAGAGTGGCAAGGTCTGTTTTATGAAAATCTTCATCAAGTAGGATAAAGAAGAGCACTGTCACAAAGTTTGGATCTCAAAATATTTCACCATCTTTATAAGAAAACATTTTTTCAAGGTTCCGATAGTTTGATGTCATATTTTTATATCTTTTGACTTCCTATGCTTGCCAAAGAGATTTAGAGAAGTGTATGTCGGAAAGTAAATTTGCAACACCAACACATTAGCATATTTTACTGAAAATCTACTCAACCATTACTTTCTAATGTCTATGGAGATGATATTTCTGTAGCTGAGGGTTCATTATTCTTTAAAAATAATAAAATACCCAGGAGTAAATTCACTTATGTATACCCATAATGAACAACTGATAATGACTTATCATCTTATTTAAGAGTCACATAGGAATTTTATCATGGTACACTTTTTCCATGTTTTGAAGAAAGAACAAAAACACAGTAAAGGGACTCTAAATAGAAATATGATTTACATCTGATATGTTTGGATAGTCTCCAAAACCACAGTAGAATCTCTCTTCCTCTGATCAACTTCTGGTGCTGATCTTGCTATCATTTAGTTTTTCAAAGACTCAGATTCTCTTGTCAAAAGCACATTGATCTATCTCGGAACTGCTCTTTGTAACTCATAGTCATAATTTTAAGCATTTCTTAGACAGCATGTTGTAGGATCCTTTGTACGGGGAGTATATGATGAGTATTTCTACATCTTGGTTGAAAAAATACACATTTTAAAAGACCAAGAAATAATCATAGGAATATGGCTGCATTTCTAAGTATTTCAGAATTTAAAGAAGAATCTGCTAATTTAAATGCTGTGTATAATATGCAAGTGGTGTACCAGAGCATAGGGTCAGTATCACATAGCTTAGACTCTGGGCCATATGGCCAACAGCTATATTATCCCAAATATGTATCTTAAACTTTTTAAGGCTCAATTTATTTAGCTGTAAAATGGGGGAAATATTACTCAACTCTTAGGGTTATTGTGAAGCTAAATGAGAATACTTGTCAATTGATTAGCACAATACCTGAGAAGCACTAAGAATAAGTTGAAAAGGTAGTTGACTTATTATTATTAATTTGTAGATACCAGCTAGATATTTCCAGATATGAGTGCAATTATTGCAAATTAAACAGTGGAAAAATCCATTTAAAAGAAAAAAATTTAATGTTTATTTATTTATTTTGAGAGAGGGAGAGAGAGAGCAGGGAGAAGGTCAGAGAGAGAGAGGAAAAAGAGAATCCCAAGTGAGCTCTGTGCTTCCAGTGCAAAGCCCGAGGTAGGGCTTAATCTCAGGAAGCATGAGATTATGGCCTGAGCCGAATCAAGAGCTGGACTGTCAACTTACTGAGCCACCCAGGTAACCCTAAAGGAAAACTTTTTTAATCTCAAAAATGTTGGTTAGAAATAGTTCTATCATTTAGTTCAGGTAATCTAGTTTATTGATTTAAATTCTAGGATTGCATAGTGTTCAGAAAGCTCAAGACGAGATGCTAATTTTTAGAATACTGCAGTATAGATAAGAATGCTCAGAGAAGATTTTGAATGTAAGAGAGTTTTGAGTATAGGATGGAATTGACTATAGCACATCAATAATTAGAAAATATGCCTCTGATGATAATTTCTTCACAGTTGTGTAGGCTATAATTAGTAATCTTTCAGATTACAAGGAAAATTAGTTGGTGCCATTTCATTCCAGTGCTAAGTGGACAGACATCATATATATATACATTAATTAACCACTCAAGTGTTACTTCTGGAAGGAAACACCCCTGCTAAAATCGTATTTCCTGGATGGTTTCCAGCTTCACAAAACAAGGAAAGAACATTTTCTCTTTGGAGCACATTTACGGTGTGATATATTTTATTTCTGAGAGAGAGAGAGAGCATGCGAGAAGCATGAGCAGGGAAGGGTCAAAGAGAGAAGGAGACACAGAATCTGAAACAGGCTCCAGGCTCTGAGCTAGCTGTCAGCACAGAGCCCAACGCGGGGCTCAAACCCACGAACAATGAGATCATGACCTGAGCCGAAGTCAGTCGCTTAACCAACCGAGACACCGTGGCGCCCCTTACTCTGTGAAATTTCTACTCTAGTTAGTGTGGGAGTTTGGAGATGTGTCTCCCACAGGCACCTAACCATTCTGGGTCCCTAACCCAGGATAAGAGAGTTCATCTGTAGCTAAAGGGTGAAAAGAGACAGATGCAGCCCAGATGATCAATGTCAGCCAGAGAAAGATTTGCTGTGGTTCATTCTGAGGAGGGAACTGGAAGGTCAGCATTTCTTCATTCCATCCTTTTATGAACTGAAGCCACAAACCCCTCTCTACCCTCCCACTTCTAACTCCTACTCCCCTACCAGTTCCCTCAAGCAAAAGCTGGTTGAAATAAGTTAATTGACAGCCTGAGGAAGAGTCGAAAGAAAGGAAAAGCAAACAGGACGCATAGGAAAATTAAAGTGGTAGAAAGACAGGCAGGATTTCAGATGAAAAGAAAAAAAATATGGCGGTACACTAATGTGGAAGGACTTACTGATACCAACCTGAGATAGAAAGGATATGGATTCAAGGGTGGATTGAGGGAAAACATAAAGAAAGTTTACATCACTGGATTCCTTCCATGTACTTAAATTTTCTTTGTGAACATGTCTTTCCAATTATTGAGAACATATCTAAGGACTTTCAGTCGTATTATTGTGTTATTTAGCTCGGGTGCTATAACAAGTTCCCATACATTGGGTGGCTTAAGTGGCCTTTCTTTCTCACAATTCTGGGGGCTGAGAAGTGCAAGATCAAGGTGCTGGAATATCTGGTTTTTGATGAGGGCCCTCCTGGCTTGTAGACAGCCAGTCTTCACATTATGTCCCTAGACAGTACGGAGGAAGAGAGAGGAGGATCTGAACCCTCCTTTCCCTCCTTATAAGGCCACCAGTCCCATCAGGGAATTCCACTCCCATGACCATACCAACTCAAAGGCTCCTCTTACAAACATTGTCATATTGGGGATTATTAGTGCTTCAACATGTGAATTTTGGTAGTGCTGGGTGGGGGCCACATTTGTCCATAGCAATACCATGACTGGCTCAGAAAAAGTGAGTGTTGAAGGAGTGAGACATCGCTGGCCACTAGGGTGCTGTGTGCTGTTGTCAGGAGGATTGACTTTTCCACTTCTTATCTTTGGTTTCAAGTTTCCTATTGTCTTTCTACAATGATGTCATTGAGTGTACAAAAACAATACATTGATTTGTAAAACATTAAACATTATTTCCTCAACAGAGGAATAACAGAGAGGAATATTTTATTAATGTCTCATTTTCCTTTCCTGTTTACCTTCTAGAATGTAATACTTTTTTTCATGTTTTCAAAGGTTATTTGTGTACTTTTTCTTTTCTCTCCATTTCAGAAACAGTGATCCCAGAAGCACTGTGTAAGCTCTGGGATGGAGTGTTCTAAAGTGTTGGACAGATCCAGGTTCAAATCCTAGCTCTCTCTCTTTCTAGTTCATTTTACCTCATTCAAGTTGGGAAAATTGAGTAAGAGAATTTAACACAAAATATGTATGAATTAAATGGCAAACAATAAACCCTTACTGACAGCTTTGTTAGTGTTTTCTGTTTTCCTATATTTGGAAAGCTCTGGACAATTAAATTTATGCCAGTATGCAAACATAGACAAAATTACATATTTGTTCTACTGAGTTGAGTAAATTTACAGTCCCCTTGAAAAAGCATCCAATTCCTATCAACACACAAGAGCAAGCAACCATGAACTCCATGTAAAGGTGACTTCTGAACAATCGAGATGCATTATACCTACTCTTAGAGTCTATTTCTGAATTATTTTCCATCTTATTGGATACTACCATATTTTCTAAAAATTGTCATTTCTTCCTCTCTTTCCATCACCCTCTGACAATCAGTCATCAGGTCCTTTTAACTCTGTCCTCTGATTATTTTGGAAACCCATCCTCTTCACACCTACTGCCATTGTGTCATTTCTTACCTAGGTTATCACAGTGGCCTTTCAAACAGTTAGTTAGTTAGTTAGTTTGTTTGTTTGTTTGTTTGTTCATTCATTCCACTTTGCTCTCTAATCTATCCTTTGCCCCTTGGCATTTTAAAAGAGCAAATCTGATCATGTTTCTCCTACCTAAATCTTGCCCACTGGCTCTCTATACCTTATACAATTCATGATAAGATTCTTAGGTTGGCCTGCCACATACTGCTTGTTGTCTTCTAATTACCCATTTTCCCCTTTCCTTTAGTAATAGAACCCCTCCCTCATTTTTAGGAGGCCCATACCTGCCCACACTGAAGGTTACATGCCCCAGCCTTCCTTGTAGTTCATCATGACTGTTTGCCTCAGTGCTGGCCAGTAGAATGGACGAAAGAGTGTCATGTACCATTTATGCTAAGTGTCCTTAAAGTGAGGCAACATGTCCTTCTTTATCCTTCCTTTCTTGATAAATAGATTGTAGATATGAGAGTTGAAGCTAGATCAGCAGTTTGAATTTGTGAGTGGGATGCTCAAGATAGTGGAACAGCAAAAGAGAACCTAAATTTATAAGGATCAGGGCTTCCAAACTTGCCTTAGACTGGCTTCCTCAGGTAATAACTTAAGTATGAGAGAAATAAACTTCTGTCCTATATATGTCAATATTACTTTGAATTAGTGACACATTTAAGCAAGCTAAATCCTGAAATAGATCTCATCCATTACCTTTCGAAGTCCTGTTTACTTTTTGTATTTTGAATTCCATCTCTTTACTACTGGGCATTTTTTCTACAACAATACTGATCTTGGAGTGATTTCAGTCTTACTGCTTTTTGTTCGTGTTGTTCTCACATACTTGCACTTCTAGTCTTCCTCATTTGGATTTTAGAATTCTTACTTGATTTTAAATACCCGGTTAAAGCATCATCTCCCATAAGTACTCACCAACGATCTCCCTTATGCCCTCAAAAGTAATTTTGCTTTTTCTTCATGTCTTACAACTTCCTCTGTTGTACAGGATTACATTATTTCACAGTTCAGGCACATGACAATTACTTATTTGTATGTGTCCTTTTCCTCACTACTCCTTGGGGACATTGTTTCTACTTTATACATTTGCTGTGTCCAGCAGTAACCTGTAATTACTAAGTGATTAATAAAACTTTGTTGAAGCATGGTTTTGATTGTATAGGGCATAACCATATTTCTGGAGATGATTTCAGATAAAAATAATGGCTCATAGTCACTGTTTCTCAATTCAAAGGAAAAAAGCATATTTAGTTGTTACATGAGGGACAGTTAAAAATGTTCAATGTCTCTGTGGCATGTTATTAAAAAGACTGCATGACTTTATTTCAGATACTACAGTCTGTTTTGAAATGCTTCATGATGAAGAATGTTGCCTCTCTGATCAATGTTATGACATTAAAATAGCATTTATTTCCAATGTAATAAAATTGACTACAATCATAAAAGAAGAAGTTTAGATATATCTGTTACCTTTTTAAAACACAACTTCCTAACAAAGTTTTTTTCTTGTATAAAGTTTTGTACCCAACTTTTCCCCTCTAAATGTTTCAGAGTATTTTCCCATGTTTTCAAGTTGCCCTCAAAACCATTTAAAAAATACCTGCCATAGCATTCACTTAATGGCTTCTATGCTTTATTTAACAGCTCTACTTTCTGTTCTCATGTATTTGCCTAGGCTGGACATTTCATAAAAATGGAATCATGCAATATGTGGTCTTTAGTGACTGGCTTTTTTCAGTTTACATAATGCTTTCAAGGTTCACTGATATTGTATCAGCATATATCAGTACTTCATTCCTTTTATTGCTTAATAATGTACCATTGTATGTCTACATCACATTGTGTTTAACCACTCATCAGCTGATGGATATTTACAATGTTTCCATTTCTTGGCTGTTATGAATACAAATGGCATGAGCATTCATGGACAAGTTTTTGTGTAGACATGTTTTCCTTTCTCTTGGGTATATGCCTAGAAATGGGATTGCAGAATCATATAGTAACTCCATCTTTAACATTTTGAGGAACTATTAAACTGTTTTCCAAAATGGCTGTACCAATTTTCATTCCCTCCAGCAATGTATTAGCATTCCACTTCCTCCACATCCTCACTACTGGTGGTTGTTGTTATTGGTATTTTGAGTATAGCCATCCTAGTGAGTGTGAAGTGGTATTCTCATTGCAGTTTTAATTTCTTGTCCCAAATGACTAGTCCCTGTTGAGCACCTCATCGTGTGCTTATTGACCACTTTTATGTATTTGAAAAGTCTAATTTATTTCTGTAACAAATCTCACCAGTCTACTCATAGAATTCGTGTGCAATACCGCAGGGTTAGTTCATTCTGGAGAGATTCAGTGTCACAAATCTTAAGATGGGGAAGGAAGGAAAATTTCAAATGAAGTACCCTTAGTTTACAGTTAAATGAAATAATAGCTAGAGAGGTGAAGTGGCCTAGGAATTGAAAGCAATGATTACATTCAAATCACTATCGTCTCTTTGCAAAACACAAAGAAGCAGGGTAGCTTGGCAATGATATAAACTCTCATTTTACACTTGAGTGTTTTGGTAGCAAGAGAATTGAATATAACAGATAGTAGAAAAGCATTCTATTTTACTTTTAGCTACTGAAAGAAATGGGTAGTAGCTTGAATCTGTACAATTTATCTCAGTTGATGACCTAGACCTAACAATTCATCCTCTGTCCGTAACAAAGCATGGTACTAATAGATTTCAAACATATCACTCAGGGAAAGATATTTAGCTTGTCTGTTGCTGGATTAGGACCAGGATATTAAATTCTTAGATTCCTGACTCATTGGGTTGGTAAACTTTTAGCTAAACACTACCCTGCACCCTCTTTATTGGATCTTTCCAGGAAGCAGTGTTGTTTTCAGTCCTTGATGCAATTATTTTGAGAATCATTCATCCTAATAAAATCACACTCAGGAAATGTTAAAATACTTTTTTTTTTTAAGAAAAAGGCAGGCTGTATATAATTTGCTGTTTGCACAGATGAAGTTGTACAGACTACACAGAATAATGACATGCAATCCATTAGCGTTTGTGGCTGACTTGTTTTCTCCCAAAGATTAGTATTTAGAATTTCTAAACCTAAGATATGTCTGAGATTCACAGGACTAATATGCAGTATTGTGTCTATCAAAGCCATTTTACATCAAAGAGGCAGTCAAGTATAATCTTTCTTTTCAAGTTGCAAGAATTAAACATAAGTCACATTTATCTAAGGGAACTAACTTTCTTTTTTTAAGTTTTTATTTAAATTCCTGTTAGTTAACATACAGTATAATATTAGTTTCAAGTGTACACTATAGTAATCTAAGAATTCCATACAACATCCAATACTCATCACAAGTGCTCTCCTTAATTCCCATCACCTATTTCACTCAAACCCAAACCAATTACCCCTCTGGCAACCAGCAGTTTGTTCTCTATAGTTGAGTCTGTTTCTTGGTTTTTTCCCCCTCTTTTTTCCCCTTGGCCTGTTTCTTTTGTTTTTTAAATTCCACATATGGGTGAAATCCTATTGTGTTTTCATTTCTCTGACTAATTTTTGTTTAGTATAATACTCTCTAGCTCCATCCATGTCATTGCAAATGGCAAGATTTGATTCATTTTATGGCTGAGTAAATTCCATTGTATATATATACACCACATCTTCTTTATCCAGTCGATGTTCATCAGTCCATCAGTTCATCAGTCGATGGACCATCCATGTCCATCAATTCATCAGTCGATGGACACCTGGGCTATTTCCATATTTTGGTTATTATAGATAATGATGTTATAAACATCATGGTGCATGTATCCCTTCAAATCAGTATTTTTGTATTATCTGGGTAAATACCTAGTAGTGCAATTCCTTGATCATAGAGTAGGTCTATTTTTAACTTTTTGAGGAACCTTCATACTGTATTCCACAGTGGTTGCACTAGTTTGCATTTCCATCAATAGTGCAAGAGGGTTCCCCTTTCTCCACATCCTTGCTAGCATCTGTTGTTTCTTATGCTGTGAATTTTAGTCATTCTGACAGATGTGAGACAATATCTCATTGTAGTTTTGATTTATGTTTCCTTGATGATTGGTGATATTGAACATCTTTTCATGTGTCTATTGGCTATCTGTATATTATCTTTGGAAAAAATGGCTATTTATATCTTTGTCCATTTTAAAATTTGATTATTCATTTTTGAATGTTGAATTTTTAAGTTCTTTATATATTTTGGATACTAACTCTTTATCAGATATGTCATTTACAAGTATCTTCTCCCATTCCAAGTGTTACCTTTTAGTTTTGTTGATTGCTTCCTGCCTTGAGCAGAAGCTTTTTATACCAATGAAGTCTAAATAGTTTACTTTTGCTTGTGTTCCTTTATCTCAGGAAACATTATCTAGTAAGAAGTTGCTACACCAATGTCAGATAGGTGTTCTCTAGGATTTTGCTTGCGATCTCTAGGATTTTGATGGCTTTCTGTCTCAGATTTAGGTCTTTAATCCATTTTGAATTTATTTTTGTGGATGGTATAAGAAAGTGATCCAGCTTCATTCTTTTGCATGTTGTTATCCAGTTTTCCCAATACCCAACACCATTTGTTAAAGAGATGGTCTTTTTTTTTTTTTCCATTGCATAGTCTTTCCTGCTTTGTGGAAGATGAGTTGAGCATATAGTTGTGGGTACTTTTCTGGTCTTTCTATTCTGGTCCATTGATCTACATGTCTATTTTTGTGCCAGTACCATATTCTTTTGATCGCTACAGCTTTGTAATATGACTTGAAGTCCAGAATAGTGATGCCTCAACTTTGCTTTTCTTTTTCAAGGTTTCTTTGGCTACTCAAGGTCTTTTGTGGTTCCATACAAATTTTACAATTGTTTGTTGTAGCTCTGCGAAAAGTGCTTTTGGTATTTTGATAGGGATTTCATTAAATATGTAAGTTGCTTTGGGTAGTATAGACATTTTAAAAATATTTGTTCTTCCAATTCTTGGGCTAGCTTTAATTTTAATGGCAGATAACATCTCATGAGTCAGTGAGTGAAACTGGACTGAGAATCTTGTTATTACCCATAGCAGGGCCACCTACGAACTACATATATAAAAAGGACAGTTAACTAGAGATTTTTGCCTTTGAATAGCAATAGCTACTAATGGAGGGAATATTTCAATGATTATGCTTTATGTCAGAAAAGCTACTATATTTTCAATATTATATATCCTATATATATTTTATATACTCCATAGTCTAGAGCTCAAACATAAAATACTAGATTGCAACAAATATAAATTTTGTTATTGAAAAGATGTTCAGGATTTAATTATATTAGTACATCATTTCTTCAGGTGATATATTTTCTTTATTTTTGTATTATTTATCATTTCATTTTTCTCAACATAGAATAATTTGAGTACAACTAAAGGACTACAATTGTCAGAGACATTTGAAACAATTTCACTATTTTTTGTGTGTTTCTCTGAAATCGCTTAAATGTTATGTATCCTAGATCTTTAATGTTATTGAAATCAAACTAGTCACACAATAAATTCTTCTAGATAAATATGTTAAAAAAATTTGTGAACTTCAATCTTTTTATAAGTCTGCTTTCTCTTTTGTGACCCATGAAAATTTTCACAGGATTCAACTTCATTCTCTATGCTTTCTTTTATGAACACTTTTCATATTAAAGACAATGAAATATAGCAATTATTATTTTTATTTAAAAAATGGCCTATTCTGAATCTAACTATAAAAGATGAAAATATTCCAAACTTGCCTGTGCTAGTCATAATTGCAATATGAATACTGATATTGATTACATATTAAATTTGTTATGAAATAAAGACACTCTTCAGAATTTAGGTTAGTTGGGACCTTTCAGTCACATAGAGGCCATATCAAATCCTTCCCTTCTCAAGGGAAATTTCATCACAAATGACTGACTGAAATCTAAGTTATAATAATTTAAAAATATTGAAGGGTTTCTATCTCAGAAATGTCTCCTCTCTCTCTGTGCTTAATTTTACTCACATATATTGAAAGGTGAGTACCAGTTTAAACTTTTTGTTTCTTTGCTAATTTTTTGTTCATTTATTCTTTAACAATTATTGACCATTTACAATAACAACCAAGAAACTGTCTGAAATCTGTGAAAGACAGGATTAAATTCCGAACTGATCCTGTTCACAATCTACTAGGGTGACTAATTCATGCATAAGTTAAATGCAAGGGAAATAAACTATTTTCTCTTCCCTCTATTTCTCTTCTGTGGCTGTGAAACAGGCAAATCATAAATAAGATTTGAATGTTATTAGCTAAAATGAGAATTTAATTCTAGTCGATTCTGATGCTAAATACCATGCTATGATTTAGAGATGTAGTAATTTGCATAATGTATCCCTTCTTTTAAGCATTTACAGGCCTGTGTGGAGTCAGGTGTATCAACAGATGCTTCTATACAATTTGATAAGTGTCATAATAGCGGAAAGTCCAGAATAAGTAGAGAAAACACAGGAGAGAGACTACAGTGGCCTGGACATGTTTCCAGAGGAAAGAACTTTAAATGTGGCTCTAAGGTTCTGAGGGTAAACACAGATATATATCCAGGTGGACTGAGAATGGATTGAGAGTGGGAAGAACAAATCAGAAGCATAGATATGGAATTTTCATGTAGCTACATGCATGGAGATGATCTCAGAAAATCTTGATAAAATGTAAAATCATCTTTTTGTTCTTGCTGTTGTTGTTATCCAGAAATTAACATAATAGACACTCCAGAATAAGCCTGTGAAGTGGTTCTCATCTTCTATTTTATTTATTTGTGAATTGCATGTATTTTAAGTACATATTTCTTTCATGTTAAGGAAATAATTTTTCTCTCTAATTTATTAGAACTGTTAGCCTCTAAAGGAGAATCATCTTCGCATTGAGATCCTGACTAAATCAGTGCATATCTGAGAGGGGTGGGAAAATTGTAGAAAACTGAGGGGTCTGGACAGAGAAAGAAGGAACAAGGTGACAACATTGTCTTTGTCCAATATATGCCTAATCAAATAGAGTTGTAAATTAAAAGCCCTTCAAAAGTAGAAGTGCTATCAGTCCAACATTCAATGGTTAATAAGTGTGTAAAAGATGCCCAACATCTGCAGTCATCAGGTAAATTCCAATTAAAACCACTGTATCTCACTATACACCACCAAAAGGTCTAAAATCAAAAGGTCTGACAATACCAAGAGGAAATGGAATGACCTCATATTGTTGGTAGGAGGTAAAATGGTACAAACACTTTGGAAAATAATTTGGTAGATATTTTACAGTGAAACATACCATATGAACCAGCAATCCCACTCTTAGGCAATTACCCAAAGTAAATTAAAACACACCCACACAAATGTTTGTACATGAATGATCATAGCAGTGTTATTTATAATTGCCCCAAACTGTAAACAACCAATATGTCCATCACAGGTGAATGAATAAGCAAATGATAGTTTAGCCATATGATGGGATACTGTTCAGCTAAAAGGAACAAGCTACTGTTGCACACAACATAGATACATCTCAAAATCATATTCCAAGCAAGGAAAGAAAAAGAAAGAAGGAAAAGAAAAAAAAAAGACACAAAATCTAATTTCCTTTGTATGAAATTTTATTTTTTTTATTTTTTAAAAATATTTTTTATTTATATCTAGGAGAGAGAGACAGCGTGAGCAGGGGAGGGTCAGAGAGAGAGGGAGTCACAGACTGAAACAGGCTCCAGGCTCTGAGCTGGCAGTCAGCACAGAGCCCGACGCGGGGCTCTAACCCACGAACCGTGAGATCATGACCTAAGCGAAAGTCAGACGCTTAACCGACTAAGCCACCCAGGCGCCCCCTTTGTATGAAATTTTAAATCTATATAAATCTATGGGGACTATAGCTCAGTGGTAGCCTAGGGTAGGGGCTAGTGAGATTGACCACAAAGAGGCACAAGGAAACATTTTGTGCTGATGGAGATATTTTATATCATGATTGAGGTGGTAGTTACCTAAGTATATATATAACTGAGAACTGCCTAAACTGTATGCTTAATATTGATGCATTTGTTGCATATGAAATAAGCCTCAGTAAATTTAATTAACAATGAGATGAAAAATCCTTAACAGAGAAACTAATTACCGAGATTGAGACCTTTCATGATATAGAGTGAATTTTCGTTAAACAAGCAAATAATTTGTTTTGAATAATTGATGGCACAATAGCCAGGAGCAAGTGTGGTGTTCAACTTATGGTTATACTCTTTATCTACTAGATGATGCTACACTCTACATCATCTCTTAATCCAAACCCAATTCTAGCTTTTAAACTGTTCACTATGTGAGGGGCAGGCAGTAGCGAGATTAGACAAAGATGATTTGAGAGTTTTGTGTGGAAAAAAGGAATGATAATTCTATGCATTGTTCACATTGTTGTTATAAAGGTACAACCTTACAAATTGATTGAGACACATTTCATTCTCAGGTATCTCATTCACAATCAATACCCAGGTTTTAAGGCTTTATTTCAAATAATTTGTTATTGATACCTCACTCAAATATAAAAGTAGCACAATTCTAGCAGAGTTCTAGGAAATTTCATGAAAAGGCAACTGAATGTATTTTACATGATCCAGATAGAAATACATAAAATGAAAGCTTTTAAAGGTTAGTACTTTCACTGTTTGGTAGTTCCAAATACCCAAGCTACCCCAACTTTCACCTTGCACATTTATTTTTTTTAAGTTTTTTGATGTTTCTTTATTTTTGAGAGAGAGCAGAGCACACACCCACGTGTGTCACCCAGCACATTTAAATTAGGCATGTGAAATTACTCACCATACTGCCTTTGATAGAAGCCTTTGATAGATGAAAAGAACCATCCTGGATAATGAAATGCTGATGATAAGGATGCACGCCTTCATTCTTCATTTTGATTTTGTGGTCACCCTGCTTATCACGTACCAGGACTACCCAGTCACATCACAAATGTTCAGTAATGATAACAGTAATAAAGCATTGCACAAATATTATGAGATTAAATATGATGAACAAAAAAGTTTCTAAAGTATTGATAGAAGAAAACTTAATGTGAGTTAATAAAGAAGTGAATTTATATGTATTTCCAGAATTTAAAAACCCAATATTATACAGAGAAATATTCAGAATTCATTCAAAACCTAGGTTTTGCCTGATTTTATTTTGAAGCACTATTATAAAATATGATAATTATTGTAGAGTAGGATAAAAGCCATTATCTCCATTTTGTGATATCCAATGATTTCTCCAAGGAGATTCTAAACAACATACACTTTAATTTGACACATTTAAGTATTGATTTTGACATTTCACTACATTTCTTGGTTATAATGACTAATTTATGAATCAGACATGAGAATTCTGATGTTTTAATTCAATGACTTTCATATAATTGGAATGAATTCCAGTGGAAATCCTTATAAGCTTCTTTAGGCTATAGAACATGTGACCTTGGTGACACTGCGATTTTTTTTTAAAGATGAACATTCACTCACACCTTCATGATAAACATCAATTTATGGCATTGCATTAAACACCTTTTACAATATTGGAGCTGACCTACAACTTTAGGCTATGTGAAGCCCATTCATGAATGTCTAATTTAAGGAACTCTGATTTATAAAGAAGAATCTGTAATATGGAAAAATAGTCTTTGAAGTAAAAAGTCTTCCTCTAAAGCCAAATGATCAATGTGTTTGGTGGTAAGAAGAAGAAATTCTTTAGATTTTTTAATCTAACCCACCCAAACAATCTTTGTTTAATAAATTGGGAATGAACAATTTTTAAGTGACTTTAACGACATCTACTAAACAATAATAAACTTCTGCTAACAATCATAATTAGTACTTCTATCAGGAAGGAATGCATTTTAGCCACATTTTACAGGATATCCAAATTACAGGGGCTCAGCTGAATAGATTTTATTTCAAAAACTTTTAAAAATTAAAAAAATGAAACAAGATGCCTAGAGATGAGGCTGCTCAGAGCTGGTTTGGCGAGTCTGTAAAATCATCAGTGATACAGCACCTTCCAACTTTCTGTTCCGTAGCCCGCAGGGCAGCATTCAGGTTCATAGCTGTTGTCTCGTATTCACAAATTGGATTCTCTACATGAGCCAGCATTTGGGGAGGGGGAGGGAGGGGGAGTAGAAGAACAAAGGTTGTGTACAAGTAAATTGAGTCTCTTTTAGAAAGCTTTTTTTTTTTTTTAATAACTCAGAAACTTCCACCTTCGTTTAATTGCCTGGAATGATCACATAGCCAGTTGTAGCTTCAATGGAAACTGGGAGGTATAATTCTGCACCTGGTTACATGCTGCCTCAGTCAAAATCAGGTTATATCACCACAGTGAAGAGGAGAACAGACACTGAGAAGGCAAACAGAAGTGTCTGTCACAAGTTCAAGTGAACAATACACACACTGCATCTATATGACATGGTGGGATTGTTTTTAACTTTCTCAAAGAACAACAGCCTTTTATACTTCAATTTTAGTCTAAATTATTTGCTGCCAGGTCAAACATTATGCTTCGTTGTTTAGCTTTAATAGTCAAATGAGTGTGTTTGGAAGCAGTTTACATGCTAGATTTGAAATAAAAATAGAAATGTTATGTTTTGGTGACAGATGCACCTGGACCAAACCTATGTGTAATATAGATTTATATTTTGCCAAATTGTCTCATAATATTTGTGTAGTGATGAATACTTTCTCAAAAATCCATTTTGTGTACAATATTCCAAATGGTTTGTATTCATTAAAAAAATTTGTTGAATAAATGGCTCAGGTATACTGCTATGGTGAGGTATTTCCAAAAGCTCTTGTAACTAAAATATAGCACTTATAATTGATCACTTTAAAATGAGTTATACATGTGTGTGTATTTGCATTAAACATAATTAGCTAACCACAGCCCACAGCTTATGTCTGTATGGTGTGTGTAATCTGTTTATAGAACAGAGCAGATGACATAATGTAGATTTTGGCAAGTATTCACATTCTCCTTCCACAAACAACATCTGAAATGATAAAAACAACATACAGATGAATAGCTCTCAATAGGTAAAATCATTATAACCCACATTTGCCAACCCAATTTTAATCCTGTTTTGTTGGTCAAATATTTTGAGAGGAAAGTATATGATACTAGCACATGGCTCAATATTTCCCTTTAACAGGAGAGTAATTCTCCAGCATCAAGGATGTGGAGCCAGGAAACACTGTAGTTGGAAAGCTGAGCTGGGGGCTGAGTCCTGTTCCTCAGGATAGCCTGGCTGAAAATGCCAATGCCTTTGTCCTACACACACTTACCCTCATTGTGTCCATTGTATCCTTTGAAATAGAGTTCCAATTGTATATATGATTAGAAAGAAAGAAAGAAAGAAAGAAAGAAAGAAAGAAAGAAAGAAAGAAAGAAAAAGTCATCTGAAGGTAGAGTGCTCCCTTCTGCTCTGCATCGTACAGCCTAAGTGTGGAAACCCCTTATCACATGTCAGGCACAGAAGGGCAAGGCTCTTCCCTAGCTTTATTCAAAGCAATGAAGATGTTACCATTAATTACTAATTTTTCAATATATTTTTTCAGCATCCTGACCATTCTTAACTGGATTCCTAGTCATTTTCACATAAAGTTTTCAATTTCTTGAAGGATTTCTTTAAATATAAACACACGTTTTCCTGGTTACAAAATACTTCCTATTCACCGTAAGTTTAGAAAAGTAATGAGGAAGAAATTTTGAGTTACCTAAAATTAAGAGATAAGAATTGTTAATATTTTTATATTTATTTCCTTTTTAACACACACACATATTTTTTAAAAATCAGATCCTATCCTATATCCTATATAGAATATACAACTGAGAATTGAGAAACTAATCTATTTTCCAATGCCATTAAATACTGTTTGGACTATTTATGGTATTTTTAGGATTCATGTTATGCCATAATCATTAATGTTATTTCCTTTTTTTTTAATTTTTAAAAAAAAGTTTATTTATTTTGAGGGAGAGAAGTGGCAGAGGGCCAGAGAGAGAGGGAGAAAGAAAATCCCAAGCAGAGTCCATGCTATCAGCACAGAGCCCAATGTGGGACTTGATCTCATGAACTGTGAGATCTTGTCCTGAGCTGAAGTCGGACACTTAACCGACTGAGCCACCCAGGCGCCCCTATAATCCTCCTTTTTAATAAAAGGCAAATTAACACATCCAGAGAGGCTGCATGAGCAAATTGCTTACACAATCATCTTTTCCCCCCTTAACCAAACTTTATGGTTCATGGTTCCCACGTGGTAATACTTTGTGCTTATATTTTCATGAGGCTCCAGTGAATTTAGGGTGAGGCTCAGAAATGGACAGTTTTAACCTGTCAGATGATTCCTATGTGTGGATCATCCTTTGAGAAATACCACTTTGAGTGATCTGGCTACTTCGCTTTTGGCTCTTTTAATTCTTTGTGCTAGTAAAATAGATGTAAATGGAACAGAGGTATCTTTTAAAAAGCATGTTAATGTCTTCAGTTTCCAAAATGGTCTACTCAATGTATCTGTTTAATTCGAGAGGCTACTGCAAGAATGTTCATTTGTCTTTTGTTTGGGGCTTGGATCAGGTCTGTCCCTTATCCTCTAAAATATAGTTTTTAAGAGCTAAATTTTATCAGTTTGGAAGAAAGGTGATAAACATAAGTTAGTGTGTATGCCCAGCTGGAAATAAAATTAAAGTCTTCCTTTTATATTTGGTTAGAGTAACCTATCTAATATTTATCGCCAAATTATTGCTCCAAGTATGTTCAGACTGTAACTTTGGTTTTTAAGACAGGCTATTCATGTGGGACATTTAAAGAAATGTTTCTTATTCTGTAAGTAATACCTTAGAATAGGGCAGTGATTTCCTTAACACACCATATGCTGGTTAATTGGTCCTTGCTTGATTTTTTTGGAGATGGTTTAAAAATATTACAACTTTTGGAACAGTGGTCATTTAATGAACAAATAATTGCATTCCAATTAATATATAAAGACTGTAGCAATATCTCCTCTTCTATATTCAGACAAGTAAAAATTTTGCATTAAATCTTCAATTTGATTTTATGTTAATATATTAATGAATAAAAGTAGAGTCATCTTCAAAAGAACCTGGTTCTTTAACAAGGACTTTACAACATTTAAGCTAAGCACTAGTAAGTTCTATAGCCAGCACTACTAGCCAAGTGGTATCTGTTATCCTTAGATCCTGAAAATCTCATTGTAAGATACCTCATTAAAAAAAAAAAAAAAAACAGTTAACTTTTTTAAACCTGAGTTTGCTCCTATGTAAAATGGAGCAAGTATTAGAATTGACTCATAAAGTATTTGTAAAAATAAAGTAACAATTATACAGTAAAACCTTGGATTTTGAGTAACTTGTTCTGCAAATATTCCACAAGACAAGCAAACATTTCTAATATATTTTAACTGATAAACTGGCAATGACTTGCAGTATGAGTAACATGGGATGCTGAACGTCATATGATCACAACTGAGCCAATGGTTCTTGAAACTCACTTTGCTATGTGAGTGCTTTGGATTACAAGCATGTTTCTGGAATGAAATATGCTTGCAAACCAAAGTTTTACTCTATAATGTTCTAGACATAGAGGTCTAGCACAGAGCAAGCTTCTCTTCTTCATAAATACAAGAATAGAATATGAATATTATTCTAAATAATGTCACCTACATATGAATATTATTATTTTTAGTTCACAGAAGAAGAGGAAACTGAAAAACATCAAGTAAGGCACCAACCAAATATCTAAAGCTGTGCAGCTTAAAAGTGAAAGATCTGGGATTGAAACCCAGACTATATAACTCCAGACAAACATGATTCTTCACACATAAGCACTGTGCTAAACTGCATTCTAATTCGTCTATCTGCAACACATTTTCCACTCTATCCTTCCTTCAGGAAATTCAACTTTCTCTGGACATTTAGGATGGCATGTAATATAATGCCAAATGACCTTCTATAGCCAAATGGAAGATTAATGGGAAGGGCTCCTGCCAATTCTCAGTGTGAGACAGGCCTTCAGTTACTGCTGAACTGAGGCAGGGTCTTCTCCACTGCTTTCTGTTTCATTCTTTGAAGTTTTATTATAAATAGAAATAAAAACAGATTTCTATTAGAAATGGTAATAGCCATCCTCCCCTGCTTCCAGGACTCTTCCTGTATCTACTTCTGCTTATAACACAACACTGGGGAAGATGGTATCCCCCAGAATACAGCAGTCCACCATCCACCTCTTTCGTTCTTGTTCTGCCTTGAACATTTTCAGGGATCACAGTCTCTTAATTAGTATAGAAAGAAAAGATAGGGCACCTGGGTGGCTCCATTGGTTAAGCATCCGACTTTGGCTCAGGTCATGATTTCACACTTCACAAGTTCAAGCCCCATGTCGGGCTCTGTGCTAACAGCTCAGAGTCTGGAGCTTGCTTTGGATTTTGTGTCTCCCTCTCTCTGTTCCTCCCCCACTCATACTCTGTCTCTCTCTCTCTCAAAAACAAATAAACAAACAAACATATTTTTAAAAAGGAAGGAAAAGCTTAAAGAAGTAAACAATATCACTTTGGCCACCTCCAAAAGTAGCCCAGGTACAAATGAAATAACTCTCTTATTTTCTACAGGGCACTGAGTTTGGGAGTGTGACGTGGGGAAAAGAAGAGGTTTTCTGACCTTCTTTCAGTTGGGCAACGTATTCCTGTTTCATGAGACAATAACACTGTGGCCACACATTATAGCCTTCAGGTACATGGCTGTGCATGGATATTTGAACAATGCTGAGAAGTGTTGAGGGGACTCCTTGGGCACGAAGAACACAGAGTTCGATGTCTGTCTTTTCCTCTAAGGGGGAACAGGCAACTGAATGGATGCTAAGAGTCTGGCATGAGTGCTGTAATAGAGATCATACGTGGCACTGAGACACAGAATAGAAATAAATAACTCCGTTGCTTACATAGTCTGCTTGGAGGGGAAAAAAAAAAAAAAGCAGGACCAGGTCACCAGAAGGCAGCTGCTGTGCCTATATTGCAGGCATTGATGTAAGACCCACGCTGGGGTTACAGACATTAATAGAGTCCCAAGAAGGAAAACAAAATGGTACTCAAACATGAAAATTTTTGTGAAGAATAAAAAAGAATAGCCTTGGGCAATTAATGTAGAAGGAGATGGAAAAGTAAATTTTAACTCAAAGCACATAGAAACATTAGCACCCAGGTGAGAGTAATATGATTTGAGTTCTTATCCCAGTTCTCTGCCTACACAGTGTATGTGGCAAGTTAAATCCCATCTTTGGACCTCATTCCTCAGCCATAAAGCAAGATGGTTAGCCAAGACGGAATCTGAAGACCATTCTAGCTCTAGTGTTTTCTGGTTCTATGTCTTAGTCCTGACAAGCAACAGCAATAGGCAACTTCAGTAAAACTGTCAGAGTCAGAGAAGGCAAAGCAGTGCTCACCTCTACAATCCAAAAGGAAGAAGCCCCCAAAGGAAGCATAGCCAGGACGCATATTACAGATGTTACAGATTTAGGAAAAATAGCCTTTGAGTATATTTACATGTGAAGTCTCAAGAATCGTATCATACCAAAAATAAATTATTTCTGACTTTAAAAGAAAAAGTTAATTCCACAAATGAAAAGAATGAATTTGCAATTAGAATGAAAGTAAAAAGAATACTACAGGCAGGGATGATAGTTTTCAGTAGTCACATGTTTGCAAATCAGCTGTTTATAATAAACTTAAACTTTAAATTGATTAATTATTTTATTGTTCTGACTGTTATTTTGAAAATGGTTACATCAAATAGTTTGAAAATGGATCCAGGTGTAGTGTCTCTTTGACATTATTGAGAATATATGAGCAAATGGAAGATCAGTGATTTCATTAAAAATAACTATAGACTTGTCTTATGTTGGGTATATCTGAAATAGTTTTAGTGTTAAAAGTGTAATATGTAAGGAACAATTAGCCTATTTGTAATAGTGGAAGAATACATTGGCATTATTACTAATGAAGATTAGTATATCTATGTAGAAATTCATCTTCATAGCATTAACTGGTTACTTGTTTATTCTAAAAAGAGGGGAATTTCTAAATAAAGGAAAGTGGAATTGTGTGAAATTGTCATGAGTGGCTAATTCTCATAGGGATCTTACAATAGGTCTTTGTTTACAGAGGCAAAAAGATTATGTGACTTTTCAGTAATTGGAGAGAACATTTATTTAATTATAGATATTTTCACTATAATTTTAGAGGAAATACCACACAATTACATAAGCACTGAATATAATATCTTATTTTTAATTTGCATAGTGTGTGGTTAAATCTATACTCTAAAATAAACCAGAGCCATAATTATATATACTTTTGAAGTTAATACCTAATCTTTTCACCAAATACAACTCTCCATTATTTTATTTGTAAATATGTTAGCATATCAACACTTTTAACCACTAATGTATGGAGATTTCTTGAGAATAATTATTTATATACCCTTACACTTTTGAAAATATCTACGTTGTTTCACCTGGTTAATACTTTAGAAGAATATGGTTAGCAACATTTTTTAAAACTCCATGTTTTAAAATTGCATTTAAAGTTCTATGTAGAATATATTGTTTACTGTTTGCAATTTATAAGGTTTTATTTTAAGAATTTTTTCTTTCCTGAAATCTGGTCATGTGTAGCAACATGGATGGACCTTGAGGGTGTTATGCTGAGCGAAATAAGTCAGGCAGAGAAGGACAAATATATGTTTGCATGTATAGGAGGATTAGGAGGAACTTAACTGAGGAACAAGGGGGAGAAGAAGGGCGGAAATGGTGGGGGAAAGGGAGAGAGGTGAACTATGAGAGACTCTTGAATGCTGACAAAAACTGAGGACTGATGGATGTGGGGGGGAGGGGGGATGGACATGGAGGAGGACATTTGTGGGGATGAGCACTGGGTGTTATGTGGAAACTAATTTGACAATAAACTATTTGTAAAAAAAAAAAAAAGAATTTTTTCTTTCCATTTGGAATCATAATTACTATTTTTATGCTATTTAACAATTTTATGCACACTGAAGTGGTTTTTTTGGTTCAGCAATATACTTTTACAGTGCTTTCTACAATGCACATTTTTATGACTGCTAGATGAAAGAATTGATTTACTTATCTGAATCTTCCACAATACACAATGGATCTTTGGGAAAAAAAATAGTTTTTAACTAAAAGAGTGATTAGAAACTGGTGAAAGAGTGTATTTCATTTTTAAAAAAAAGCCTTAACTCCCTTTATAAATCTTCACTGCTCATGTGCTATGATCAAGGCTTAGGAATTCACACATGAACTAGCATGAACTCTGCCTTTAGAGAATTTACAGTCTCTGAGCGGAGATAGGACACATGCACCATCAAGTAGGATAGAAAATAAGATTGAGGGGCTCCTGGATGGCTCAGTAGGTTAAGCATTTAACTTCGGCTCAGGTCATGATCTCACAGCTTGTGAGTTTGAACCCCAAAATTAACTCGCTGCTGTCAATGTAGAGCCTGCTTTGGGTCCTCTGTCCCCCTTTCTCTCTGCCCCTCCCCTGCTCTCTCTCTCAAAAATAAATAAATTTTTTTTTAATTTTTAAAAAATAAAACAAGATTGAAACAAGAGAAAAAAGTCAAAGTTTTATGACAGACAAATGAACAAATTTGGAAATGGTGAAACTGTAAGAATGTTGAGAGACAGACAAGAGACAAGTGAGTTTGGCCTCCTATGCCTTCCCATCAATTCTCATTCTCAGTGAAGTGGTACCTGGCTTCCTATTCATTGAGGAAAACAAAGCACTCAGAAGAGAACTTCCATTAAGTACCACCAACCACTTCTGCCCACCTCCCTGCACCACCTTGCCCCAGGTCACTGTGGATGACCTATACATCTATCCAGGCTGGTCCTCCCATTTTCTCTGTAAACCTCATTCCTTCTTTCCTTACATGGGTGTTTTTCCAGCCATGATCCCTTCTGCCTCCTGCATCGTTAAGTTTTCTTTCTCTTTGGGTCATAATGATCAGCATAAAAACATTCTGTTTTTCTCTTATCAAAACGTAAACCTCTTGACTTCATTTTCCTCTCCGGGTAATGCCATATTCCTTTTCTTCACTTTATAAAACTCCTTGAAAGAATTGTCCCTATTTTCTATCTTCAAAAAATTCTGAACACACGCTTAATTGGCACTTCCACTTTTCAAGCCAGCAAAAAAATTTTTTTTTGTCGTTAAGAGTGTCTTTCTTGATTCAGCCCTTCTCGATCCTCACCTCCATTGACAATTTACCTACCACCAGCGACAAACACAGGAGATAATTTCAGCTTAAAACTTTTGCTTTGTTTTGACTTCTTGTGTCTCCCTTCTGTCTGTCCTCTCCTTCTTAGCATTCTTTGCTAGGTCTTCTCATCACCTGACCTCTATCCTGGTGTCAGAACTCCACCCCTTGATCAATTTCTTTGCTATCAGAGCTTACTTCTTTGAGAATTTCAATTAACCAAATGGCTTCAAAGATAGTCTTTCGGTTGATAACTCCAGCCTGTGACCTCTTCCTCACTATCCAACTGCCCACTTGATAAGATTGCCCGACTCCTCAAAAAGGAATGTGGGATACCTGGTAAAATTAGAATTTTAGAAAAACAATGCCTAATTTTTGTAGTATAAGTATGTGCCGTGTTTTGTATTTATCTAAAGCGATTTTTTTTTATTTATCGGAAATTCTAATTTGACTGGGCGTCCTGTCCTTTATCTGACAACCTCACCACCCAGTATCTCTGTCTCCTCTTTGATGCCCAAGAGGCATCTCAAATAGAAAATGTCCAAAACTGAGCTCCTGACATTCCTCCCACACCACCTCTTGAGTAGTCCTCCTCTCGGTGCAAGGCAACTCCATTCCTCTAATTGCTCAAACAAAAACATGTAGTTGTAATGGCTCATGTCTTTTCTCACATGACAGCTTATTTATCATCACATCATACCAGGTCTAAGCTCAAATTCACTTATCCAGAATTTGATCTTTCACCTGGTCCCGAAGCCACATCCTCTCTTGTCTCTGAATAGATCTCTCTGTATCTGCCTTTATCCCCTTCCAATCTCCTTTCTGAATAGCAACCAGAATACAGATATGAATGCATAGGGTTGGTGTCTATAGAAAATAAGTGACTATTTTAAAAGAAAGTACCAACCTTGGGTTAAAAAAAAAGCCTTTAGAATTAAAACAATACAGACTTGACTCTTGTCCAGATTGTTTTAAATAATTTTTTTATAAATAAACCTTTGCTTCTCACTCATGGAAGATTTTTCTTGCATGGTTTACAGGAAGATAAGCTGCCATTATACAGCCGCATTTGCATCCCTGAAGTTCTGTCATACTGCAGGGAAAATGCCAAAAAGTCCTGGCACCATAGCTGAGGGCTGACCTCTTTAAAAGGTTTAAGAAGTTTGAAAGATCAAAAATTCAAATAGCTATTAAGAGGTTGGGTTTTTTTCTTTCTGCTTCTACAAAATAATAACAAATAACATTTATTTACCAATTACTTGTTTCAGGACCTGTTTTAGGTATTTTGCATGAGTCTGTACTGCTCTATCCCCATGTATATATGAAGTGCAGAAAGGTTAAGTGACATGGCTGGGGCCAGCAGTATAGCTATGGGGTTCAGCACACTGTCCGCACCTAAATTGATAATGAGCTCCTCTGCCTGAGCTATCCACAATCTTTTTCTCTTCTGGAAGTTAGAGATACAGTGAACATGTCCATAGTTTATTTGGAGTTCTTATTTTCTTTAAAAACTCCCTTTGTAATACTTTACTTCTGATTTATATCATAAGAGAAAAAAGATGTCAATAATCCTGAAAGTATAAACTGGTTCTTGAAATCACACACTCATATACACACACACATTCCCAGAGTTTGAAAAGGTTATTATGTTGACATTTACAGTCTCAACCTGCAGAGATGTGTTTTAAAGATTAGAGCTTAGTAATTATGCTTTTCTGTAACTCCTTGAAATGATGTTGGTTAAACAATGCAACTGTATTCTGAAGCCCAACGATTATTACTGATGAGTTAAATACTATGGCTTAGTATTATTAGGGGGTCTCTCATGTGATGCTTAGGAGGATTAGGCAGCTGTCCTATGTCTCTTTTGGAATCCCACAGACTCAAGAAGAAGGTTGGCAGAAACCCATAATGGGACCCATCCACCAAAGAGTACTACATTCCTCACATCTTTTACTGGCCACACAGGAGAAGCTTTTCCAACATGAATAAAGACATTAAGTAAAAGTTCTAACCAACAATGATGAATAAACAGTTCTGGAGTTTAGTCCCAAATGTGTTCATCATCTGGCAAAAGGATGGTTAATCTTCACTTAGAGCCCCTGGACTTCTTTTTTTTTTTTTTTTTTAATGTTTTATTTATTTCTAGGAGAGAAAGAGACACACAGCGTGAGCAGGAGAGGGTCAGAGAGAGAGGGAGTCACAGACTGAAACAGGCTACAGGCTCTGAGCTGGCAGTCAGCACAGAGCCCGACGCGGGGCTCGAACCCACGAACTGCAAGATCATGACCTAAGCGAAAGTCGGACGCTTAACCGACTAAGCCACCCAGGCGCCCCAGAGCCCCTGGATTTCTTAAAGAGAGTAGTTCACAGAATTAATTACGGAACATGTCACATGGTGACAACAGAGTACAGTGACAGTGTCATGTGGACATTTGGCCCCACTCTCAGACAGGCTTTGTTTATTTTTAATGAAAGAAACCATATTAAATAGAGCCATTTCCCTTGAATGTAATTTCACCCAAGAGAACTAAGAGAGAAAGTGTTGTAGATTTGACGTCAAAACATCACATCGATTCACTTAAAAGATACAAACCACCAAACTGACTTTGTGTTTTATAGCAAAACAACTGATTGGTAAACTGGTTTTTGTTCACTTTTTAATTGATTGAA
The DNA here is from genome assembly GCA_017311185.1 of Proteles cristata cristata. Lineage (NCBI taxonomy): Eukaryota > Metazoa > Chordata > Mammalia > Carnivora > Hyaenidae > Proteles > Proteles cristata. The sequence goes on from JAESUZ010001522.1 coordinate 743,425, forward strand.
CAATATACATGCTTTTAGGGAGAAAGTAGAGGATCATATTGATTAGACTTATGAACACATATTCTTTTTTCATGTTAAAATAAAACCAGTAGTAGATAAATGAAATCACAAAAAATCCAAAAATGATTCCCAAAATTCTTGTTTATAGTAAAAGAGGTTTCAGCAGTATTCATGAAGATACTAAAAAATCAAAATAATACTAAGCAAGTCAGCATATTTAGAAAGATATCAGTGACACATCATTACACAGCCTACAGTTACTTGCAAGAGTACTTGCTTACCATTCAGCACTGTTGGTGTTTGGAAAGAAATGTTTGTTGCCTTGACCATACTCACAAAAGAACCCAAAAGGCAAATTTTTGCAAAGGTTATTTGCAATATTTATTTCATGTTTCCTGTAGCAAAATACACCCTACTACAGACTGCAGCAAATTTTCACTAAGCTCAGTGTTTATGCTTATAGATATTACTGTAAGAATGTATACTCAGTTAAAGCAAAATATTTTATGTATAATGTGATGAAAGATTCATTCTAGCACAAGAATTTCTTTTAGGAAGTATAATTGTGTTAAAATTTCTCTGCAAATTCTTTGATACTTTTCCCTTCAATTCTCCATTTCTTGAGATCGGGCTTTACATAGTGACTTGCTTCTGACAAACAGAATATTGCAAGATTGAGAGTGTGGAACCTCTAAGAATGGGACATGAAAGGCATTGTGGCTTCCTCTTCAGGATTACTCACTTTGTTGGAAACTGGATGCCACAACGTGAGGATATTCCTGTAGCCGCATAGAGAAGTCCAAGTTGTGAGGACTGAAGCCTCCTGCAAATAGCTATCTGAGGAAGCCATCTTGGAAGTGGATCCTCCAGCTCCAGTCAAGCCTTCAGATGACAGTAGCCTTGGATAATACTTCATAGCAACCTCATGGGCAATCTGAGCCAAAGCCACCCAAATAATGTGCTCTTTAATTCCCAACTCACAGAAACTGTGATATAACAAATGTTTCTTAGTTTAATAAGTTTGAGCACTGTATTGGGCTCTATAATGTCAATTCAGAGCCTGTCTTGGATCCTCTGTCCCCCTCTCTGGCCCTCCCCTGCTTGCTTTCTCTCTGTCTCTCTAAAAAATAAATGAACATTACAAAAAGAAATCATTTGGGAAAAAAGATAAAATCTTGAGGACATGGGTGACAGTCATAGCCCAGGAAGCCAATAGTGATCATTAATTTGTTCTGGAAAGAAATTTGTTTTTGCTTCCAACAGCAGCAGAAAAGAGAAGAGAATGGGGAGGAATGGAGTAGCCAGTAAAATGTCTAGATGCCATACAACTTACAAGGAAGGGCCAGGGGGAACCCTAAGGAGTTTGGAAGTCAAAGGATTTTTTAGAAATGAAATGCCTGATGGAGTTTTAAGCTTTGTAGCGTGTGTGTGTGTGTGTGTGTGTGTGTGTGTGTGTGTGTGTGTGTGTGTATTTGGAAATCAAGGAAATTCAAGATAGGAGAAAGCAAAGATGAACATGGAAATCAATGCTCCCTGTTTTATTTAACCCTCAGAGAACCATTTGAACATCCTCAACATAGTCTGCTTGAATCTCAAGACTCTCAGGTGTCCATAATTATATAAACATTCAACAAAAGTTAACCATGTTCCTGTAAACAATTTGCCCTAGCCTGAGACATGTCAACTGAAACAAGAGAAATGAAGTCTGTCATAGTATTTTAAAGGCTGATATGTTTCTTAATGTCATCCTAAGATGCCAGAGGAATAAAACCTAAACCAACAGGTCTTTTGATTGAACTAAGTCTGTTATCCTCCTATTTACCTATTTCTCCTTCCATTCACTCTCTTTCTAACCCTTGTCATCTCCAAATAATTTCCTTCCAAATGTCTTTTCTGCATCTCATTGAAGTAAAGCAGTGTTGTGTTATTCCAGAAATACCATGGACTTTGGAGTCAAACAGTCTGGATTCAAATCTCAGTTCACATTTTCAACTGCAAGCTGCTATAGCATCTTACAACATCTTCTGAACCCCTTTCAGACTCACTTTTCTTTCATGTCATAGGGGGCTTATAATATTTATCTCCTGGAGTTCTTTTAAGGATTAAGTGAAGTAATATGCAGAAAAATGTAGTCACAGTTGGCAACTCACATATTGGAAAGAATGGTTGTTTTTGTTACTATGATTATAGCTTAAGACTTACTCTGACTATCTGCTCCTAATAAAATGAAGGCTGATAAAGGGTTAAGTTCTACCTTTTTATATTACACTGAAGACAGACAAACAGAATTGTATGGTGAATTATTCTGAAATATCAGGTTTCTTGTCTATGATCCCCTTGAGACCTGGGCTTTGTCTCCCTTAGGTTGGGAGAGAGGGCTTTTGACTCTCAGTAGAAGAAGCTGCCTCTGAACTCAACCATGGAGCTTAACGTTCCATTAGAATGGCAGAAAGAAGCTCCCTTTCGCCTTCATCCCAAAGCCTCTTCTCATGAGATCCCCAGGCACTAACAACTGGAGCCATCAGACAACTGCCTCTACTCAAGTTTTTTATGCCAGAGCAACGACTGATGACTAAGAGGCTGTCCTCACTATAGAAAACATGACAAGGGACCAGGCTTCATCCTATGGAGCACAGACTTGTGGTGTGCCAAGAAGTAACTCAAATGCTCTCTATGACATGCTAAGAGAAAGAGGTGTACCTCCTCTAAATGATTTTGGGTTTTCACATTTCCCCAGTAAAGTCTAACTTTTACATCCACAGTGCATTACACAGGATATTTGACATCACACATCTTGCCAGTATTTAACAAAACAAAAAAATCCTTACCCAAAGAGTATATATTCCACTGAGAAAAAGAAAAACAGAAACAGAAAAAAAGAAAATGGATCAGTGAAATATGTTATATATGTATGTAAAGGATATATGTATATATTAAAAATATGTAGCAGCTGAAGATAAGTGCTGTGAAGAAAAAATAAGCAGACAATAGAGGGTGTCAGGAAAATATACAGATCTTATGATCCCTATGCTCAATATATGCTCTAGAAGACATATACAGTGATGCTTGCAATTGTAATGTTTAAAGTATTTTTTTAAAAAGCGAAATATCTGATTATATGTCCCTCAAAGAGAGGTCACCTGTTAGTGAGTGAGAGAAAGATCCCTGTAGTCAATCATAGGTGATGGAAAGGAGGGAAGTAAGACTGGCATCAGGAAAATTTGGTAGAAGATCATTGAGGTAGTTTAGAGAAAAATGATCATAACAAGTAATACTTTTGTTTGCTTACCATGTGCTGAGTGATGTTCTGAGAAATTAATGTAACCCATTTAATCCACAAAAGAACTCTATGTAGTAGATATTATTAGTCTCCTAGGGAGATAGCAAGTTTAAGGGATCTTCACAAGATCACATTTTAGTGGTGAACACAGGCCTCAAAGCAGACAGTCTGTGTTCAGAATCACTGTGTCAACTACAATGAACTAGCTACAATGCCATATGTTCTCAGGAACCATAAAAGCAAAGAAAGCATGAAGAATTCCACAGGAGAGTTTTTCTAGGAAAAATTATATTTCCTTCTACCTAGTTACCATCATCTATGTTCTATGATTCCTGAGAAAAAGTGCTATATGGAGAATAATTTATATAAAGGAATTACAATAATAATGTTTGAGACTATTGTGTTTTACTACCCCACGTGCAGTAAAAGTTCTGCACGAACTTTTTCTGACAAACAAAGTTCCATCTTCATCTGGTCAGAGTAATCTATCTATTCTCCTAATTAGGTTTAGAAATATTTGGAAGAAAAATATAAGAGTTTTGTATATATTATAAAAATATAATTGTCTCCCATCTGCTCTAAGAGATAAATGTCACTAAGTGCTGACTTATGGAGCCAAAAATTTTATTGGGGATATTTTTCTTTTGTATTTTCTCATGTATATATTTTTGGGTTATCAAATAGTTTTACTTGCTTCCAGAAAGTCTCAGGCATGTCAATAGCCTTAAAATCCTGTGACACTTTTCTTTTATGTAGGCAGGAAATAACCATAAGTCAAATACAACCTCAATCCAATATAGTCATTGGGAAAATTGATAAACTTACTCTTCTATGAAGAATAAATGCCCAAATCTCCATGAACTGTAGAAAATCACTAAGACTAATTTCTATTGCTTCTTTGTACTCAGATGGAAGGAAAAAGGAAAGACAGACATTGGTGACAGAAACACTTGGGTTCAAGTCTCACCTTTGCTCTGTATTCTGTGATCTTGGAAAAGTCTTGTTTTTCTTTTTTAACTTTAGTTAGGCTCAATTTCCCTGGCCACATTTGTAAACATGGAATAAAAGTAGTACCTACCTTGGAGAGTTATAATAAAACCAAAATAAAATAACGTGTCCACTGTGGGACTTAGACTACATCCAGAGGTCTGTAAGTGGTAGATATGCTTCATTATTTCATTACATCTTCATGATATCCTTGAGTTCAGATTGTCATGCATGCATGATAAAATGGAGGGACTATTGTCTCTCCAAATGATAACACTTTACTTGAATGTCCCAAGAAGCCAGGTACTAAGCAAAGAACACGTAAGTTATTTTTATTTCCAGGCACTGTCACTCCAAGATAGCATGACCAACATATAAATATAACACATGATTCAATAATGCAGACATTGCACAGAGTGGATTTCAGGATGTGTCACATCATAAATTAACTCTGCTTACAGAAACAAAAGGGATAATAAGAGAATATGATGAGCATTTGTATGCCAACCAATTAGATAACCTAGATAAAATAAACAAATTTCTAGAAACATGAATTGCGAAAACTGGCATAAGAAGAAAAAGAAAATGTAAATAGGTTTATAACAGGCAATTAGATTGATTCATAAACCACCAAATAAAGGAAAGTCCAGGACCAATTGATTTCATGGGCAAATTCTACCAAACATTTAAAGAATTAACACAAACTTTTCTCAAGCAACTCCAAAATTAAAAGAAAAGGGAATATTCTTAACTCATTTTTTGAGGTCAGCATTACACTGATACCACAGCCATAAAAAAAAACACCACAAGAAAACTGCAGACCAACAAATCTTATGATACAGATAGAAAAATCCTTTAGAAAATAGAAGTAAATTGACTCCAATGGCATAGTAAAATGATTATACACCATGTCCAAGTGATAATTTTTTTAAGTTTTATCCCAGGAATGCAAGGGTATTCAAAATACTAAAATAAACCAATGCAATACACCTCTGAATCATACATCAATAGGATAAGGAGGAAAAGCACATGGTCACTCCTCAACTGATGCAAAAAACACTTGGCAAGTGTCATGATTAAAAGCATTCAAAAAATAAGAATAGAAGGGCATTTCATCAACATGGCAAAGGACATTCATGAAAAACCCATAGCATCATACTTGTTATGGACTGAACAATATGTGCCCCCTTAAAATTCTTGTGTTAAAGCCCTAACTTCCAATGTAAGTATATATTTTATTTAAAGTTTAATTCTTTATTTAGAGACAGACAGAAACAGCATGAGGTGAGGGGACAGAGAAAGAGAGGGAGAGAGAAAAATCCCAAACAGGCTCCAAAGTCCATAGTATTTCTGGAATAACACAACACTGCTTTACTTCAATGAGATGCAGAAAAGACATTTGGAAGGAAATTATTTGGAGATGACAAGGGTTAGAAAGAGAGTGAATGGAAGGAGAAATAGGTAAATAGGAGGATAACAGACTTAGTTCAATCAAAAGACCTGTTGGTTTAGGTTTTATTCCTCTGGCATCTTAGGATGACATTAAGAAACATATCAGCCTTTAAAATACTATGACAGACTTCATTTCTCTTGTTTCAGTTGACATGTCTCAGGCTAGGGCAAATTGTTTACAGGAACATGGTTAACTTTTGTTGAATGTTTATATAATTATGGACACCTGAGAGTCTTGAGATTCAAGCAGACTATGTTGAGGATGTTCAAATGGTTCTCTGAGGGTTAAATAAAACAGGGAGCATTGATTTCCATGTTCATCTTTGCTTTCTCCTATCTTGAATTTCCTTGATTTCCAAATACACACACACACACACACACACACACACACACACACACACACACACACGCTACAAAGCTTAAAACTCCATCAGGCATTTCATTTCTAAAAAATCCTTTGACTTCCAAACTCCTTAGGGTTCCCCCTGGCCCTTCCTTGTAAGTTGTATGGCATCTAGACATTTTACTGGCTACTCCATTCCTCCCCATTCTCTTCTCTTTTCTGCTGCTGTTGGAAGCAAAAACAAATTTCTTTCCAGAACAAATTAATGATCACTATTGGCTTCCTGGGCTATGACTGTCACCCATGTCCTCAAGATTTTATCTTTTTTCCCAAATGATTTCTTTTTGTAATGTTCATTTATTTTTTAGAGAGACAGAGAGAAAGCAAGCAGGGGAGGGCCAGAGAGGGGGACAGAGGATCCAAGACAGGCTCTGAATTGACATTATAGAGCCCAATACAGTGCTCAAACTTATTAAACTAAGAAACATTTGTTATATCACAGTTTCTGTGAGTTGGGAATTAAAGAGCACATTATTTGGGTGGCTTTGGCTCAGATTGCCCATGAGGTTGCTATGAAGTATTATCCAAGGCTACTGTCATCTGAAGGCTTGACTGGAGCTGGAGGATCCACTTCCAAGATGGCTTCCTCAGATAGCTATTTGCAGGAGGCTTCAGTCCTCACAACTTGGACTTCTCTATGCGGCTACAGGAATATCCTCACGTTGTGGCATCCAGTTTCCAACAAAGTGAGTAATCCTGAAGAGGAAGCCACAATGCCTTTCATGTCCCATTCTTAGAGGTTCCACACTCTCAATCTTGCAATATTCTGTTTGTCAGAAGCAAGTCACTATGTAAAGCCCGATCTCAAGAAATGGAGAATTGAAGGGAAAAGTATCAAAGAATTTGCAGAGAAATTTTAACACAATTATACTTCCTAAAAGAAATTCTTGTGCTAGAATGAATCTTTCATCACATTATACATAAAATATTTTGCTTTAACTGAGTATACATTCTTACAGTAATATCTATAAGCATAAACACTGAGCTTAGTGAAAATTTGCTGCAGTCTGTAGTAGGGTGTATTTTGCTACAGGAAACATGAAATAAATATTGCAAATAACCTTTGCAAAAATTTGCCTTTTGGGTTCTTTTGTGAGTATGGTCAAGGCAACAAACATTTCTTTCCAAACACCAACAGTGCTGAATGGTAAGCAAGTACTCTTGCAAGTAACTGTAGGCTGTGTAATGATGTGTCACTGATATCTTTCTAAATATGCTGACTTGCTTAGTATTATTTTGATTTTTTAGTATCTTCATGAATACTGCTGAAACCTCTTTTACTATAAACAAGAATTTTGGGAATCATTTTTGGATTTTTTGTGATTTCATTTATCTACTACTGGTTTTATTTTAACATGAAAAAAGAATATGTGTTCATAAGTCTAATCAATATGATCCTCTACTTTCTCCCTAAAAGCATGTATATTGTTCAATCAATTAAAAAGTGAACAAAAACCAGTTTACCAATCAGTTGTTTTGCTATAAAACACAAAGTCAGTTTGGTGGTTTGTATCTTTTAAGTGAATCGATGTGATGTTTTGACGTCAAATCTACAACACTTTCTCTCTTAGTTCTCTTGGGTGAAATTACATTCAAGGGAAATGGCTCTATTTAATATGGTTTCTTTCATTAAAAATAAACAAAGCCTGTCTGAGAGTGGGGCCAAATGTCCACATGACACTGTCACTGTACTCTGTTGTCACCATGTGACATGTTCCGTAATTAATTCTGTGAACTACTCTCTTTAAGAAATCCAGGGGCTCTGGGGCGCCTGGGTGGCTTAGTCGGTTAAGCGTCCGACTTTCGCTTAGGTCATGATCTTGCAGTTCGTGGGTTCGAGCCCCGCGTCGGGCTCTGTGCTGACTGCCAGCTCAGAGCCTGTAGCCTGTTTCAGTCTGTGACTCCCTCTCTCTCTGACCCTCTCCTGCTCACGCTGTGTGTCTCTTTCTCTCCTAGAAATAAATAAAACATTAAAAAAAAAAAAAAAAAAGAAGTCCAGGGGCTCTAAGTGAAGATTAACCATCCTTTTGCCAGATGATGAACATATTTGGGACTAAACTCCAGAACTGTTTATTCATCATTGTTGGTTAGAACTTTTACTTAATGTCTTTATTCATGTTGGAAAAGCTTCTCCTGTGTGGCCAGTAAAAGATGTGAGGAATGTAGTACTCTTTGGTGGATGGGTCCCATTATGGGTTTCTGCCAACCTTCTTCTTGAGTCTGTGGGATTCCAAAAGAGACATAGGACAGCTGCCTAATCCTCCTAAGCATCACATGAGAGACCCCCTAATAATACTAAGCCATAGTATTTAACTCATCAGTAATAATCGTTGGGCTTCAGAATACAGTTGCATTGTTTAACCAACATCATTTCAAGGAGTTACAGAAAAGCATAATTACTAAGCTCTAATCTTTAAAACACATCTCTGCAGGTTGAGACTGTAAATGTCAACATAATAACCTTTTCAAACTCTGGGAATGTGTGTGTGTATATGAGTGTGTGATTTCAAGAACCAGTTTATACTTTCAGGATTATTGACATCTTTTTTCTCTTATGATATAAATCAGAAGTAAAGTATTACAAAGGGAGTTTTTAAAGAAAATAAGAACTCCAAATAAACTATGGACATGTTCACTGTATCTCTAACTTCCAGAAGAGAAAAAGATTGTGGATAGCTCAGGCAGAGGAGCTCATTATCAATTTAGGTGCGGACAGTGTGCTGAACCCCATAGCTATACTGCTGGCCCCAGCCATGTCACTTAACCTTTCTGCACTTCATATATACATGGGGATAGAGCAGTACAGACTCATGCAAAATACCTAAAACAGGTCCTGAAACAAGTAATTGGTAAATAAATGTTATTTGTTATTATTTTGTAGAAGCAGAAAGAAAAAAACCCAACCTCTTAATAGCTATTTGAATTTTTGATCTTTCAAACTTCTTAAACCTTTTAAAGAGGTCAGCCCTCAGCTATGGTGCCAGGACTTTTTGGCATTTTCCCTGCAGTATGACAGAACTTCAGGGATGCAAATGCGGCTGTATAATGGCAGCTTATCTTCCTGTAAACCATGCAAGAAAAATCTTCCATGAGTGAGAAGCAAAGGTTTATTTATAAAAAAATTATTTAAAACAATCTGGACAAGAGTCAAGTCTGTATTGTTTTAATTCTAAAGGCTTTTTTTTTAACCCAAGGTTGGTACTTTCTTTTAAAATAGTCACTTATTTTCTATAGACACCAACCCTATGCATTCATATCTGTATTCTGGTTGCTATTCAGAAAGGAGATTGGAAGGGGATAAAGGCAGATACAGAGAGATCTATTCAGAGACAAGAGAGGATGTGGCTTCGGGACCAGGTGAAAGATCAAATTCTGGATAAGTGAATTTGAGCTTAGACCTGGTATGATGTGATGATAAATAAGCTGTGATGTGAGAAAAGACATGAGCCATTACAACTACATGTTTTTGTTTGAGCAATTAGAGGAATGGAGTTGCCTTGCACCGAGAGGAGGACTACTCAAGAGGTGGTGTGGGAGGAATGTCAGGAGCTCAGTTTTGGACATTTTCTATTTGAGATGCCTCTTGGGCATCAAAGAGGAGACAGAGATACTGGGTGGTGAGGTTGTCAGATAAAGGACAGGACGCCCAGTCAAATTAGAATTTCCGATAAATAAAAAAAAATCGCT